>VONZ01000490.1:0-553385 GCA_012976165.1 Labeo catla | reverse complement strand
ACCAAGTTGCCAGCATGTTTCTAGGATGATTAGCAAAGTTGCTAGCATGTTTCTAGCATGATTAGCCAGTTGCTAGCATGTTTCTAGCATGATTAGCAAAGTTGCTAGCATGATTCTGGTTGCTAGCCATAGATAGTTAGTAATGGTTAGATAAATAGATAGATAGAGAGAGAGATAGATAGATAGATAGATAGATAGATAGTAATGGTTAGATAGATAGATAGATAGATAGTAATGGTTAGATAGATAGATAGATAGATAGATAGATAGATAGTAATGGTTAGATAGATAGATAGATAGATAGATAGATAGATAGATAGATAGATAGTAATGGTTAGATAGATAGATAGATAGATAGATAGAGTTTGAATGAGTTTAAATGGATTATAAATACAGTAAATAGAAGGGAAGTTTGATTGAGTCTCAAAGAATTCTGGGGATTTTGACAGTTGGAATTTGAATAGTGTTGGCTCATTTGAACATTCCGTCAATGTAAGTCTATGGGATTTTTCCCAGTTTTAATCGGGATTTTTAGGAAAACTGTAAGTCGGATCAGTTAGAAAAGATATAGCAACTCGAGTCAGACCAGTCTGAAGATCTGGGCTGAGTTTGGAGTTTGTAGAGTTAAAGCTCTAGGAGGAGTAGCAGTCAGAAAATTTAGTCTCAGAAGAATAATAATAACTAGATAAAAAAGTTCGTCAAGACAAACTTTAAGTTGGCTTGAGAAAGCCGGAGCAGAAAGTTTTAGAAAGTTTGAAAAGTTTATAAAGTTTGAAAAGTTCAAAAAGTTTAAAAAGTTTAAGAAGTTTTAAAAAGTTTTAAATTTGGATGGTTTTCAGTCTGAAATAGTTTGAAGTTTTAAAGTTTGAATTCAGTCTGTCAGATAGATAGATAACTAACATGTTGTTAGTATGATTCTAACATTTTTAGCAAGTTACTAGCATGTTGTTAGCATTTTTTAACATGATTAACCAGTTACTAGCATGTTGCTTGTCTGTTTCTAGCATGGTTAGCATGTTGCTAGCACGATTAGCAAGTTACTAGCATGTTGCTTGTCTGTTTCTAGCATAATTAGCATGTTGTTAGCATGATTAGCAAGTTGCTAGCACGATTAGCAAGTTACTAGCATGTTGCTAGCATGTTTCTAACATGATTAGCAAAGTTGCTAGCATATTTCTAGCATGATTAGCCAGTTGCTAGCATGTTTCTAGCATGATTAGCAAGTTGCTAGCATGTTTCTAGCATGATTAGCAAGTTGCTAGCATGTTTTTAGCATGATTAGCAAAGTTGCTAGCATGTTACTAGCATGATTAGCAAGTTGCTAGCATGTTTTTAGCATAATTAGCCAGTTGCTAGCATGTTTCTAGCATGATTAGCCAGTTGCTAGAATGTTACTAGCATGATTAGCAAAGTTGCTAGCATGTTTTTAGCATGATTAGCAGGCTACTAGCATGACTGTAGTTTGGCTAGTGATAGATAGATAGTAAGGGTTAGATGATAGATAGATAGATAGATAGATAGATAGATAGATAGATAGATGAGTTTGATTGAGTTTGAATGGATTAGAACTACAGTACATAGAAGGGAAGCTTGATTGAGTCTCAAGGGATTCTGGGAGGTTTGACAGTTGAAATTTAAATAGTGTTGGCTCATTTGAACATTCCGTCAATGTAAGTCTATGGGATTTTTCCGAGGTTTAAACGTCATTTTTAGGAAAACCATAAGTCCGATCAGTTAGAAAAGATATAGCAACTCGAGTCAGACCAGTCTGAAGATCTGGGCTGAGGTTGGAGTTTGTAGAGTTAAAGCTCTAGGAGGAGTAGCAGTCAGAAATTTTAGTCTCAGAAGAATAATAATAACTTTAAGTTTAAATAGCATATCAGTAAGTTGGCTTTCTCAAGCCAACTTAATAATAAGTTTAAATAGCATATCAGTAAGTTGGCTTTCTCAAGCCAACTTAATAATAAGTTTAAATAGCATATCAGTAAGTTGGCTTTCTCAAGCCAACTTAATAAGTTTAAATACAATTTCAGTAAGTTGGCTTTCCCAAGCCAACTTAATAATCTAGTGAGATTTCTGTTTGCATAAGGAGTCTGACAACAGCCAGTGCTCCACACTGATCTGATCTGATCTCATCATCATCCAGTCTGTCTCTGGAATGACATGAAGACACAGAACAAACTGAAACAGACTAAATCCAGAAGAACTGTGGCAACATCTCCAAGATGTTTCAAGTAACCTACCTGCAAAGCTACCTGAAAAACTATGCACAAGTGCACCTAGGGCAAAAGCTGCTTTAAACGCAAAGGATGGTCACATCAAATGCTGATTTATATTAGTTAATATAAGTTCATTGATAAAGAAAATATATTTATGACATTGTTTGTGACAGCATCCTCATTTTATGTGGCTAACTGCCTAAAAATGTTAACAGTACTGTAGCTTTGTAGGTGTAGGTCTCGTAAAGCATCTTGGAGATGTTGCCGCAGGTCTTCTGGATTTAGTCTGTCTCAGTTTTTTCTGTTTCTTAAGACAGACTGGATTGAATGATGGAGAGATCACATCTCTGTTTGCACAAGGAGTCTGACAACAGCCTGTGCTCCACACAAAAATCTCACTGGATTATTATAATTAATGGCAAAATGAATGTTTAGAAATGTAAACTGATATTTCCTACTGACACACTACAGCAACAGACTGACTTTAACTGACTTTAAACCATTTTTTAGCTGATGAAAATACTAGTGGCCTAAGACTTTTGCACAGTACTGTATATTGGTTACACTTTAAAGAAAAGTCCCTTTAGTTAATGCATTAAAGGGATAGTTCACCCAAAAACGACAATTCTGTCATTAATTACCCACCCTCATGTCGTTTCAAACCCTAAAGACCTTCATTCATCTTCAAAAAACAAATTAAGATATTTTTGATGAAATCCGAGAGCTTTCTGACCCTGCATAGACAGCAATGCAACTGACATGTTCAAGACCCAGAAAGGTAGTAAGGACATTGTTAAAATAGTCCATGTGTCATCAGTGGATCAAGAGTAATTTTATGAAGCTACAAGAATATTTTTTGTGCACAAAGAATAGAAAAATAACGACTTTATTCAACAATTTCTTCAAAACATTAGAATGACAGCTACCAGTGGAACACCCACCCCCGACCACCAAAACGCGACATGGCTAGTTTTGAGTGGCAATTGGACAGGTTTTGTTGTGAATACCTGGCAACCCTGCACAGAAGACCAGAAATTCTTAAATTAAGTCGTTATTTTTGTTTTCTTTGTGCACAAATAGTATTCTTGTAGACTTACAACATTACAGTTGAACCACTGATGTCACATGGACTATTTTAACAATGTCCTTACTACCTTTTTGGGCCTTGAACGTGTCAGTTGCGTTGTTGTCTATGCAGGGTCAGAAAGCTCTCGGATTTCATCAAAAATATCCTAATTCGTGTTCTGAAGATGAACGAAGGTCTTACGGGTTTGAAATAACATGAGGGTGAGTAATTAATGACAGAATTTTCATTTTTGTGTAAACTAACCCTTTAACACTGTTGTCGTAGGTTGTTGTTCATATCCGCGGGTTGAAGCGACCCCAATAATGGGATATTTAGCCCCTGGAAAACGAATTTTACCAGGGGAACCCTTACCAAAATGCAACTGGGCTAGTTTTGAATAGTAATTGGGTGGGATTTGTTGTGAAAACCTGGCAACCCAGATGGAAGAGAATAAATTGTTTAATAAAGTCGTTATTTTGTTTTCTTTGCACACAAAAAATATTCTTGTAGCTTCATAACATTACAGTTGAACCACTGATGTCACATGGACTATTTTAACAATGTCCTTACTACCTTTCTCGGCCTTGAACGTGTCAGTTGCGTTGCTGTCTATACAGGGTCAGAAAGCTCTCAGATTTAATCAAAAATATCTTAATTTGTGTTCTGAAGATGAACAAAGGTCTTATGGGTTTGAAACGACATGAGGGTGAGTAATTAATGACAGAAATTTCATTTTTGTGTGAACTAACCCTTCAACACTGTTGTCCTAGGTGGTTTTTCATGTCCGCAGGTTGAAGCGACGCCAAAAACATGATATTTAGCCCCAGGAATGTGAATTTTACCAGTGAGACACCCCCCACCAAAACGCAATGGGGCTAGTTTTGAGTGACAATTGGGCAGGTTTCGTTGTGAAAACCTGGCAACCCTGCACGAAAGCCCAGAAATTGTTGAATAGAGTCATTATTTTTGTTTTCTTTGCACACAAAAAGTATTCTCGTAGCTTCATAACATTACGGTTGATCCACTGATGTCACGTGGACTATTTTAACAGTGTCCTTACTACTTTCTGGGCCTTGAACATATCAGTTGCAATGTTGTCTATGCAGGGTCAGAAAGCTCGTGGATTTCATCAGAAATATCTTAATTTGTGTTCTGAAGATGAACAAAGATTTTACGGTTTTGACGATGAGTTTATTTTAGGGTGAACTAACTATTTAAAGTGTTGTCTGTGCCTGTTCTCTCACCGTGTTGTGTGTTGGCGCTGAGGATGTTTTCACACAGCTGTTCGTTGCTGATCCCCAGAGTCTTGCAGATCTCATCTCTGCTGTAGGGTTCAGGGTGCAGCACCTCTTCCACCAGCTCCAGCATCTGCTCCAGACTAACCTGCAACTCCTTCTGCAGATCTCCCAGCTTCAGCAGACGACTCCAGTCTAGGCCGCGTGCCTTAGCCAGCATCTACAAAGCATGATTCAAATGAATATACCATTCCAAAATATCTGAAACAAGATCATTAGTGGCCAAGCACAGAAGTCTGCAGTCTGCAGTGTCTCAAAATCTGGTTCCAGTTTTGAGGTCAGTTTCTCAAAGTCTCACTCCTGTTGAGCTTTTCAGCTAATTTGATGGTGAAGATATTAAACAAGAAGTGAGTCATCATCTCAGAGACTGCAGATTAACACAAAACTATTCTTATTTGGTTGCAGCGCCACCTACTGGAAGTAATGTTTACACTATCTTTCAAAAGCTGGGGTCAGAAAGATCATATTGATCAAAAGTGACATTAAACAAATTTGTAATGTTACAAAAAATGTATATTTCAAAATATAAGCTGTTCTTTTGAACTTTCTATTGTTCAAATCAGCATATTAGAATGATTTCTAAAGGATCATTGTGACACTGAAGACTGGAATAATGATACTGTAAATTCAGCTTTGATCACAGGAATAAATGACATTTTATAATATATTCAAATAGTAAGCAGTTATTTGAAATAGTAAAACTATTTCAAAACATTCTAGATGCATCCCTCAAGTTCGGACCTTTGTGGCAATGCGGCACTCCACCACCCTCATGTTGAAGTGAGATGAGGCCGCCTTGTTCATCTCCACACAACAGTTGGCGATTACAAAGACAGCCCCGTCAGGCAGCCTCACATCTGTGGCTCGCAGCGGATTAAACTCGATCAGCTTCGCCTTGAGGAATGAACAATGAAAAAAGAAAAATCAAGCTAAATCACCACAACAATGTATTTGTAGATGCACAGTGTTAAATAAAAGTTTTCAAGATAAAGAAAAGAACACGTGTCATGAGGTGTAACCAAAAATAACACCTTTAATACATGTGAGTGTACACATTTTAATTATTATTTAAAAAAAATGAAAAATATAGCCGTTTTTGGTATTAGTCCTGAAAACACTGTACTTACGGAAGGAATGAATAATGTAATTGCCTTTACCACACTGTTGGCAAGACGTTTAATTCTTTTCCATTGGAAAAAAGCTGAGCCCCCAACACATAATAGATGGGTAAAAGAAGTGATGTATCATATTCAACTTGAAAAAATCAAATTCACTGTCAGAGGCTCAAAACGTACATTTTTTGAAACATGGTCACCCTTCTTAATATATTTTGATGACTTACAATTTATTGAGGGAGGGGTTACTTAAACGGCTGACCAAATATGAACTGACTTTATATCATTTAATCATATGTACTTATTTATTTATTACTATGTTGTATTATTATTATTTATTTATTTATTCTATTTATCTTTCATTGTCCTGATTTCTTTAAAATTTTTTTTTTTTTTTCCCTGTTGCCTTGTTTTATAGCCTTTCACATCAGTTACAACTAGATAATTTAGGCAAAAAGGCAAAAAGTCATTTTTATACAAATATTGTGAATTATTCATCTATAAATGTTAAGTTTTTGACATGTTGTTCCATTTGACATTTGATAACCTGAATTAAACTTGCCATGAACTGAATTAAGCATGCCATAAATACCAATTAAATTAAATTGATCTCACAATTCTGAATTTATTTCTATTTTTATGAGTTTATATCGTACAATTAATTAATTTAATTAACTCAATGCAAGAAAAGTCAGAGTTACAAGTTCATAACTCACAATTGCAAGATATAAAAACAATATATATATTAACTATATGGAAGTAACTATTAACTATATGGAAGCTTATTTTCACCACAGAATAAAAATACGAAAAAAGCTAATTGCGACTTATACCACAATTCAGACTTTTTTTTCTTGTAATTGTGAATTTATATCTCAAGTCTGACTTTTTTTTCTCAAGATTGCAAGTTTATATCTCACAATGGCAAATTTTAAACTGGCAATTCTGAATTTACAATTAATAACTTGCAATTGTGAGATATAAACTTGCAATTCTAATAAATAAATAAATAAATAAAATAATTATTTAAAAAAAATGAAATACATTTTTAAAGGCAGAAGGTCATTTGAAATACATTTTTAAAGGCAAAAAGTAATTTTTATACAAATATCATGAATTATTTATTTTTAAATGACAAGGGTTTTTTGACAGGTTGTTCCATATGACATTTTACAATCTGAATTAAGCTTACTGTGCCATAAATACCAATTAAATTAAAATTGAATTTTAAGAGACTTACTGACATTGACAGTGTCATGATGGACTGCAAGAATCTATGATATCGTTCTTTTTTTTTTTTTTTTGGTTGCACCAAATGACTTTGCTTTGGTGGACAATTTTTTTCTAATATTTACAATATTTTAACAAAACTTAAAATAATATTATTCTTACAGTTTTAATAACTGCACCAAACTACTTCATAAAATGTTATTTTCAAGAACGTAATTGTTTTAAAAGGCATTTTGGCTTTATTATTAAATAAAAAATCTAAATGAATTTTATTTTAGATATATTTTGGATTTTATAACATGATTATCATTCAGTCACATTAGTTATATTCAGTAATTGTATGTATGAATTGCATTTTTTATGTGTAAATGAGTCCTTTTTTTATGTGATCACAAAAAAGCATCATGCGTTTGACCCTTACACCAAAAATGAATCAGTTGCCTTATATATTGATATAAGTAATATAAAACACATGGCTTACTGTTCCCTCCTCTGCAAGGAAAGAAATTGACTGATCCATTCCTCCCCCCTCTGTGCCAATATAACGCTCACACTTGGCACACGTCTCTGCAAGAGTCACCTGAAATTACATCAAATCACATCTATGATAAGCAGCAGTTCTATGTAATGCATTTTACAGGATTTACATTAAGGACGACCTTAGACAGAGACTTCTGATTGGCCTCCATCGTGACCAGACCGGCACAGCACACCAGGGCACTGGAGCTGGAGAGACCTGAGCTGGCCGGGATAGTCCCGTCAACCACGCAACACATCCCTGTCAATGAAGACAAGCTCAAGTGCTCCTGTAAACACAAGTTCAAGGGTCAAATGACTGCAATTATAATGCATTTATAAAGCAAGCATGCATTATAAATGTTATTAATCACCTAACCTGGATTCCTCTCACGCCACAAAGGAAGTAATAGTGCCATTGAGGATTCTCTCTGTCAATGGAGATGCCATCAATAGACACTGTGAAATCCCTGAAATAAACAAATAAATATAGATAGATAGATAGTTCCCATTACAGAATAAGAATATAAAAAAGGTAACTGTATCTTTTTATTCTCACAGTTTTAACTTTTTTCTTGAACTTTCTTTAACTTGAAATAGCAAGATATAAACATTAAATTCTGAAAAAAGTCTTAAATGCTAAAATTGAATTGTAAAAAAAGTTATAAATAATTATATAATATATAATATATATATATATATATATATATATATATATATATATATATATATATACACACACACATACACTTATTATTAATGGATGTTTATTTCTGCCACAGAATAAAAAATTTATATAGAAATATATTCTGTGGCAAAAATAAACATCCATAAATAATTATGTATATGGAAACTTACTTCCATCACAGAGTAAAAATAAAAAATGTAAAAAAAAAAAAAAACTCACAATTCTGTTTTTTAATTTATTTATTTATTTATTTATTTTTACAATTTTGAGTTTATATCTCACAATTAATGAATGTACTTAAACTTGCGATTCTTAGGAAATAAGTCTGAATTGCAAGTTCATAACTAATTGCGAGATATAAAACGTAGCAATTCCTTTATATTTTTTATTCTGTGGCAGAAATAAGCATTCATAAAGTAAGTTAGTAATTAAACATATGAAAGCTTATTTCCATCATAGAACAAAAATAGAAAAAAGGTAATTGTGACTTTTTATGCCACAATTTATCCCACAGATTTTTGTTTTCTCACAACTGTGAATTTATATCTCACAATTCTGACTTTTCTAAGGATTGCAAGTTTACATCACACATTAGCAAATTATAAATTCAAAATTTTGAATTTACAATTTATAACTTGCAATTGTGAGCTATAAACTTGCAATCTTTAGGAAAAAAGTCAGAATTGTGAGATATATTTTTACATGAGTGTAAATAAATAAAATTTAAATAAATAAGTGAGTAAGTACACAAATAAGTATATCGATTATTATTCCCGCTACAGAATAAAAATGTAAAAAGGTAGTTTTGTCTTTTTAATCTCACAATTTGGACTTTTTTTCTTGCAATTGCAAGTTTTTATTTCACTTGAATAACTTGAAATTGCAAGATATTAACTTCCAATTCTGAGAAGAAAAATTCTGAATTGTAAAATTGTAAAAGTCACAATTACCTTAATTTGTCACAGAATAAAAGTCTATTTAAACAAAAAAGGTAATGGCGACTTTTTATCTCACAATTCTGACTTTTACGTCATATTTACATGTTTACAGCTCACAACGGCAAACTATAAACTCGTGATTTTGAATTTACAATTAATAACTTGCAATTGTGAGATATAAACTTGCAATCAGAATTGTGAGAGATATTTTTTGAATTTTTATTCTGTAGCAGAAATTAGCACAAGATAGATAGATAATAAAAATAAAAATAGAATAATAAAAGTAAAAATGAATAAAAAACAATAAAAAAAATCACAGTAATCCTTAAAACGTCCAAGCACATGGAAGCTTATTTCTGCCACAGAAGAATTTATATATATATTAATTAATTTACTTAACTTGCAAATGCAAGATTTAAACTTCTTGCTTAATATATATATATATATATATAAATATATATAATTTTTTTTTTTGTGGCAGAAATAAGCATTCATGAAGTTAGTAATTAAGCATGTGTAATCTTATTATTTACATCACAGAATAAAAATATTTTTGAGAAAAAAAATTATTGAGACTTTTTATCCAACAATTCAGATTCTGATTTTTTCCTCGCAATTGTGAATTATCTCATAATTCAAGGATTGCAAGTTTACATCGCACAATGGCAAATTATAAACTCATAATTCTGAACTTGCAGTTAATAACTTGCAATTGTCAAGATATAAACTTGTAATTTAAAAAAAAAACGCAATTCACTTTTTTTTCTGTGGCAGAAATTAGCTTATATAAAGTTAAATAAATAAATAAATAAATAAACGTCAACTAAATGTGACTAATTAAATTTTATTTAAATAATTTCTGTAATAAAAAAATATAGTTACTCACTTGTATTTGGGGTCAGTGTTGGCCAGCTGGATTGTTTTGGAGTCACTGACAGAAACTGCAGCAAGAATATTCTGCTCTATTGCCATAGGCAGGACAGCATAGCCACAATAATCAATATGCTCACCTGAAAATGATAAAAATTAAATATAAAATGCAATGTTGATGCTATTTGTTATGTTTGCACACTCAGGCTGTTTGCAACGCACCTATCAAATTCACCCTCCCTGGAGCACAAGCGTAGAACAGCGGCATTTGTCCATATTTTCCATGGAAAGCGTCTTTCAGTTTCTGCAACCTAACAAAAAAGGAAGAAAATCAGGTTTTAAGTGTATGTCCAAAGGAAAAAACACACGGAGGTTAAAACTAAGTAAACATCCTGTTTATCCAGTTAAATCGACTTGAGGAGTGAGTCAATTCCATTCATACACAATCGAAGTTTTCCGAATAGCTGCACGAAGTTTTCCGAACGGTCGCAGTTTAACTTACCTTTCATTTCCACTGAGCTGCACCTTGATTTTCGGTGGAACTGTGGCCATTGTGCGATTTTTATTATTTGTTTTGCAGTAAATACACTATTCACGAGTACACTGACACTGCACAAGTGTTGTCAGCTGACTGTCATACCCGGAATCGTCAGTATAACAACACGGAAGAAACTGACACGAATCCCTCAAAGCCATTCACTGGATTCAGAAGCACTCGGAAGGAATCGGAACTGCGCGCGCACCCCGCAGAACGCGCGGCGTGATGTCAAAACGCGTTTCCGCAGAGCATTGTGGGTAAGAGTCTCTCTCTCCGGTCAAAATGTCTGACATGGAAGATGATTTCATGTGCGATGATGAGGAGGATTATGACTTGGTAAGACTGTTTAAAATAAACGCAACTATAAATGCATGTCATTTAAAGCGAAGCGAATATAGTGACATCAAGAAATTGTGAGTAGCGTGTTTACAGCCGCGTAATTTCACAATGGAGTTGTTTAGCAGGTGGCTAGTTTGCTAATAATGCAAAGATTCAAGTCAAGAAATAAAACAGACTACTTTATTTTTAGTAGTTTTATTTGAAGTCCTATAAGAAATGTGATGTTTTTACAAAACTGATTCTGTTAGCTCATCTATAGAAGCTCTTATATATGTATTGTTAACTTGCAGACTCACGTAAAGTTGATTAAATTATAGCTGATGAGTTGCTAGTTATGAAAGTGCCTATTATCTTATTTCAGTTTGGTGTGAAAAAGATTATTACGTGTATAAATTGTAAGGTTATAAACAATCAGATCTTAATTATTGTTATGCAGCTGTCATAATCATAACATAATCATTCACCATTAAGCTACGTAATATCGTTCAAGACGTTTCTTTGTACAAAGACTTGTTAATTTACACCTACTGTGCTAAAGATGTCAATTATTTGTTTACTTTCACTTAAGGAATATTCTGAGGACAGCAACTCTGAACCCAATGTTGATTTGGAGAATCAGTACTACAACTCCAAAGCCCTGAAAGAAGATGATCCTAAAGCAGCCCTGAGCAGTTTTCAGAAGGTTAGACAAATGAGATTTTTCAGTATCAGGATTTTACTGTGTTTTTGAAATGGTATAATCATATTTTCTGTTTTGCAGGTGCTGGAGCTGGAGGGGGAGAAAGGAGAATGGGGCTTCAAAGCGCTGAAACAGATGATTAAGATCAACTTCAAGCTTGTGCGTAACAATAGTAGCAAAAAGATTTATTAAATATGTTATATAATCATACAGTTATGTAATATATATTATATAATGCTATAATTGTAAAATATAAAAATATTTATAAATAC
Source organism: Labeo catla (assembly GCA_012976165.1). Taxonomy (NCBI): domain Eukaryota; kingdom Metazoa; phylum Chordata; class Actinopteri; order Cypriniformes; family Cyprinidae; genus Labeo; species Labeo catla. Next base: position 541,620 of record VONZ01000490.1, on the reverse strand, counting down.
ACTGCCAGTCAACTTTTTGAATTTTTTTTTTTTCGTTTTTTAACATAATGTTTTTTTTTCTGCTCACCAAGCCTTTGATCCACAGTACAGCAAAAAAGGTAAAATTCTGAAATATTTTTACTATTTAAAATAACTGTTTTCTATTTAAATATATTTTAAAATGTGATTTATTCCTGTGATTTCAACTGCATTTTTAGCATCATTACTCCAGTCACATGATCCTTCAGAAATCATTCTAATTTTGTGATTTGCTGCTTAAAAACATTTCTTCTTCTTTTTCTTATGTTGAAAACAGCTGAGTAGCATTTTTCAGGTTTCCTTGATGAATAGAAAGAACAGCATTGATCTAAAACAGACATTTTTTGTAATATTATAAATGTCTTTATCATCACTTTTTAGCAATTTAAAGCTAAATAAAAGTATTAATTTCTATAATTTCTTTAACAATTTTTTTAATGGTGTAGTGTATAATGTTACAAAAGCTTTTTATTTCAGATAAATGCTGATCTTTGGATCTTTCTATTCGTCAAAGAGTACTAAAAAACTGTTTTAAATATTGATAATAATAAATGTTTCTTGAACAGCAAATCAGCATATTAGAATGATTTCTGAAGGATCATGTGACACTGAAGACTGGAGTAATAATGCTGAAAATTTTGCTTTGGTCACAGGAATAAATTACGTTTTAAAAAATATTTAAATATAAAGCAATTATTTTAAATAGTAAAGACATTTCACAAGTGTACTGTTTTTGCTGTACTTTGGATCAAATAGCTGCAGGCTTGGTGAGCAGAAGAGATTTAAAAAAAAAAAAAAAAAACTTTTCAAAAACTTTTGACTGCTTTTCATGTGTTTTTCAACATTTCAAAACAATAATAATAATAATAATGTTATTTTTGTGTTAATATTGCACTATAAAATCAGATTTTTTTTATATTTTTTAAATCTTTTTACAGACAAATTTTCCAGAAATGATGAACCGATACAAGCAGCTTTTGACGTATATTAGGAGTGCTGTCACTAGAAATTACTCTGAGAAATCCATCAACTCTATTCTAGATTATATCTCAACCTCCAAACAGGTATTTTAATACATTCTAAACTGCTTTCTGAATTCAGTAGTATATTTGTGATAATAAAATAATAATAAAGTCATATCATTTAAAGGTTATGCTATTAAAGATAACAAAATAATATTTGTCTTTTCATGTTTGTTTTAAGATGGACTTGCTACAAGAGTTTTATGAGACCACACTGGAAGCATTAAAAGATGCCAAAAATGACAGACTTTGGTTTAAAACTAACACCAAGGTTTGTGCTCTAGCAATGCATTCTGTATATATAAGAATATGCACAATACTGTGATAATAATACGTCTGTTAATGCAATTTGAGTTATTATTGGAGCAGACTTCAGAATGAATTTGTATCTATTTTTGCTAACTTCTGCTTCTGTTTCTTTTAGCTGGGAAAGTTATACCTGGAAAGAGAAGAGTTTGGAAAGCTCCAGAAAATTCTCAGGCAGTTGCATCAGTCGTGTCAGGTAGAGTAAATCATCAGTGTTGTATAAATGAGAAAACCCACTTCAAATGTCTTTTATGTTGCTCTGAAATGGATTGATGCACTTAATTAGACGGATGACGGAGAGGACGACTTGAAGAAGGGCACTCAGCTGTTGGAGATCTATGCTTTGGAGATTCAGATGTATACGGCGCAGAAAAACAACAAGAAACTCAAAGCCCTCTATGAGCAGTCATTACACATTAAATCAGCCATCCCACATCCACTCATCATGGGAGTCATCAGAGGTAATGTAAACATTTTAGTTAGTTTTAATACCATGAAAATTAGCGTTTAGTTTTTGTTTTGGGATGATGTGTTTTGTGTGTGTGTGTGTGTGTGTGTATAATGAGAAAGATAGTTTTTGTTTTGTTTACTATTGAAAGTTTGTTTGTAGTTGTGAAGATTAAAATGAGTGTTTAATGTTGTTTTGGTTTTTGTTTCTTTGGTTTAGTTCAGTGTACAATTGCAAGTTTTGTGAAGACATGGAACTAAGTGTTACGACTTGGTTGGTTTTAGGTTTTGTTTTGGTTTTTCTTTTGTGTACAACTGTAAAGTTTGATTTGTTTGTTTTAGTGTGGTTTGGTTTTTGTTCTGTGTACAATTGTAAAGTTTGATTGAGGCTGTGAAGATGAAGACTTTGAAATTAGTGTTTAGTTTTGGTTTGGGTTGATTTAATATTTGTTATTCACTTAGTTTTTGTTTGTGTATAATTGAAGAGCTTGCTTTTTTGTTAGACTTTTGGAAAGAGAAGAGTTTAAAGAACAAGTTCACTTCCAGAATTAAAATTTCCTGAAAATTTACTCACCACCATGTCATTCAAGACGTCAAGATGTTCATGTTTTTCTTTCTTCAATTGAAAAGATATTATGGTTTTTGAGGAAAACATTCCAGGATTTTTCTCCATATAGCGGACTTCAATGGGGATCAACGGGTTGAAGGTCCAAACTGCAGTTTCAGTGCAGCTTCAAAAGGCTCTACATGATCCCAGCCGAGAAATAAGTATCTTATCTATCAAAAAGATGGGTCACTTTTGGTATACTTTTTAACCACAAATGCTCATCTTGCACTAGCTGGTCTTCACACAGTGTGTAATCACATTGGAAAGGTCACGCGTGACGTAGGCGGAAGTGAAGAAAGTCAAACGCCCTTTACAAAAAAGGTAAAACGTCGGATGATTTTGAAGTTGGAGGAGAAAATGAGATGGAGTATTTTGCACTACCCTACCTTTTTGAACCAAAGGACACACAAAGAACTAATCGCACGTGATTAGAAAATGCATGAAGACATGCATCGCAGAGCTAGTACAAGACGAGCATTTGTGGTTAAAAAGTATATAAATATGATTTTTTTTTAAATTAGAAAATGACCAGTTGTTTTGCTAGATAAGACCTTTATTCCTTGGCTGGGATTGTGTAGAGTCTTTTGAAGCTGCATTGAAACTCCACTTTGGACCTTCAACCCGTTGATCCCCACTGAAGTCCACTATATGGAGAAAAATCCTGCAATGCTTTTCTCAAAAACCTTAATTTCGTTTTGATTGAATAAAGAAAGACTTGATCATCTTGGATGACGTGGGGGTGAGTAAATTATCAGGAAGTTTTTATTCTGTAAGTGAACTTCTCCTTCGATGTTTATTTTGGGTTGGTTTTTGTTTTTGTGCATTTGGAAGTGTTTGGTTTGATTTGGTTTTGTGTAATTGGAATTTCCAGTATTTTTATTTGACATGTGGCTGGTTCTTTTTAGAGTGTGGTGGTAAAATGCACTTGAGGGAGGGAGAGTTCGAGAAGGCACATACAGACTTTTTCGAGGCTTTCAAAAACTATGATGAGTCTGGAAGCCCCAGGCGAACCACTTGTTTGAAGTACCTGGTTTTGGCCAACATGCTGATGAAGTCTGGAATCAACCCATTTGATTCTCAAGAGGTACATGCTGGTAATCATGCACAGGCCCACATGGGATCTTAGGCCATCCCATCATTTACAAACATCTACGTGTTCTTCAGTGTTGCATGTTCATATATGAAATATTTTGTTGAAGTTGAGTTTGCTTATATTGACCTTATATGGCATGTTGTACTCTCAATTTTGCTTAAAAAGACAGTTCACCCAAAAATGAAACTTCTGTCATTAATTACTCACCCTCATGTCGTTCCAAACCCGTAAGACCTTTGTTCATCTTCAGAACACAAATTAATATTTTTAATGAAATCCAAGAGCTTTCTGACCCTGCATAGACGGCAACATAGTACTCTTGTGAGCATGCGTCGAAGACTGACACAGAAGAGAAGAAATTGTTGAATAAGGTCATTATTTTTGCTTTTTTTTTTGCACACAAAAAGTATTCTCGTAGCTTCGTAAAATTAAGGTTGAACCACTGATGGCACATTTTTATTGGACTATTTTATTAATGTCCTTTCTACTATTCTGGGGCTTGAACTTGTCAGTTGCGTTGTTTTCTATGAAGAGAGCGGTCTCGAATTTCATCAAGCAAATCTTAATTTGTGTTCTGAAGATGAACAAAGGTCTTACAGGTTTGAAGTAATTAATGACAGAATTTTCATTTTTGTATGAACAGGACAGAAAAAAAGCACAAAACTGAAGAGCTCATGTGGGCCTGATCATAAACGATAAATACTGTGGTATATAATAGAACTAAATAAACTGATTCTTTCTATATGACTCTGTGACTAGGCAAAACCATACAAAAATGATCCAGAAATCCTAGCAATGACAAACCTGGTAAGGTAAGTACACACAATACTTTTCCTTTCTCCACTTATCTGATCCTGTTCTGTTTTAACTTAGATTTTATGGTCTGAATAGATTCAATTTATGATATTAATTACCTATAACTTGTTTCTAGTGCCTACCAGAACAATGACATCACAGAATTTGAGAAAATCCTAAAGACGAATCACAGCAACATAATGGACGACCCCTTCATCAGAGAACACATTGAAGGTCAGTTTGGGTGGCTTTGACTTTTGTGTACATATTTGCGTTTATTTCATAAATCTCATACAACAGATGTGGAGTCAATAAATACTTATTACATTTTCTCTATGCTTTTCTTTTCAGAATTGCTACGGAACATAAGAACACAAGTACTCATCAAATTGATTAAGCCTTACACTAGGATACACATACCATTTATTTCAAAGGTAAACTTGTATTATATTATATTATGTTGTATTATATTATGTTATACCATATTATGCAATTGTAATGTAATGTTCCTGTTTTTCTTTAGGAATTGAATATTGATGTTGCAGATGTGGAAAGCTTGCTTGTGCAGTGTATTTTAGACAAGTAAGTTTATCAGTTCTTTTTAATATACATTTTTACGTTTTAAAAAATATACTATTTCACTGCAAGAATTGATATGGGTCATTGACATAAGGATTTTCAACAGGCAGATTTTAAAATATAAAAAATTGTAATATCTTTTGTAGTTGTTCAAACATTAAGAATGTTGCTTACACAAATTCATATTAAAATTTTAAATTAAGTGATTTTAGTGTTTTTTCATCTAGAAGAATCGGCCATAGCCTTAAAAAATGTCATGTGGTGCGACCATGATTTACATTAAAATGAATTCGCTTCCAACATGTTCTCAGTAATTAAAGTGTTTAGAAACAAAGTATTTGTATTTCTTTTGAGTTTTTGTAAATAATGATATCGTATTTTTGTTCTGTAGTTTCAGAGCTGCCTTCTTGAAAGTAGATAGCAGACCTGTTTTTCTGTGAATTACATAAAACTGATAAAAATGTTTTAAAAATACCAGTCACTCAAGAATACTGTAGCAGTGATTCATATTTTAGTCACAGAAATTACATAATTTATTTTTTTTATTTAACACAGTTATTGCTATTATTGGTCACACCACATGATGAGTGGTCGCTCCAAATGACACAAAGACCTTATATCATTAAAAATCTATTAAAAGAGATGTGTGAAAAGTGCAGCATTTTTTTTTTTTTTTTTTTTTTTTTTTGCCCCAGTTATTTTTAAACTTTGCCCAATCTTGGTTGCTCAATTGACCCTTCGCCGGGAGTTTGATTATTAGGTGATCTTTCTTTCTTTGTGCTTGACTGCAGGGTCAGAAAAAACATGCTGCCTATGGCGAGCGTTTATTTTACTTTGTTTGGCAGTGGAATCTGGTAAAATGGATTAGTGTAGTTATTAATAGATAAATAATAAATTACTAATAAATGCATAATTATCAAACAAAAATGACATGCTCTATATTATTTTTTGCATTTTCTTTCTTATATTATACAAAGATTTAACATAAACCATCTGAAATGACCCAAATTGCATAAAAATCTATTGCAAATGATACTAAAATAAAGTATTTTATGTATATAAACCATTAATTGAATATGAAAGCACAAAAACTGCCATTCTGGGACATATAGCTATAATGGATGACGCACTGCAGCGGTCACACCACATGATATTTCAAATTCAGTCAAAATTTACAAGCACAGAACTGGCCACCTAAACAAAACAAGCTAGATTCCCATGAAAGGTCACTATGAAATTTATACTAAAAATAAATACTTGTAGAATAACATAAATAAATAAATAAATAAATATTATTATTATTATTATTATTTATTTTATTTTTTTTAATTTAATTTTATTTTATTTTATTTTATTTTGTTGAGGTCATACCACATGATATCCAAATGTGGTAACTACATACCAGTTACAAACCTGCTTGATGCTTCTATGGGTTCTTGGCAAATTGCTATATGATGCAAAGTCATATCTTTGAAAGGATTTCAATATAAAAGTCCCAAAATGGTAGTTTCTTAATGGTTGCACCACATGATATTTCATAAAATGGAGATTATCGGACAATAAAATATATAAATACAAATGCTTTGCAGTTTTATACAGAATTCCAGCACACTTTGGAAATCATGCCAAATAGTGCAGAAAAGTAATCAAAATAAATTTAGGGTAATTTCAAAGATTTTTCCAAAACAACAGTTATGGCCAGACGGTCGCACCACATAATGTTTTGACACTTTGAATAACAAAAGTTTTTTGAGAAGTTAAAGTTGGTGCATATGTGGGAGAGGTGGTACTTATATATGCCATCCTTTTATGTATACCAATTTTTTACTGGAAAAAATGCAGTCTGGCAAAAAAGGTATCACGTCATTGACCCTTATGCTTATAAAATGTGATGTACATCTATCTTTCAGCACAATCAATGGTAGAATTGACCAAGTCAATCAGCTGTTGGAGCTCGATCACCAGAAAAGAGGCGGAGCACGATACACCGCCCTGGACAAGTGGACCAATCAGCTGAACTCTCTCAACCAGGCCATTGTTAGCAAACTGGCTTGATTTGACACTGACGATCTTGGAAAACAAATTGAACCATCAGGCAGCCGGTCGACTTGAGGCTGTCAGTGACATTAACTACTTTCAAGCCCTTTACTCCCCCGATCACAGAAGGGAGAGCGTAATTTGGCTAGTTTGTTTTTTACAGCTGTAGTCACTTAAGTCAGTTTTAAATGTCCTTTACAGAGCAGAGGGTTCCACAGGATGTCTACTCTACGGAATTGTTAGTTCTCTAATATGAACCTGTTTGCATCATCTAAAAAAATGTTTCTTTAATAGCACATATTGGCACTTGGCAGACATTTAAAAGGCATACGTTTGTCTTTAATGGAAAGCGTGAGGACATGCTGTGTGACGTTGAATCATTTATTTGTTGAACTGTCTCTTGTCAGAGTCAGCATGTTTTACTTGGTTTGCATAGAACTCAGCTGATGAGTTTTGTGCGGTTGCACCGCAGCACATGAGTATTAAAAGTGCAGTCATTGCTAGAATTCCTCTCACCAAATATTACAGGTCTGATGAAAGCGTTATGCTGTTCTGTTTCACTTTTCAACAACAACAAAAATAAACAATACATTATTTGCTTCAGCAGAAAATGTGTCTGTAATGGTGTATGACTTTGTCTGCTAAGAAATAAAGAACAAAGAATAAGACATGTGACCATGCACCACAAAACCAGTCGTAAGTAGCACGGGTATATTTGTAGCAATAGTGAACAATACATTGTATGGGACAAAATGATCGATTTTTCTTTTATGCCAAAAATCATTGTAAAAAAATCATTTAGTAAAGATAATGTTCTAAGAATATATTTCGTAAATTTCCTACCATAAATATATCAAAACTTAATTTTTAAATAGTAATATGCATTGCTAAGAACTTAATTTAAATAACTTTAAAGGTGATTCTCTAAATATTTTGATATTTTTTTGCACCCTTAGGTTTCAGATTTTCAAATATTGTTGTATTTCAGCCAAATATTGTCCTGTCCTAACAAAACATACATCAATGGAAAACATATTCAGCTTTCAGATGAGATATAAATCTCAATTTCAAAATACTGACCATTATGACTGGTTTTGTGCTCCAGGGTCACGTATATGTTTCATATACAGACACTATTTCACCTTATTGAAAAATGATAGCTGAATATACAACAAAAAAGACCTAAATAAAAATATTTTATTATAATAATATGTATTATAATTAATTTAATATATTAATTTATAATTTAATTAAAAAACAGGAATTTATTATTATTTACTATTGTTATGCATTATATTTTTTATATTATATGTATATATATATATATATATATATATACAAAAGACAGAATAAAGTATTTTTTATTATAAATTATGCATTATAATTAATTTCATATTTAATAAATTATAATGAATTTAATTATAATTATTATTATTATACATTATATATATATATATATATATATATATATATATAAGACAAAATAAAAATATAATTCTGCATTATAATTAATACATATTAAATTATAATAAATTTAATTATTATTATTTATTATATACATACAAAAGACAAAATATAATTATATGCATTATAATGAATTAAGTATAATAAATTATGATAATATAATTATAATTCTTTATTATATACCTACAAAAGACAAAATAAAATATTATAATCACATGCATTATAATGAATTTAATATTTATTAAATTGTAATGAATTTAATTATAATTATTTATTATCTATTATTTTTTATGTTATGTATATATACAATAAGAGAAAATAAAATATTTTTATGCTAATTATATGCATTATAATGAATTTAATATATATTAAATTATAATGAATTAAATTATAATTATTTATTATTATTATTATATATTATATTCTTTACATTATATATATAGGAAAAAGATTATAATTTTATAATTATATGCCTTATAATTAAATATATATTAAATTATAATGAATTAAATTATTATTTATTATTATAAATTATATTTTTGCATATGTTTGTTTTACACACACACGCACACACACACATAAATATACGTGTTATTTATTTATTAATGTAAATAATTATGATAATACCTATAGATCTAAACCTGTGGCTGTGAAGGTTTATGATTTAATGTGTGATAAACAATAAATGTATTTGTTTCAATGCTCAAAACACAATAAAAAGGAACAATAATGAACAATACATTTTTGATGCATACACTACACGGCTAAAAGTCCTAAACGAATAACCAAACCAGTTAATAATTAATAATAATAAATTAATAAATAATATATAATGAAAATGTATTTTTATTTAAAGATATATCGTTTTAATTGTAAGCCGTATATATATAAATCGTTCATATATTTGTATAAACAAAATAATATTATTATTACTGAGAAAAGACATTTCTGTCAAAAAGAGGTTTCGTTTTACGTGACACATGATAGGCCGTAACCATTGGCTGTAACGTTCACATGACGTCGTACCTCCCGTAAGCCAATCAGAATCCAGGACTTTTGCCGCTGTTTAGGGCGCCATGTTTCAATAGACAGACGCTTACATCAATATCTGTGCAATAACATCGATTTTAGTTAACATTAAGCGAGTTTTACCATCTGTGGCGGACGAACAAACATTTGCAGACAGTTTATTACTCGTACGCAAGGTATTTTATATCAATATTGTTGCGTTATGAATTTGTGAGGCAGCGACACACTGTTATGGTGTCTCATAGAAACACTTCATTTGGGATTATTGTCTTACTTCAGGACTTTATAAAAGCTTGAAAGGTAAGCAACTATTATTTAAACTCACATCCAGCTTTGTTTGTGAAATGAAGCTTGTAAACTATTGCTAAATGAACGAGTTATTGCTGTGAAAAATATATGTTATGCGTTGCTTAGAGACTGCCTGTAGCGTTATCTATATATGGGATTAACAATGTTTGTTGATGCTACATACGAACTAGCAGATACGTTTTAGCGAGTTGTTCTCGGTTTTATCAGTAAGACTGGTTAAATGAAGTGTAAGTGGACGTGATTGCTGGTCATTTCCTGTCTCAGGTGTGTTATTTCTCCTCTCAGACAGATCAGCAGGATGTCCATTGATTTTGACAGTGCAGCTTTACAGACGCAGCAGGAGGAAGAGGAGTATGATCAGGAAGACTATGCTAGAGAACAAGAGGTATCTGTGCAGTTATTGAACACTGATACACAAACACACCCACCACACTGACATCTGTCATCTGCTACACTGTACACTACCAGTCAAAAGTTTTTGAACAGTAAGATTTTTTTTAAAGAGGTCTCTTCTGCTCACCAAGCCTGCATTTATTTGATCCAAAATACAACAAAAGCAATAATAGTGTGAAATATTTTTACTATTTAAAACAACTGCTTTCTATTTGAATATATTTCAAAATGTAATTTATTCCTGTGATCAAAGCTAAATTTTCGGCATCATTACTCCAGTCTTCAGTGTCACATGGACCTTCAGAGTTCATTTTAATATACCGATATTCAAGAAACATTTATTATTATTATTATTATTATTAGCAATATTTAAAACAGTTGAGTACAAAAGCTTGGGGTCAGTTGTTTTTTTTTGTTTGTTTTTTTTTAATACTTAATTAATATTTTTATTTAGCAAGGATGCTTTAAATGGATCAGATGTGACGATAAAGGCATTAAATATGTTACAATAAATTTCTATTTCGGATAAATGCTGTTCTTCTGAACTTTCTGAAAAAAATTATACTCCGCTGTTTTCAGCATAATAATAATAAATGTTGTAAACATCCATCAATTTTAATTTTTATTGGACACTTTTATTATAAACAGACTCCTGTGATTAGAAAGGTGACTTCCACATGGGATTGATAAGTGTATTTTAGTCTGTCTGTACTGTGTAGATCACATGTACAGCAGTGACGGCAGTGTGACATGCTATTTTTGCTATTTATTTAACTGTTAAATTCATTTATCACAACATATGACTGTTTAAAGGAATATGAAAAATGGTCAAATGTAATTTAAAATGGTTACAACCTAAAAATACAACACTTAAATATAAGCTTTCATTATACATATATTAAATACATATATTAATATTAACCTTGTTGGAAAAAAAGTTTATGTCTATATAAACTGCACATTTCTAGTTAAAACAAGGGGTAGTTTAGATGTTGTTTTATTTTATATGATTTGTTTTATTTATACACCACTATTCAGATATTTGAGGTCTGTACCAGGGTCAGAAATTAAATTTTCCATTAAGGGGCAGTCTTTGCCCCCTGGAATTGATTTATGGACATTTTTTACATTTGTGAGGGCAATTTTTATAAACCTTTTTATTATAGAAAACATATGTTTAAATTTACCCAATTACTTTAATCGTTATTTTAAACTGTTGTCAATAAGAATAGACCGTTTAAAATTGTATCTAAATTATACATGTAAAAAACAGAAGCTCATAGGGCTGCAATATAATGACAAAAAACATTATTGTCAATTATTATATATATTGTAAAAATAGTTATTAATATCAGTATAGAAAACAATATAAAAAGTTTTTGTTTCGTTTTGGGCACGTCACATTCTGGCTTCACAGACAAACATGTCGGTCCATGACGTTAGCCAAGTGTAACAATGCATTCGTAAGTTCAACAGAAAAGCGTTTGATTGGTTATAGGGCTCAGCGGTGCACAGAACAGTGCATAAAAACAGTATGATGCTGTTTGAGTGAATCTAAATGTAATTCACATTTCATTTAATTTTTTTCGCGACAGCTGTAATTCATTCTTAAATAGTGCATGGGGCATTTTTGTTAATTTCTGATGGCATTTTTGCCACAAGCCCTCATTAATTTCCAACTATGGTCGGTAATTTTGTTTTCGTTTGTTTGTTTTAGTTTTCCATTTCCAATACATGCAGTAAAAGAATCTTAAAAAAAAATAAAAAATCTATAACGCTTTCTACTAAAATATGGCACAACTGTTTTTAACACTGATAATAATAAATATTTCTTGAGCAGCGAATGAAATTAGAATCATTTCTGAAGGATCATGTGACACTGAAGACTGAAGTAATGATGCTGAAAATTCTGCTTTGCTTCACAGGAATAAATTACATCTAAAAATATATTACAACAGAAAACTGTTATTTGAAAATGTAATAATTTTTGACAATATTACTGTTTTCACTGCTTAAAAGACTTCTTTCATACACACTATAAAAAATGTACCAAGGCCTTTCCACAATCTTATTGTAGCATTTATTTAAAAAAAACAAAACAAAACAAAACAAAAAAAATTCTCTCCCCATTGCAACAATATATTTTCTTCTCACTGGCATGAGAGCATGACAATAACCTTTCTCCTCCAGCAACCTGTCACTCTCATAAAATGATTGTAGCAATTGGCAAAGAACAACAATCTTAATTAATTCACAATGTAAAAAATCAAGTCCCATCCTTCATTTTTTAAAATGAGGCTGTTTTACTCGAATATACATTACAGTAGGGGAGAAAAGAAATTGAAAGAAGTTGAAATTTCCCTTTCATGCTAAATTAAAGTCCAGTTTCTTAAAACCTCTTTTTTATTTTTTTAATACACAAAACTTATGTTTACATTAGGGGTGTGTGGTATAGACAAAAATGATTAAAAAATGGTAGGATATTATCGATAATGATAATTAGATCATTTTTTTTTACCTTTTATGGGCATTTTTACCAAGCCATTTTTCTAACAGTGTGCATGATATTTTGATTCAAAATCTTATGTTTAATTAGTCAATTAGAATAATAAGACATTTTGGCTGTTACCAAGCAAGTGAAATCAGTATCAACAAAATACATCTTTGCAATGCAGAGAAAACACAGAAGCTACATCTGAAGTGGCATTTAGTTGTATTTAATGCAGGACAAGAATGCATTTAACCTGCAGTTACAAATGCGTAATTAGTGTTGACATATTAAACATAAATTAAACATAGGGGCAGCCGTGGCCTAATGGTTAGGGAGCCCGGCTTGTAACAGAAAGGTTGCGGGTTCGTGTCCCAGGTCCGGCAGGGATTGAAGGTGGGGGGAGTGAATAACCAGCACTCTCTCCACCCTCAATACCATGACTGAGGTGAGTCCCTTGAGCAAGGCACTGCTCTGGGTGTGTGTTCACGGTGTGTGTGTACGTGTTTGTTCACTACTCACTACTGTGTGTGTGCACTTGGATGGGTTAAATGCAGAGCACAATTCTGAGTATGGGTCACCATACTTGGCCACATGTCACGTCCTTTCCTTTCCTTTCCTTAAAGCATTAAATAATGATATTTAAAAATATTTAAAAAATGAAAATATACTTTAAATGTGAAATTAAAACCGCCAGCAAGTCACTGTTAATAAGTGAGTCATTGCGATTGAACCGAAGCACTTAAATGGTTGACAATACAACAGTTGCTGTGGCTGTGTTTGGAATTATTTTTGTTGGCGTAATAGAGCTGAAACGGGACATATGGTGTCTAAAACGTAATTCTCTTAGTAACCTCTTGTTTATTGAACTGTTGTTTAAAATCAGTGTCACGTTTGTAATCATGCTGATTTTAGAGAGAAAAAAAATATGATATTGATTAACTATATGAAATTATATAAATATATACATTTTATCTTGAATATTGTGATCATTCTAAATGCATTTTAATAGACTGAATCATGCAGTGAAAGAATGCACTGCAAATGTGCATATGCATGTGCTCTGCAGAAGCGTTCTTTTTTTTTTTTTTTTCAGTATATTCAATGTCAAATCGCACATTGTTAAAATGATGTATATCACACACCCCTAGTTTACATAGCACATACATATAATAGGAAAAAATAGGAATTAAAATATGGCACAAAAAAAAACCCTGATAACTTTAGTATCTGATTCAAACTTTTTTTAATTACTTTTTTTTTTATTAATTTGTTTTTTCCTTAAATATATCATTACACTTCAAGAATAAATATTCCATTACTTTATTAACTAGATTCAGAATTTAAACGATTTCAAGTTATTTTAAGTAAATACATTTCAGTTGTTGCCCATTTCTGTTGAAAAATCCAATTTCAGCTGCAATCCAGCAGTGGTCTTCTCATGTGTGTTTCAGTTTTGTGTCCAACTTGTTGAAGTAGGCACTACTGTTGCACAGTATACCGGTACTTAAAAAGTATTGCGATACCCTGCTTTTAAAAATGGTACGATTCTGCATTTTACTAGTACCGGTATTTTAAAAAGGAAATTTTAATAAGAGCTGTATTTCTGCGTGTCTGTGTTAGTGAATGGCACAGACGCGCAGTTTTGTTTACTACACACTTAACGTGTGATGCTTGCGGTGTTTTCAGCCTCTGCCGCCTCAATATACGAGTGCGTGAACTAGGGATGTTCATTTCGGTTATTTTTCCTAACCGACAGCCGACGCTCGTTAACCGATTATTAACCGTTAACCGACAAGATTATTTTAAAATAGAATTGAATTATTTTAGAAAGGATAAGTGTCTGTGACTCGTTAAAAATACCAAAATTTGTTTTCCAGTGATTAATTTTACATGTGCAAAAAGCAGCAAACAACAAAACATGAGGAATCGCATGGACGCATCACATCATGCACTTGCAGCGCTTATGCCAGCGGAGAAAAACATCATAAAGCTAGGCTATATATATATAATGAATGAATAGGCCTATACAATAAATATTTTTACTGAACAAAACAAAAGAAAAAACTGCAACGATTAGCTATAGTATGCTGAGTTTTTGGTTGATTTTTGTGCTGTGCGAAAGGAAGACGGCTAAAAAGCGTCATCCTATTTTGATCTCTATTTTGCAAAAGCACAAAGTTTTTTTTTATTGTGAATGTACACAAACAAACGCAAACCGTTTACAGTTTCGATTATCTGTATGACTAGAACGAGTCGTTTCCACTGTTAGAAGGAAAAAGCCTTTCCATTATCATAATAAAATACAGTCAGCCAAACATATGGAAAAAATCACACTGCTTAATCGTTATCAACATACTGAAGTAATATCATGCCAAACCATTTGTTTTATGTGGATACTGGAATGCAAGTGAAGTACAAAACCAGGTTTATGTAATAAATAATATTTTGGCATTCAAATACATCTCAAATACGTAAACATTTGGATTTGTTTCGAATGAGAGACCCGACATTAGTTTCAGTTTCATTTTAGCCTTAATGAATTTATTTTGGCTTGTCGTTTATACAGCCTAGCTTCTTATATTTTACATCCTTGTTCTTTCCTGAATATTGTTAAATTGAATAATTTTCATAGAGTGAGGGGAAACTAAAATAGCCTAGCCTATGTTTATAGTGTTTGTAAACATTTCGCGTCGGCTTCAGAATGTAATAATAAAATGCGACTTATAGGCCTAGACGATCTATCTTTTTTTTCTCTCAAAAATGCAAGTTTATTTTATTTTAATCATCCAGCAAATACGTTTTAAAGTATTTTGATCAATTACTGGGGGAAAAAAAGACCTTTTAAACCGTTTAACTGATTGTATTAATCGGTCAAAATTCTTTCCGTCGATTAACGGTTAACCGGTTAAAATGAGCATCCCTAACATGAACACGTGAACATAATCTCTAGAACTGCTCTGAGAGTCACTTCATGAGCATTTTACTGTTTCTTTTGCGGAAAACTATCGTCATATAATAAAAACCCTAAAGGTCTTCACAGCAACCCGTCAAAATAAAAGTTTGGTGACAGTCAGAAATATATTAATATATTACTTAATGTGAAGATAGTACTACTACTAATAATAACAAAAATATTAAAACAGTGTTTAAGGAATATTTACCAGAAAAAATATTTACCAGAATTTATTTACCAGAAAATTGTCAATACACAGCACAGTATTTCTGAAAAAAAGAGAAATAGCCTATAATAAATTAATTCTTTATCAAATTTAATTATTCTTTATAAATTTATTAGACATGCTTTTGATTACTAAAATCATAATGTAATGAAACGATTAAAATAGAATCCAGAAAATTAATGGAAAACAGAGATTCACAAACAAAACTGAATTTGAGAAAAATAATGAAACGTATTTCATAGGGCCTTAAAAACATAATTTTTGTTCAACTTTTAATAAATTGCTGTTAAATTCTGCAAGTTTCATGATTTCAATTAATTAGACATGCTTTTTGATAATTTTTTTTAATGTAACCATTAAAATAGTCTAGAAATATGGAAAATATGGGAAAAAGGTTATTGCGACTTTTTTTTCTCAGAATTGTGAGATATAAAATCAAAATATCGAGTTATAAATTCAGAATTGCGTGATATAAACTCAAAATTCGGAGAAATAAAATCATAAAGTCACAATTCTGAGGAATTAAGTCAGAATTGTGAGATACATATCAGTCTTTTTTTTTCTCCTCATAACTGGACGTTGTAACTCGCAATTGCGAGTTTGTATCTCGCAATTCTAACTTTATTTCTCGCAATTCTGACTTTATATCTCACAATTCTGAGAAAAAAGTCAGAATTGCGAGTTTGTATTACGCAATTCTGAGAAAAAAAGTCCGAATTGTGAGATAAAAAGTTGCAATTACTTCTTTTTTTTTTTTTTATTCATTGGCGGAAGCAGGCTTCCATACTAGAAAAATTTTAATGGAGTTTAGGAAAAAATAAAACAGATTTCATAGGACCCTCTTTATTTCATTTGTGTCTTTTTTATTGTAATTGTCCTTTAGTTTGTTACTTGCATCTAGGTTCTTATTATTAAAAACAAAGATAAAATAACAAAAAATGACTATGTCATGACATAAATTGTTGTGAAATACAATTACAGTATCATGAAATAAGATTTGGCTTTATCCTTTAAACTAACTTACCAATATAGCAAAGATCTCTACATACTTGTAGGCTTGGTAGTTGTTCACCGTAATCCTATGTAGTGGCATGTGATTATTATTATTATTATTATTATTATTATTATTATTTTGTTTTTGTTTTTTTAAAGGAGGGATGAAATGTTTTGTTTTATTAGATAAAATAACTGATCTTCATTTGGATCATCTATTATTCAATTACTTTTCCTGTTGTTCTTTTCGTAGTAGCGGTTCAGTAGTAGTATTGTGTTATTTTAGTCAGGTATCGAAACAAAGTCAAAATTTTGGTATCGTGACAACACTAGTAGGTACATACAGTTTCATCCAGTTCATGTCTTGAATTCGTTGAGCTACCAGGCATTTTAGTATTTCTGTGTGGCTTTAATATTGGACCTGTAATACTAATAAAGTTCTTCTGTCAGTGCTGTTATGGGCTGCAGTTAATGCTGGTGTAACTATTAAAAACTAGTTCATGAAACAGAGTTTGATTGACACTTGACTTTTACTGTGCTTGTAATCAATTTACTAGGTCCGCATTTGTTGAATAAGACTTTCTCATGGTTATTTATATCAGTAGTTAAAGATTCTTCTGTTTCAGGTCACACACAGTGACAGTGTTTGTTTTTAAAGGTCAGATCTTCTCCAATCAGAAACGTGTGTTCTGACTCACCTTACAGCTATCGGCTGCGTGAATGAATGTTTGCCGTCATTGGTGAACGTTCAATCCAGTCAGGTGTGTTTGCTGTGTCATAAAGCCTGTGTTTCCACTGCCCTACATATTCACAGCTCTTCACTGAAGCTTCACACGAGTTTGCTCTGAATGGAGGAATAAACTGTAGGCAATTTCACTTCTCCATATGAATTATGGAGAAAATACTGTAACAGTATGACGTGAATGACCATCAATTTTGATGCGCATGTCATTTTCACAGGCTGTTTTTTTTTTTAAGAAGAGGAATGTTTCTGCTCCAGTTAACTGAATTATTCTGACCTCCACAATGGGCCGACCTCAGCCTGGACAAATGAGGACAGCTTAGTTCCTCGTTTTCTTTTCATATGACTCACACTGCTGAAATCTAGCATTGCACACAATAGTCCTTCAGTATGACTTTGAGTCCAAGAGCTCCTGCAGCAGCTGTCGTAGGAGTGTAAATGCGGGAAAGATTTATTTCAGAGGGAACTTATCAGGATGTACGGGTCATCCAGCGGGAGTTATGGAGGGTGAGTTCAACTGTCTGTCCTTGAATACGGAGACATCAGCTGTGAAAAGATACTAAAGTTGTTGAAAGTTAGGAGTGCTCAGGCTCCTTTAAGATGCCTCAGGGCCATGTGTTGGTGTTTGTGTGAGAGTTCAGCATGTCTGTAACCGGGCGGGTGTGTTTTTGTAAATGGTTGCTATGGGACCTGCAAGTAATCGGTTGCTTGCACATGCTTGTTTCGTTTTTCTTTAGTTTCAGTGTGTTTCCCATTAAACTCAGTATTGTAATATTGAGCAACTTTTGAGGAAAATGTTAACATTTAAAATTACATTCCCCATGAGATGGTCTATCACACTAAGCCTACTTACAGCGTACTTACTGAAGAGCTTGTGTAATAGTAGTTGATGGAAATGTTTTATTTATTCATTTATTTTTAGACATACACACAATATCAGAACATATGGATATTATCCAATATAAGGTTTTCTAAGGTTTGATTTTCTTTTCCTTTTTTTTAAATGTCTTTTTTTTTCTTTGTATCATCAATTTAATATCAAAATTAACTGTGGGTTTTAGATTACCTTTACTAACCTAAATTAACACTAGACAATGTGAATAATTTAATCTTTTTTTTTTTTAAAGAATTTAAACATTTTTATCATCTTAAAATTAGTAGTTATCCATAATTCATACCACACACCATGATGGATGCTAAAGTGAATGTAGGCATCACAACCTGAGAGTGATCATAATTTTTTGGACAAAGTAATGTAGGTTTTTATCAGCCATAACATATTATATAACGTATGTAATGTATAAGGGATGCACGATATAGTGTTTTTGCCGATATCCCACATGCCAATACTTTTCAACTCATTTTGGCCGATAACTGATGCCAATACCGATATATTTTGTTTTGTTTGGAAACAACACCAAGTCTCTCCTGTAGGGCTGTGACGGTGGCAGATTGTTTCCACCGCGGTGTTAATGGACCAACTACTGTCGGTGGCACGGTGTTAAGATATATATATATTTTTGAAACATAAAAAAAATGAGGCTCAAAAATTATTAACAAATGTGCATGTTTATTTCAGCCTACAAAACACTAAAGTAAATATCAAAGAAATTATACAGCTAAATAAGAAAGTAGCCAAAATAAGAACGGTAAATATTAAACATTTGTTGTATAAATTCGTAACAACCTCACCCAACCCTTGTCCGATGGCTGGAGCCCGAGTCTTCTCTTTCTGTTTCCCATTACACTGTTGCATCCATTAAAATAGCTCAGTTTTGTTTTTAATGGGTATGTGGTTATATTTCTTCTCATTTCTTTATAAAGTTAAATTAAGAAATGTGTTTGAAACATTTTTTTGTTTGTAAATTAAGGTTTTTGCTTTTTAAAGTAACAACCAAGTGGCCAGAGGCAGGCAGTGAGTTGATCACAGCCTATGTTTGATCAATTTTGCCTTCTCAAATCATCACGACTTGCCTAAAATAAAATCTTCAAGCATATCACAATGTTATTTTAAACGTTTAACTTAGATAAATGCACCCTATTATGCGCATACAATCGTTTGTTGGAGTGTGGATGCTAAATGCGCTTTGCAGGACATGGAGGTGCCAGCGCAATCACTTGCAAAAAAATTAAAATACGCCATAATCTTTGCTCATAAAGGTAAACGTAATATATCATCTGGAACTATAAAGGGTCTAATTTTATTTGAGTGCACTCACAATGTCAACAAAATGTTGTGCTTTTGTAAAAATAAAGAAAACAAACAAAATGCGCTTTCTGATGTCTCGGTGTTGAACAGGAGCGTTGCACAAAAATAAAACGAAACTCAGCTAATACAGGGAAAAGTTTTAAGTTATTACTTTACTGCTTTAAAACTAAAAAATTCAAATCGAAAATAAAAACTCTTTCATTATAAAATCCGTAGAGATGCATTTCTCTCTAAAGGCGTGTCCAATGAGCAGATGGCGAGTCAGGATCGTCATTTTGCAGCACTGGCTCAGAAAACACTAATTTATTAATAATTCATTCAAGTATGTCCTTATTTCCCCCCGACACAGTCATGGTAATTACTTTTCCTGGAGCTTTGCAAGTGTTAGCCTATTGTGTGTGTTTGAACACGCATCTTTTCCAGCAGCTGTGAAGGCACTTGCACTTGCTGCTGCTGCCGGCGGGGACACTAAACACGGCCATGGCCGAATAACTGTTGCAGAAACACTGTATTTTATTCTTGTTATAGATTGTGTGACGTCACGTACTGCTGGTGGCAACCGGCGACCACAGTGGCACGGTTGTCATTGCGACTGTCACAGCCCTACTCTCCTGTGCAGAAATCATAAGCAAATAATTTTTAATTTTGCCTAGTTTGGAACAAAATACAAAAAAAAGTAATATTATGAAATGTTATTGCAATATGAAATAGCAGTTTTCTTTTTAATATACTTTAAAATATAATTTATTTCTGTAAAGCAAAGCTGAATTTTCAGTATCATTACTCTGGTCTTTCAGTGTCACATGATTACATTCAGAAATCATTCTAATATGCTGGTTTATTATCAATGTTGTGTTGCTTAATATTTTATTTTTGGAACCTGAGTTTTTTCAGGATTCTTTGAGTAAATAAAAAAAAAACACATCGCTTATACAAAATAGAAATCTTTTTGAACAATATACAGTCATGTGAAAAAGTTAGGACACCCTATTGAATTTCTTGGTTTTCTGTATCAGGACATAAATCATCAGATAAACATCATCACATGACATATCACACAGTCTCATTATTTATTTAAGAAAAATACAGCCAAGAGGGAAAGGCCATGTGTGACAAAGTTAAGACACCCTATGAGTCAGTTCTCTGTAGATCCACTTTTAGCAGCAATAACTTGAAGCATTCATTTTCTGTGTGACTTTATCAGTCTCTCACGTTGTTGTGGAGGAATTTGGACCACTTTTCTTTTCAACATTGCTCAAGTTTATTTAGGTTTCTGGGCATTTGCTTATGCACAGCTCTCACCACAGCATTTTAGTCAGGATGAGCTCTGGACTTGGACTGGGCTATTGCAACACCTTGATTCTTTTCTTTTCAGCCATTCTGTTGTAGATTTGCTGGTGTGCTTGGGATCATTGTCCTGTTGCATGACCCAATTTTGGCCCAACTTTAGATGTCGGACAGATGCCCTCGCATTTGACTCTAGAATACTTTGATATACAGAGGAGTTCATGGCCAACTCAATGACTTTGAGGTGCCCAGGTCCTGTGGCTACAAAACAAGCCCAAAATTATCAGCCCTCCTCCAGCATGTCTTTTCTCCAGCATGGTTTTCCTAATTGTCTTTTGGTATGAGGTGTTTGTGCTGATATGCTCTTTAGGTTTTCACCAAACTTGGCGCTGTACATTATGGCCAAACATCTCCACTTTGGTCTCGTCTGTTCAAAGGACATTATTGTTCAGATGCAACTTTGCAGACATAAACTGTGCTGCAGTGTTTTTTGTTTAGATAGAAATGGCTTTCTTCTGCCAAGCCTTCCAAACATGCCATTTTTGTCCCATATTTTTCTAAAATTATCATTTAACATGTAACTGAGGCTTGTAGAGTCTGAGGTGTAGATCTTGGGTTGTCTGCCATTTCTCTGAGCTTTACACGGTCTGATCTTGGGGTGAATTTTCTGGGACGTCCACTCCTGGAAGGAGAGGTGCCCGTTTTAAATGTCTTCCACTTGTGAATGAATTTCAGATTGTTTGGAAATGGCTGTATTACTCTTCTCAGATTGATGGCAGCAACAATTGCTTCTCTAAGATGATTGCTGGTGTCTTACCTCCTTGGCATTGTGTTAACACACACCTGAAGGCTCCAGACCAGCAAACTACCAAAGCTTATGCTTTTATAGAGGCGCTCAGACTTGCTGATGATCAGTTAATCAAAGGTATTTGATTAGCAGTGCTTGACTGTTATTTACCCTCTTAATTCCAGTGTAAACAGTAAGGGTGTCCTAACTTTGTCACACATGGCATTTTGGTTTTGTATTTGTTCAGTAAATAATGACACGGTGCAATTTGTCATGTGTTGTTCATCATCTGAGGTTTTATTTTCGAAATTTTAAGACCTGATACGGAAAACCATGAATAACCATGAAAAAACATGAAAAAACATGAAATTTAATAGGGTGTCCTAATTTTTTCACATGACTGTAAGTCTTTTTATCAATTTAACACATCCTTGCTGTATAATAATAGTATTAATTTCTGTCAAAGAAAGAAAGAAGGAAAACATTTACTGATCCCAAACTTTGAACAGTAGTGTAGAATGTTACAAAATAAATGTGTTATTCATCAAAGAATCCTGAAAAAAGTATCACAGGTTCCAAAAAAATATTAAGCGACACAACTGTTTCCAACACTGATAATAAATCAGCATATTAGAATGATTTCTAAAGGGTCATCTGACACTGAAAACTGGAGTAATGATGCTAAAAATTCAGCTTTGCATCACAGGAATAAATTCTATTTTAAAGTATATTAGAATAGATAATCACTATTTGAAATTGCAATAATATTTCACAATATTACTGTTTTTGTTTCAGAATTTTTAATCAAATGCAGCCATGAGGAGAAAAGACATTTAAAAAAAAAAAACATTAAAAAGAGAACGGCAAGTGTAGTTTCTTAACCAAAGAAACCAAAGAAATAGAACTGTTTGTTTATATAATATTTACTTCCTATTTTGTAAGTTATATATTCCTGGTTTTGTTAATTTGCTTGCACATGTTTTTATTTTATTTTATTTTATGATTATAATAATAATAATAATAGTAAAGTGTTTTTTTTTTTGGCAACCAGTAAAAACAAACAAAAAAAAAAAAACATAGTTTGGTATCTGTGAATAGAGATTACATTTACCTTTTTGTTAATATAAATTAATTTATAAGCAAAATCTAAGCGCCTCTAATTGGCCAATGCATTCCTAAGTTCAGATCCAAATGAACCCATGAAAACCGCTAATCTGTGCCTTAACAGCCTGGCAGGGGAGAAGACAGCTTATAGGTGGGGTGAATACTGTCCTGAATGATTGTTCTAATTTTTTTTATTGATTGAGTCTGGTCTGTTGTAGCTCCACAAGCTCCTGACTGATCTCCCTGATGATATGCTAGATGACAGCGCCGACTGCTCCTCACCTGAGCTCGACCGCTCCACCTGCAGTCGCCCAGAAGACAACAACAGGTACAAAACGCGTCAAAACACCTTTACGTGTCTTAAACAACACTTACTTGAAATACCTGTTTAATAAAACATAAATGTCTTTGTCTTTCAGACCACAGCATGCCTGGAATGTGCCACAATGGGAGCATCCAAGACCTCCTTCCCATGAGGAAGTGAGTTTATCAGTTTGAGATACAGCAAAAACAACTTGATTAATTATTAGGATGCAAATTTGCATTTAATATGCTGTGAGGAGTTGCACTGTCATTCACTCATTTATTGTTTTGCATGTGTTTGCAGCACTATGAGGAGTACGATCAAGGCTCTTATCATGAGGACTACAGCTATAGGAGTCACACGTCTCAGACCAACAGCCACCCTCATCACCTCCAGACTGGGACAGAACACTTACCCACCGGTTGGGATCCACAGAATGGACAGAACTACCAGTACCAGAACGGAGACTACGCACACTCATCCGCAGGCACGGACGAGTCCCATGCGACTGACTTCTCCACTGGGGACGGGGTGGAACAGGATGTGTACCCTCATAGCGCTCTTCAACATGGGGCAGGCTACCATGGAGACGAGGCGCAAGTCCATGGAGAGCATAACAACCTCAGACACCACTTTCAGGTGAATGCTTGAAATCAATCTTTACTTCTTTTATTAAGCATTGTATGCATGTTTAATAATTTGGCACATTTGTTGAAGGTTTTTGATAATGGAGGAGCTGGGAACAAACCCACTGACCATTACAAGGCTAGTTACCATCCAAATCAACCTTCAAACCAGCCCAAGATGTTCAATCCTCAAGTCACCAATCATAATGGCCACTTTGACCAAATTCAGAGGGACTTCCTGGACTCGACACAGAGTAAGATAGAATTATACATTACCATGTTACAATTTAAAATATATTTTCTATTTGAATATATCTTAAAATGTAATTTATTCCTGTGATCAAATTTTCAGCATGATCCTTCAAAAATTCTAATATTATGATTTTTGTAAAAAGTTAAAAAGCAATTATTTAAATCTGTGTTTGTAATTACTATGTTAGTAGTATTTTAGGAGATTGAGGTGTGTTGTGTGAATATTGTTCAGATACAGCAGATGGTCAGCAGCTGGCACAGCTTCAGATTTTAAACCGAGCTCAATCCAGACAGATTGAGGAGCTGGAACAGAAACTAGAGGACTGCAGGAGGAGGATGAGATATCTGGAGCACCAGTTCGCCATTGTCAAAGGTCAGATTCACTAGATTGCCTGTTTTAAATTCAGCTCTGAAATGTTGTTACAAAAAAACTATCTCTGTGAAAAACGTGAACTGACTAGGTACAAGATACAAGACATTCCCTTCATATTTAGGGGTTCAAGCATATAGTGCTGAAACCCTGTTATAATTGATGGAATGGCCAAGGATCAACGATCTCCAGGTAAAACTGATAGGGTAGACCAAACCGTAAGTCATAGAGACTTTAAACTTGGTGGGATTGTTGTACTGACACCACCAACAACATCACCAAGGCTCGTCCCAACAGCAATCAAGAGTACGAAATCGTTCATGAGATCATATCCGGGTATTTTCCTAGGTTTTTTGCCCGATTAGAACCAAAGCAGTGCAGGAAGATTCTCTGGAAAGGGGAATATCAATAAATATCAACTATCAATGATATCAATTGTCAGTCAAATTTTCAACTAACGATCGCAAAACGTTTGAAAGGAGGATGGCCACTTTTGGTAAAATGCCTATATCTTTTAAACGGAATGAGATATCTTCACCAAACTCAAAATACTTATGTATGATCTAAGGTCACGGGGGAAAAAATTCATGGAGCTTGGCCACAAACGTGGGCCTGTTTGACTCATGGCCCCAATGGTCTGTGAGAAATTTGAAAAAAATCTGCCACTGGGGGGTGATAACCAATTCAAATGGGGATCAAATGGTTGAAGGTCCAAATTGCAGTTTCAGTGCAGCTTCAAAGGGCTCTACACGATCCCAGCCATGGAATAAGGCTCTTATCTAGCAAAACGATTGGGCATTTTCTTAAAAAAATAAACATGTATATATTTTTTTTTAACCACAAATGCTTGTCTATGACTTCACACATTACATAATCACGTTGGAAAGGTTGTGCATGGTTAGTTCTTTGTCTGTGTACTCTGGTTCAAAAATGTAGGTTACGGTGAAAACTCCATCTCATTTTCTCCTCCAACTTCAAAATCGTCCGACTTTGTCTGACAAAAAGTTGTTTCAACTTAAATTAAGTGTTCATGCTGCCTTAAGATTTTACGTTTAGTCAACATGAAATGTTAAGTTGCACTATGTGAATACGTGGATATTTGAGTTGGGTTAACTTAAAAATTTAAGGCAGCACAAACACTTACTTTAAGCTGAAACAACTTTTTTTTTTAAAATGTTTGTGCCACGCGTGATCTTTCTAACATGATTACGTAATACATGAAGTCCAGCTAGTGCAAGACAAGCATTTGTGGGTAAAAAGTATATACATGTTTAATTGTTTTAGAAAATGATCAATCATTTTGTTAGATAAGACCCTTATTCCTCGGCTGGGATTGTGTAGAGTCCTTTGAAGCTGCATTGAAATTACAATTTGGACCTTCAACCTGTTGATCCCTGTTGAAGTCCACTATATGGGGAAAAATCCTTCATTTCTTTTTGACTGAAGAAAGACATGGGGGTGAGTAAATCATCAGGAAATTTTAGTTCTGAAAGTAAACTAATCCTTTAATAATTACATTACTCTTTAAAAATCATTCAGAAAATTCTAAAAAAAAGTATCATGTGTGTATTGAAAGCTTCAACACATTAACACACTTTAATTCCCATAATAAAAACTGCTGATTTTTTTTTTTTAGAACTTTGAATGTACTACTCCAGGTCAAAAATGTCCCTGAATGTGTTATAAGTCTTGATCTCATATTTTAATACTAATTTAAGTCACAAAATGTGCTGCTTTCTGTCTAGATGAGAAAGACGGTCTGACCATATCGCTGAAGGAGTCCAATGCACTAGTGGAGGAGGCGAAAGAGAGAGAAGCGCAGCTGCAGGGAAGAATCAGATCTCTAGAGAAACAGATTCAGTCTCTCACTAACAGTGAACAAGAGGTACAAGCTCATGAATTCCTCATGCACAACATCAGTCATACAAGTCCAAGAGAACTCATGCGTTGGGGCTTTTTAAAATAGTGTATAATGGTGAAACACTGTGAAATCCCTTATAAGAGAGGAAATGCATGTGTGCACAGAGTCTAAAGCAGCAGCGTGTGGCTGAGGCGGCGATGGACAGCATAAAGCAGCAGATGATGGATCTGTGTCGTTCGGACACTCTGACACGAGCACGTGAGCAGCACGATAGAGACGTGGCCGTCATCCGCGAGCAGTATGAAGACAAACTGCTCACCCTTCAGCAGAAACTAGACGCGCAATCCCAGAGTCTGAATGAGCAGGTCAGATTTACTGTATAGATATTAATTATTCCTGAGTGCGGATTAACCACTTACAATAGAGGGCAGTACAGGCCTGCGGTTTCACTGTATGTGTGTGTTTGTCAGGCTGAGGCAGGTCAGCGGCTGTTGGATCAGGTCCGGCAGCTGGAGCGTCAGAGGGAAGAGGATCAGGTGGACAGAGCATCCGTCATCAACACCCTCACACAGCGTCTGGAGGAGAGCCAGCAGCAGTGTGCCAAACTGCTCCACACTGGTATGTGGCATCCCATGTGCTTCTGTTTGTATTTACTGTCGTCTCGAGCCTCATGGGTGATCGTACGGGCCAGTTATCTTTTTCACTTGCAGTTAAAACAGTTTAAGCATTTCAGCTGAACTACAGTGACTCAAGTACACAGAATCTAGGGCCTTCACTTTTATTTAGGTTAACGGAAGGTGCTCTTTGGTTGGGTTTCTACAAATCGTCTTATGAATTGTGAATGGCTTTCCATAAGGATATAATAATAATAATAATAATAATAATAATAATAATGATGATGATGATAATAAATGTTGTTTTTGTTTTAATAATAATAATGAAATATTGTATTGCAATTATTATTTTTTTTCCTTATTTAATTATTTTGTTTTAAATGTTAAATTAAAAAATAATGTAAACAATATAAGAATAAACACATTTATTTATTTCATTTCATTTTTTACTTATGTTCTCCAAAAATATAAAATAATTTTAAACATTTGATTATCTATATGTTGATAATAATAATAATAATAATAAATATATTTTAAATAAAAAATATATATATGTTTTTTTTTTTTACATTTAACACTTTAAAATTGAATTTATTTTGTGCAAAAAAAAATTTTGGAAAAAAATCAATATTATTCCCTCCGGTCCGCTAACGTGTTATTTTGCCAACACGTCATGCCCTATGCATACTAGCTTCCTTGATTTTTCTGTAGTTAGGGTGACCATACGTTCTCTTTTCCCCTCACATGTTCTCTTTAGGGACCTAAAAAATGCATCCGGCCAGGATTTATAAATCGCCCAAAATGTCCGGGATTTGGCTTTTGCTTTCTACAGTCGCCAGTCATTGTGTGCATTTTTGTATTAAAGCCCTACGCTGGACTGTTTTATCGATCCCGCTCCAGTGGAATTTCGGGCCATTACCGCCTGCTCATGCAGTCATTCTTCTATTGAGTATAATTTCCACGCATCAGGGAGCCGCTGTCATATGCGGAGTATGTAAATCTCTTTTGAATGACTATTCACTTTCACTTTCAATTTCGTGATCACACCCTCCGTATAAAGGGACCACGTCTTACAAGATCATAAATGAGCACATTATCTGCTGAGCAGCAAATCCTCCAGCATGATTTGTCACTTCACTTGCCCAGTTGCAGAGCCGAATATTCTTTAGTTTTATGCAAAACAAAAAAATGCGACAAATAGAATATCAGATCTCTGTCATATGGCCAAAAGAAAGCTTTTTTGCATAGTTGTGTTTGACACATGGAAACTGTAACAATGTGTCCTACAAGGGAACACGATGTAATGTTGCTCTCACCTGAAATGGGTCCCCACATTAAGTCCTTGAATTTGAGGGTATCGGACCTGGACAGTCCTTGAAAGGTATTTGAATTTGAAGATAACCAAGGTGTGGGAACCCTGTATTATGATTATAATTATGATTATGATTATACCAAGTGTAATATTCAGTAATAATAATAATAGTAATTATTTTAAACTAAAAATAGTTGATCTGTTATTGAATTAATTTTATTTTTTACTTCCTACGTTCTTATCCTAAAATCTAAAATAATTTAAAACATATTTGATTATTAGTATTATATTATAACTTATATATTAATATATTATAATATATATTAGTATATATATTATATTATATATAAGTATAATATTCTATAATAATAATAAATAATAATAATAATAATAATAATAATACGTTGTTGTTGTTTTGTGTAATAATAATAATAATAAAGAGTAATATTGTATTAAAATAAAATAATTTTTAAATGTTAAATAAAAATTATATAAAAAATTTTTTATTTGATTATTAGATTCTTTTTATAAAAATATTAATAATAATAAATGTTGTTTTTGTTTTGTTTAATAATAATAATAATAATGAATATTGTATTGAGTATAATATTGTATTACAATTATTTTTTTATTTTAAAATGTAAAAAATATAAAAATAAACATTTATTGATTTCTTTTTATTTTTTACTTTACATTCCTAAAAAAAATAAAAAATAATTTAAAACATATTTAATTTTTTTATATAATAATAATTATTACTACTGCTATTATTGTTGTTGCTGCTTTGTATAATAATGATCATGATAATAAAGTATAATTATTTTTTTCTACATTTTTGTGTGTGTATATGTGTGTATATATATATATATATATATATATATATATATATATATATATATATTTATTTTATATATATATATATATATATATAAACAAATTTACCTGTTATTAATTTTTATTTTATTTTTTTACTTATGTTCTGAAGATATAAAACATTTAAAACCTTTGCTTTTATAATAGTAATAATAATTATTATTATTATATTATAACAAATGGAATATTACATTATTATTATTATTATTATTATTATTTATTTATTTATTATTATAACAAAAAGCACAAATGGTTTTCTTTTTATTACTTTTTGAAAAATGTTCATGTAATTGCATGAAAAAATTTTTTTTATATTTTAATATTTAAATTGTTATTGTTTAATAAAAATCAAGGATAATGTGACATATTATGATAGAAAAATAAAAATAAACCAGAATTGTATTATCATTTTTTAAAGCTCAAAATATTGCATATATAAAAACATGTTATTATATTAGTAGTATTATTTTTTTTATTAAAATGTAAGGTGTTACAAATATATATTTTTTACAAATAGAAATAAACATAACCAAGACTTTTATTTATTTATATTTACCTTTTATGTTCCTGATAATAATCCATATTCTGTACTTTTTTTACTTTGTTAATTTTAAGTCAGTTTAATAGGTTGCAGCTCATGCAGCAAAAACAACTATAACTTAGTTTCTTAACTCTTTTGTTTTAAAAAAAAAAGAAGAAAAATTGTGTTTTCAGTGTCTCCTTTAATGTATTCTCTGAAGGTCTGTCTCCCTTGTGCCTGTTACATCTTCATCAAAGCTTCCTTTATTCTCTGCAGGCTCTGTTCAAGAAATGAGTCAGTTACAGCTGAAGCTCCAGCAGGCTCAGTCTGCCCGCGCAATCAGTGAAGACATCAACAAAGCCCTGCAAGTCAGTCAGTCCAACAGTGTTTGACAGCATTTCCAGTCATGGGAAACATTAAAGCTGTTCATAAAACAGAGCTCATGCGTTTCTTTCCTCAACAGGAAGAGCTGACTGAATTTAAAGAGCAGATAAATCTGTATGAATCTGCTATTAAACATGGAGTCCTGGAGTCTAATGGAGACTGGGAGAACCAGCTGTCTGAGTCCTACATGGACCTGGGGATCAAGAAGTCCAAGTGGAAAAATGGACGAATCCACAGGTAACTTATATTGTATAAGAGCTAACTATCCAAACTGCATTGCTACAGTGTTCATAATTTCTCATAATCTCATAACTACTTTGTTTTCTAGGACATCTCATATTGCTGAAGCAGGAGACTCAACTCAGCTGAAGGAGGACGTGGTGCGAGAGCTGAAGAGCGAGCTGCAGCGCTGCCTGAGTCACCTGAAAACCAAACGTCTGAAGATCTCTGAGCTGCAAGAGGAGCTGCGACGCTCCCAGACCAGTGCAGAGCAGCTGCGGACGCAGCTAGAGCAGGCTGAGAGAACCATACGAGACTCTAAGGTCTGACTATAAGCAAATGAGTGCGTGAGCGATCAACCTGTGTGCTGCAGTAAATGCTACACTTACACATTGTGCGTTTACAACAGGTGAGGGAGAGCAGCTTGGAGAAACACCTGGAAACATCTCAAATGACTGCCGCCCCTCACAAAGACCTCATCAGACTGCAGGAGGAAAGACAGCTCCTGCAGGAGAGAGTGGAGGTCAGTGTGATTTCACAATCACAACTGTGTCTGGATTAGAGTTGTTTAAAAAAAAAATTTAAATGTAAATAACCATTTTCGTTAATTGAAATAAAACTAGAAAAAAAATAATTATATTTAGTAAATAATTATATATAGATGATAGGTGAACTTAGAACTTAGGTTTGAGCTTAGAAAATGTTAAAATTAGAAATGTTGAACTGAAGTAAAAAGCTTTTTAAAAAGTTAAAAAAAAAAAAAAAATGAAATGAAATAAATATGTGCGCACACACACACACACACACACACACACACACACACAAAATAAATTAACTAATAAATCCAATACAAAAATCTATTTTACCTACAATATAATTTAATGGGTAAAAAAACTCAAAATGCATGCTGATTGAAATGGTTGTATTAATATATTTTTGGCCTTTTTTTTCTTTTATTGATGTAGACAGTAAAGAGATGATGATGATGATGATGATTATTATTATTATTGTTATTATTATTATGTTTATTATTATTAATAATAAAGTATGATATTGTGTTACAATTTTTTTTTCTATATTTTAAAATGTTGATTAACATAAATTAATTTATCTTTTTTGTTGATTTCATTTTATTTTTTACTACTTATGTTCTTAAAAAATAAACTCATTTAAAGCATGTTTGATTATTATTATTATATTATAATTTCATTTTATTTTTTACTACTGGTGTTCTTAAAATATAAAATAATTCAAAACATTTAATTTTAAAAATACTACTTTGTTTTTACTACTTATGTTCTCCTTAAAATATAAAATTATTTAAAACATATTTGATTATTTGATTATTATTTTATTAAATTATAATTTATTATTAGTATTATTATTAACATGAGTATATTAATCTATTACAATATTTTTATAAAGTTATAAAAAAAATCTCTTAACATCTATAAATGTTATTGTTATTTTGTATGATGCTAATAAAAAATATTATTTTGTATATTTAAAATGAATTAAAATGTAAAAATAACTTTATTGATTTCATTTTATTTCTTACTTCTTATGTTCTCCTTAAGACATGAAATGATTTAAAACCTATTTGATGATTATTATTATCATTATTATAACAAGTGTAATACTCTGTTACAAATAGAATATTATACTTGTTATAATTAAATCTCTGAACATGTAAAAATGTGTACATTTATTTGTAAAAATCATGGGGGAAAAAAATGAAAATACAGAAAATTAATTTGGCAACAGATTATGGTGATGAAATGGTTGTATTAATAGATTTCTGGCTTTTTTTCAATTTATTGATTATTGATTTATTGATACATCCAGTACAGAAAAAAACAGGACATGTGGGAGAGGAAAGACCACTGTTGTTAAAAATATTTTTTGTTAATTGAAATAAAGCTAAAAATGAACAAAACAAATATACAAACTAAACATATTTCATTTCAGTTATGTGCCTAAGCAACAATCATAATTTTTAAGTACTACAATTAAAACTAAAATTGAAATTTAGAAATAGTTACAGAAATATAGCATTGACTATATATTATACAAAAGTTATGTATATTATACAGAAATAAAAACAATTACAAAAGAACATATAATGATGACTAAAACAAAAGCTCATTCTGAATATTAATAAAGACTATAATAATTTATAAATAATACTAAAATAACACTAATCTGGATCCATGTTTTAAAAAGTCATGATTTAGTTATTAGACACTAGCCAACCATCCTGACCCCTGTTGTGAACTGCAGGCTCTGGAGAAGAGGAATCAGGAGCTGAAGCAGAGTGAGGAAAAGGTGAAGGCAGCCAATTCTGAGCTTTGCACCAAGATGAGGGAGATGATCCAGGAGCTGGACCAGGAGAAACAGGAAGCTGCCGAGAGGTCACATCTTCATTCCACTCGGAGTTAATTCCACTCGGGTGCAGCTTCTGTAGTGTTTCATAGGTGAAATGCTCTGTGTGTGCAGGGATGAGAGGACTCAGCAGCAGTTCAGGGATGACGTGGTGAATCGTGTCCGAGCGGAGCTCACGCAGGAGCACATGGATCACATAGAGCAACTCACCAGCCAGCATCAGCAGCACGTACAACAGCTCGAGTACTGAACTGCACCTACACCTTTAGACAATATGACTGACTTTATTAACACTGAAGCTGACTTTATTAACACTGTGTCCATCCACAGGTCAAAGCTGGCTGATCTCAGTCAAGAGGTGTTAGCTGTGCAGGAATGCTACATTTCTGTTTGCAAAGAGAAGGACAAGCTGGAGGAAAATCTCCAAAACAAGCTTGAAGAACAGAGGAGACTGATAGAAAAGGAGGTAAGCACTAGATAGTAAATATATTTAATGGATTGATTGATTGTTTTAATTTAACTGAATTATTTTTAGTTTTTACCAAATAATTTTAATGTGGATAGAATTTATGTATTTTACTTTTTTTTTATATTTTTAAAATGTTAATAATAATAATATATATATATATATATATATATATATATATATATATATATTAATTACTACAGTTAAAAAGCAGAAATTTTATAGAAATTTTATGAATAATTATAGAAATGTAGCATTGAATATATGTATTTTATAGAAATAAATTAAAAAATAAAAAGCACAATCACATAAAATGGCTCAAACTAATTGAATTTAATTATTATTTAATTTTTTTAATCATTTAATATGCATATATACATACGTATTTTTTGACATTTAATATATGAAGTTTATTTGCAAAAATGGATTTAAAAAATCATGTTTTTATGATGTTATCATGTTTTTATTGTTTTATTGTGTTAGTTAGCTGTATTTTTTAGTTATTTTTTTACCTAATCAAAAGACTCTAAAACTCACCTTTTTTTGCAAATTATTACATATTTATTTATTTAGATTATGTATTTATTAGAAATGTTAAAATCATTTTTAATTTTTTTGCAATATTTTAATATTAATTATATTAAGATTGAATTATGTCTTTTTACATTTATTTAATTTTAAGTATTGATTTATTTAATACATTTTTATTTATTTATTTATTTTAAATGCATATTTATTTATTTATTAGATATTTTCTTTCCTCTCCTTGGTTCAAACGGTCTTCCTGTCTAATTGGGGATTAAGATTAATTGATTTAATTTTATGTATTGATTTAATTGTAATTTATTTTGGATTTGTTATTGCATTGTTTTATTATTGCATTACTTTTGAGTTAATTTTGTTTTTATTTATTAATTTTTTTTGTTTAATACATTAATTTTTATGAATTCATTATTATTATTATTATTATTATTATTAATTATTTAATTATTATTGTATTGTTTGCTGAGGCATTTTGTGAGTTATTATTGAATAATCCTTACTTTTATATTTACTATTTATTTATTATTTATTTAATATGTTTTTAATTATTTATTATGATAGAGAGATATATATACATACATATATATATATATATATATATATATATATATATATATATATATATCAACAATATATTTTTTTTATTTTATTGTATTTTTATTTCCTGTTTATTCAATAATTTATTTTTAATACATTAATTTTTATGAATTTAATAATTTTAATTTTAATAATTAATATTATTATCATGATTATTAATTATTCTTCTTCTTCTTATTTTTTTTTTTTTAATTATATTATTACTACTATTTCTTTTCTCCTCTATTTAGGACAGACTCTTCCTGTCTAATGAGAGGAATAAACTATTCTGAGAGTCATAAGTCTGGCCATGTGAGATATTTGCTCATGTTTCTTGTTGTTTCAGTCAAAGAGGCGAGAGGAGAGTGAGGCTGGTCTGGAGAGCCTGAGGTCTGATCTGGAGCATCAGCATCAGGAGGACGTGTCTCGGCTCAAAGCCCAGTGGAAGACAGACACACAGGCTGAGATTGAGCTGCGGGTCAGAGAGCAGCTGGAAACAGCCAGAAAGAGCTGGCAGCAGGAGCAGGAGACGGTTAGTGATGATGGGCCATTTACATTAATGATCTTTCTACTCAGTGCCAAGCCATGATCTTACTAAACGTCACTGTTGTGCTATTTAAATGCTGTCATATTT
Source organism: Labeo catla (assembly GCA_012976165.1). NCBI lineage: Eukaryota > Metazoa > Chordata > Actinopteri > Cypriniformes > Cyprinidae > Labeo > Labeo catla. The sequence continues at coordinate 506,793 of VONZ01000490.1, read as the reverse complement.
GATGTTTCATCTGTGTGTCTGCATATCTGTTGCCTGTATTTTTGGTGTCTTGTTTATTTATAAATGTTTTGTGTGTTTGTCTATATTTTTGTCTGTGTGCATGTCTTTTTGCCTGTCTTTTGTTTGATTTGTCTTTCTTTCTGTCTGTCTTGATGCTGGTTGGAGCAGTCCTGGGCTCAGAGGTTACAGGAGGCTGAGGAAGAGGTCAGAAAGGCCAGGCAGTCAGATACCCGTGAGGGCGCGTGTCAGACTAGCTCCGCTGAGACGGCGGGTCAGTTGATTTCAGTAGAGGAGCTAGAGGTCCGGCTCAGCGCTCAGAGGGAGACCCTGCAGGAGGAGGCTGCTACAGCCCAGGCCAGAGCCGTGGAGGAAGCAGTACGACACGCTCAGAGAGAGATGCAGCAGAAACACACTGAGGACATTACACTCCAGGTATGACCGATTTTACAGCTCTTAAAGGAGAAGTCCACTTCCAGAACAACAATTTACACATAATGTGCTCACCCCCTTATCATGCAAGATGTTCATGTCTTTCTTTCTTCAGTTGTAAAGAAATTGTGTTTTTTGAGGAAAACATTTCAGGATTTTTCTCCATATAATGGACTGATATGGTGCCCCGAGTTTGAATTTCCAAAATGCAGTTTAAATGCGGCTTCAAACGATCCCAAATGCAGTTGTAAACAATCCCAGCCGAGAAACAAGGGTCTTGTCTAGCGAAACGATCAGTTATTTTCATTAAAAAAATACAATTGAAATAGTTTTTAATCTCAAATGCTCGTCTTGTCTTGCTCTCCCTGAACTCTGTGTATTCTGACTCAAGACAGTTAGAGTATGTCAAAAAACTACAACTATATTTTCTCCCTCAACTTCAAAAATCATTTCAAAATCATCCTACATTGCTGCAGAGGAAGTGAACATGCAAAGAAGATCAAACACCCTAAAAAAAAAAGGTAAAACAGTGATATAGGACAATTTTGAAGTTGAGGGAGAACATGAGATGGGAGTTTTTCAACATACCCTAACTGTCATGAACCGGAAAAAAAACAGAGGTCGGGAAGAGGAAGACAAGACGAGCGTTTGGCATTAAAAAGTATATAAATTGTATTATTTTCATGAAAATAACCGATCGTTTCGTTAGATAAGACATTTCTTCCTTGGCTGGGATCATTTACAACTGCATTTGGGATCGTTTGAAGCCAAATTTAAACTGCATTTTGTAAGTTCAAACTCCATATCAGTCCATTATATGGAGAAAAATCCTGAAATGTTTTCCTTAAAAAACATAATTTGTTTACGACTGAAGAAAGAAAAACATAAACATCTTGGATGACAAGGGGGTGAGTACATTATTTGTAAATTGTTGTTCTGGAGGTGGACTTTACTCTTTTAACATGAAAACAAATTCATTCAAACTAGGCATGTGCGATAATGACAAAAATAATATCTCGATATTGTCTGGAATTTTGTTGATAACAATTATTAGACGGTTGATTTGTTTGCAGGAGTAACAGAAATTAACTTTTCCAATAAGTTTAAATTGATTTTTACCTTTTATGGGCAGTTTTACCTTTAGAAGGACATTTTTTTTTTTTTTTCTAACCTACACTACCAGTCAAAAGTTTTTTTTTAACAGTAAGATTTTTAATGTTTTTTTAAAGAAGTCTCTTCTGCTCACCAAGCCTATTTGATCCAAAATACAGCAAAAGCAGTACAGTTTTGAAATATTTTTTACTATTTAAAATAACTGTTTTAAAATTTTTAAATGTAATTTATTCCTGTGATTTCAAAGCTGAATTTTTAACATTATTACTCCAGGCACACAATCCTTCAGAAATCATTCTAATATTCTGATTTGCTGCTCAAAAACATTTATTATTATTTTGTTGAAAACAGCTGATTAAAATTTGTTTAGGTTTCTTTGATAATAAGAAAAAACAGAAGAGCACCATTTTTCTAAAATAGAAACCTTTAAAACATTATAAATGTCTTTATCATAACTTTTAAACAATTTAATGCCCCCTTGCTAAATAAAAGTATTAATTTCTATAATTTCTCATTTCCGCCCCCCGTCTACTTTGACTGGTAGTGTAATTAAATGTATGCATCATCATTTGTGTCATATTTTTAAATTTAATCAATAAGTTCAAATAGTAATACACTATAGGGCTGTTACCAATGAAATGAAATCACTCAACAAAATGTGTCTGCAGGCACAGAGTCTGCATCTGAAGTGGCATTAAGATGCATTCACACAGACTGTTTAATACATGACATGAATGCAGTTAAAGTTAGATTTTGATGTTTTAAAACAAAACGTTTGAATATTTGAAATGATTTGGAGGGGAAAAGGGAAAAATGCTATAATTATCAACCTAAAGTTGCCAGAAGGTGGTGCCAAATCACTGCGTGAGTGAGTAATTAAGTCATTCATTCAATTGATTTGTTTAAACGGCTAATTGATTCAGTAACAAAACACCATTGTGTGCTCAGAGATGCAAAATGGTTCTGCTGTGGCTTTTCGTTGTCAAAATGCAGCAAAAACATGAAATTGTGTCTAAAATGTAAGTCAGTTAATATTTTTTCTTTTTTTGGACTGTTTTATAAAGTCAAGAACACATTTGCCATCACACTGATATTTGGAGAAAAACTACTCTCTTCATGTGATATTATATCAGATACTATATCAGATGATACAAGTATAAAAGACACACAGAAGTCATATGGGGGGCATATTTGCCACCTTATCTTGAATTTTGGGGGAATAAATGTTTTTTAATAGACTAAATCACGCAGTGAAAGATATTTCACATAAAATACATTTACATATATTCCACAAGAGAAATAATAGTTGAATTTATAAAAATGACCCTGTTCAAAAGTTTACATACACTTGATTTTTAATACTGTGTTGTTACCTGAATGATCCACAGCTTTGTTTTACTGTTCAGTGATAGTTGTTCATGAGTCCCTTGTTTGTCCTGAACAGTTAAACTGCTTGCTGTTCTTCAGAAAAATCCTTCAGGTCACAAAAATGCTTTGGATTTTCAGCAAAAAAATATGAGATTTGGGCAAAATAAGAAACTTGTACACATCTTCATTCTGTTCAAAAGTTTTCACCCCCGGCTCTTAATGCATTGTGTTTCCTTCTGGAGCATCAGTGAGCGTTTGAACCTTCTGTAATAGTTGCATTTGAGTCCCTCAGTGTGAAAAGATGCATCTCAAAATCATACAGTCAGTTGGAAAGGGTTCAAATACACAAAAATGCTGAAAAACCAAAGAATTTGTGGGACCTGAAGAACAGCAGTCAGTTCAACTGTTCAGGACAAACAAGGGACTCATGAACAACTATCACTAAACAAAACACACAGCTGTGGATCATTCAGGTAACAACACAGTATTAAGAATCAAGTGTATGTGAACTTTTGAACAGGGTCATTTTTACAAATTCAATTCCATTCTTACGGACTATATGTAAATATCTTTCATGTGAAATATCTTAATCAGGTCAGTACTAAATAAAAAATAACATGCATTTTGTATGATCCCTCTTATAATTATCATTTTACAAATTCTGCAAGGTGTATGAAAACTTTTGGCCTAAACTGTATGCTCTATTCCAGACTTCAATTTTATATGTCTGGCTTAACAGGGTAATAATGATTTCTGCTTATCCTAGGTTGAAGGTGCGATATCAAGGGCTCGTTCTCGATGGCTTCAGGACTTGACTTCCCTCCCAGAATACAAAAGCAGCCTGCAGACAGAGAAAGATGAATGGGAGCGACTTCAACAGCGGCATGTCGAGGAACAGGTATTTGTTCTAGTGATCATACTTTCAGTTATTTATTTTCCGAACTCCTCAACACTCACGTCCTGATCCCAGGTGTCCTCAGCCGTGAAGGCAGTGGAGGAAAGGTGGCAGGACACGATCCGCACCAAATGTGCAGAACTGGAGCAGTGTAACAGGAGAAACGGGGAGCTCCAGGAGGAAGTGCTTTCCCTCAGCACTCGATTCGAGCGTTCGTGCCAGGAGCAGACCGCCCTCGTGAAAGCAGACCTGGCTGCAGCACGAGACGTTTGGATCCGAGACAAACAGGAGGAGATGTCCCGCCTCAGGGCGCAGCTCCAGCGAGAACAGAAGCAGAAACTACAAGCTGTCCTGGAGCAGAACCTGAAGCAAACTGACAAACAAAAGGACACCGAGCTACAGAAAACTCTTAGAGAAAAGGAGCAGGAGTGGCGGGATCAGCAAGAGATCAGGTTCATAATAATCACTGTAATTAGGAGGGTTTACTAAGGCAGACCTGAACAGAATGTGGTTTAGAGGATTAATTTACTTGGTAATTTACTCACCCCCATGTCACCCAAGATGTTCATGTCTTTCTTTCTATAGTTACAAAGAAATTAAAGTTTTTTGAGGAAAACATTCTAGGTTTTTTCTCTATATAGTGGACTTAAACGGTTGAAGGTCTAAACTTCAGCAGGGTTTCCACAGGTCTTAAAAAGTCTTAAATCGCTTTTCTGTGAATTAAGACCTTGAAAGGGTCTTAAATCAGAGCAGAAAGTCTCATATGATCATGGCATTAATTTTCGTGAGGGAATTGTTTCCTCGTGTTTCATTTTAAAGTGAAGCGAAAGTGTAATTTCTGTGCTACATGGCTTAGGTCGCTCAATATTCATTAAACAATACGCGGTAGATGGTGGTATGTGCTGCTTCATCTGTTAGTCACCCAAAGAACTTGTCGTTTTGATTTTTGTATAGTAATAAAAATCATTTTGTTTAGTTGGAGAACAGACAATACAATTAAAACTGAACGCAGCTGCTTAATGCAGTGTGCCGAATGAATATTAGGTATGTAACATGGTGTATTATTATTCATTTTGTCAATAAAAGTTCGTTATGTTACGTTAATGCAGCTAATTTAAAAGCCTAATGTTTGCGGCTGACTGCAATCATAATAAGCGGTCAGGCGCCAAGAAAAGAAAACAAAAAAAAGCCAAGATGACACCCGTGTATCACTTTCAGGTGCTTTAATGTCGCTAATTATTTTACCACCACCAATGCACTTGCCTTACTAGTTTCCAAGGCTTAAAATGCATTAACCTATATAAAAACAATGAGTAAATAATAATCGGTTAATTAAAAATAATCATTTCATTAAATAACACTGTTAAAATGCATAATGTGGGCTAATAACAATTTATGTACATTACATATTATTACAAATGCCTGCGAAGGAAAAATTGTTGTTGTTACACTTACAGGACGATCAGATCTTTTAATAGTTTAATAGTGACCAAACGTTTAATTCAAATATCCACCTAATCTTGTGATAGAAATGCTACAACCTCTATAATTTCTTCAGCAAAAACATGTGGACGTCACAACCCTTAAATTAACCATGATTAAAATTAACCATGGTTTTATCCTAGTAAAATTTATTTTATGTGTTTTCTAGATGCTAAAATCATAGTCATAGGTAATTGTCTTGATCTGCAAATGTAATTTATAAATAAGTAATAAGTAATAAGTAATTTATAAATAATACACTTTATTCACATATTCATTTACTTTTAAAATAAAAATAAAATTTTTATTAAAGTTCTATTTTGACCCTGTATAACCAAATAAATAAGAAACGTAGAAAGCTTGGAAGCACGGCACGAAAATTCAAACAAACTAAAAACAAACAATTGCTAGACGCTGAATTGCTGCTAATTTAAAAGTGAAAGTAAAACTCGAAGTATACTTAGGGAACATATTGCTGTATTGTTTTCCCTTCCATTTTTTTTCCTTAAATTTTATTTAGTTGGTCTTAAAAAGGTCTTTAAAAAGTTTTAAATTTACCCTCATAACCCTGTGTTTGGTTTCATAGTGTTTGATGAATTTTATTAAAATTTCATTTATTTAAATGATTATTTTTTTTTAATATACATTACATCAAGGTGTATGCCGTGCTTCCAAGCTTTCTACGTTTCTTATTTATTTGGTTATATAGTGTTTACTTATTTTTTGTTTAGTATACCTATTTAAATTTTGTGTAAGTTATTATTTTATATTAGGCATATAACATGGTGTATTTTTATTCGTTTTGTTAATAAAAGTTTGTTATGTTACATTAATGCCGCTAATTTAAAAGTGAAAGTAAAATGCGCACGCTTTTACAAGCTACTTAAAACCGAAGGAAAGTGAAGAAAAGAGGGAAAACTCAAAAGAATTAAAACAAACAACTGTTTGATGCCGAATTGCTGCTAATTTGAAAGTGAAAGTAAAATGTGCACTGCACTTTTACTGAAGGAAGGGGAGGAAAAGAAGAAAAACTGAAACTAATTAACAACAATTGGTAGACGCTGAATTGCTGCGAATTTGAAAGTGAAAGTAAAACTCGAACTAGAGAACATATTGCTGTATTGTTTTCCCTTCAATTTATTTTTTTTTTCCTTAAATTTTCTTCAGTTGGTTTTAAAAAAAAAAAAAAGGTCTTAAAAAAAAAAAAAGTCTTAAATTTACCCTCATAAAACCTGCAGAAACCCTGTGCAGTTTCAGTGCAGCTTCAAAGGCTCTACACAATCCCAGCCAGGGAATAAGGGTCTTATTTGGCAAAAAAGGCCGATCGTTTTGCTAGATAAGACCCTTATTCCTTGGCTGGGATCGTGTAGAGCCCTTCAGAAGCTGCACTGAAACTGCAGTTTGGACCTTTGACTTGTTGGCCACCATTGAAGTCCATTATATGGAGCAGGACCCTTTTGATATAAGATACCTGACTGGTGTTTTAAAGGAGGATTGTTATTTTGCAGACTGCAGGAAGAAAGGCAACAGGTGCTGGAGGAGGTGCTCAATGATCTAAAGGAGGCGTTGCAGGAGGGAGTGGAGAGGAGAGGGAGTGGAGATGAACAGAAGCTCAGCAGTGCACCAGGAACTATTAGATCCAAAGTCTGGGAGATCTGCAAAGAAACACTTAGTCAAACTGTCAACCAAGCCAAACAGGAGTGCAAGAAGGTGTGTCTTTGCCTTTTTGTGACAAATTGTAGTGAGCACAGCTGCACCCAAAGAGATCCCTCTCCTTTGTTACACAAGACATTCATCATATGTATGCAATCTTGAATTCATCATCATCAATCTCTCAATCTCCACCCAAAGAAACACCAAATATTTTCTTTGTCTCAAACTCCAGAGCAGCGAAGACAAGCTGAGACGTGTGTTGAAGGAAACTCAGCAGCGACACGAGGCAGAGATTGGTAAGATCCACATTACGCACGCCTCACACACCACTGGATCAGCCGTCCTCATGCTTTCTCATCCTGCAGCAGGTCTGACGGCCCAGAGGAAGCAGGGTGAATGCAGTGAGTCTCTGGCCAAACTCCAGAAGAAGAATCAGGAGCTCCAGAGACATTTGGAAAAGGCCTGCCGGCAGCTCCAGAGGACCGTACGAGAGCACAAAAACACCCTGCAGAAGATGAAAGGTGCTGAGTCACTATTCAGAGCCATCTTTAATATGAAGTCTTTTTAAGTTTTATTGAGAGATTCTCCAATGTGTGACCCTGGACCACAAAACCAGTCAATAAGGGTGCATTTTTTTAAATGGAGACTTATGCATCAACTGAAAGCTGAATAAACAAACTTTCCATTGATGTGTAATAGGGTGAATTAAGTCAATTAACCCAGAATTTCTCATTGTAAATTATAGTAATATAATAATTATAAAGTGTGTAAAATCACACATTTTAAACAATCGTCGTGCTAGGTTTTCCACAGTCATGGAAAATGTGGAAAAATTATAAACAAAAAAAAAAAAAACATTATTGAGGGGAAAAATATGGTTCAAATATGGCTTGTAAAATATCTATTTTACAATAGATATTTTATTATTTAATTGAATTTTTTTTATTTTCAGCTTTCATTTTTATTTAATTTATTTATTTTTTTTTTTCATTTTTTTTTATTTTATTTTAGTTTTTTTTTTAAGTTTGTCATTTAATATTTATTTTTTATTTATTTAAGCTTTATTTAAATTAAAATTTGTACATATTTTGTAATAGTTATAGTTAACAAAAAAGGCACTGGTCTTTTCTCCCCATCATTTCCTGATTTTTCAGAACTGTCTGTATTCAGAAGCGGCAAAGGGGGAAAAATAAATACAGCAATTGTATCGCTATTCTTGTATCTGTTGCTAAACTGAATATTTATATTTTCAGTTTGTTTTTTCATGATTTTTATTTATATCAAAGTAAAGTTTTTACTTTTAAACTTTTTTTTTTTTAATTGAATTTGCAGTTTATTTATTTGATTTATTATTGATTGCACTTTATTATGATGGGGTAGTGTAGAGCAGACAGGACGAGAAGTGGGGAAAAGACAGTGGGGGCGGGATTGGGAAAGGTCCTCAAGCCAGGATTCAAACTCGGGACATCCATAGTGCAACAGCACTATATGTTGCTGCACTTGCCCACAAGGCTAACAGCACCGACATTGATTTATTTTGAAAATTTGTCTCTCACATTATCAAATGGAACAAATTGATCCCTGTAAGAAGCAACACGGTGTGGATGACAGTGATTTTTAACCTTTGTTTTTGATGTCAAATCAGATGAGCACGAGGCAGCCCTGCAGAAGGAGCAGCAGGGTCATCTCAAAGCCCTTGAGGAACTGAAACAAACCCCAAATGCAGAAGCACTTTCAAGGTTTGTAAACACTTCAAGTTTGTTTGTTTGATTGAAGAGCACGTCATCGGCTGTGAGTGCAGCGGGTCTTAGAGCAACACTAAGAGTCTTCCTCAATGTTTCAGCGATTCAATCAGCCAGCAGAATCTTCAAGCAGGTCTTGAGGAAATGAAGGAGCAATACATGAAAGCAGTGGAGAAAATCAAAGGTGAGTGCAAGACCTTTATAAAGATGCTTTACATAACTCAACACATTATATACACATCACATTTCTCATTAAAATATAATTCAATTTTAAATATAATTTAAAAATTTAAATTATAATTAATATAATTTTAATATCATTAAACACACTCTGCCTAACTACACTACCAGTCAGAAGTTTTTGAACAGTAAGATTTTTTTGTTTTTTAAAGACATCTCTTCTGCTCACCAAGCCTGCATTTATTGTATCCCAAATAAAACAGTAATATTGTGAAATATTTTTACTATTTAAAATAACTGTTTTCTGTTTGTTTTTTATTATAAAATGTAATTTATTCCTGTGATCAAAGCTAAATTTTCAGCATCATTACTCCAGTCTTCAGTGTCACATGGACCTTCAGAAATAATTTTAATATGCTGATTTGCTGTTCAAGAAACATTTATTTTTATTATTTATTTTTATTATTATTATTATCAATGTTTAAAAGTTATTTTTATGTAGGATTCTTTGATAAATAGAAAGATCCAAAGATCAACATTTATCTGAAATAAAAAGCTTTTGTAACATTATATGGTATACCATTCAAAACTTGAAGTCTTTATTTATATTTGGTAAAGAAATTATAGAAATTAGTACTTTTTTATTTAGCAAGGATGCTTTAAATTAATGAAAAGTGATGACAGAGACTTTTATAATGTTACAAAAGATTGCTATTAAATTATTATTCATTTATTTATTATTCATTAAAGAAACCTGAAAAAAAATTACTGAACTGTTTTCAACATAATAATAATAATAATATTAATAATAATAAATGTTATTTGATCAGCAAATCATAACATTAAAATAATTTCTAAAGGATCATGTGATTGGAATAATGATGCTAAAAATTCAGCTTTGAAATCACAGGAATAAATTACATTTTAAAATATATTCAAATAGAAAAGAGTTGTTTTAAATCGTAAATATATTTCTGAATTTTACTGTTTTTCTTGTACTTTGGGTCAAATAAATGCAAGCTTGGTGAGCTTCTTAAAAAAAAAAAACATTAAAAAAATAAATAAATAAAAATGTAAAAAGTTCAAAAACTTTTGACTAGTAGTGTAGAAGAAGGCATATCTGTAGATTAACTTCTTGAAACTGAAGCTAATAGTTAATAAACTAGCTTCCTCTACTTATATTTAATTAATTCTTCAATGTGTTTGTAGGCGACATGCTGCGTTACCTGCAGGAGAGTAAGGAACGGGCAGCAGAGCTGATCAGGACGGAGGTCCTGAGGGAAAGGCAGGACACAGCCAGGCGTATGCGCAGGTACTACCTTACCTGTCTGCAGGAGCTGCTGGAAGACGGAGGCCAGGCCACAGGGTATGAAGAAGCACAAATGGTCATCTCTGTTTTTTATGGTTAGGTCTTCATTCTACACCTTTTCCTTTTTCAGAGCAGAGAAGAAAATCATCAACGCTGCTAGCAAACTGGCCGCCATGGCCAAAGTCCTCGAGACCCCGGTGGCCAAACGCAAGCTTTCGAGAACCCAGAACTGTCAAGGTAAAACCTCAACTGGGTCAAGTCTTCATTTGTAGGATGGTACAGCACTTTAATCTAGACAAAATTGATTTTTGCTTAGGCGGATCTGACAAGACGGACATTGAAACCAGTGGTTCTCCTGCTAAAGTGCTGGGAGCTGAAGCCTTCAAGGATGGTAAGGACAAACGGATCCATCAGATCTACAGTCTAACAGACACCAACTACACATCCATGACGGCTAAACAGAAAGGAATCAAATCTAAAGCCGTCGAACCAGATTCCCTCAAGCCTAAAGAGACTTTTACAATTGGTCAGGTAACTCAAAAACACACACACTTTGCGCATGATAGTGTTTTTAACAGCGATGTCAGGACTCCTAATGTCACACTGAGAAAGCAGAGCAGGGAAATGTTCTTGGAGGGATTTGAGTCTGGAAGAACAGAACCGTCATCCGTCCAGCCCTTTCTGATCGAAGAAGCTCCCGTTCGGGACGACGGACAGAGTGACTGGAGTTTAACCAGTAACGGCTCTAACTTCAGCAACATCCACCTGACCTCCTCCTATCCAGAGCCTGGAAAGCCATTCTCGGTCAGCTGCGGTTTGAACTTTGGAAGCTCAATCGGCAATAACTCGGATGTTACTATATACAAGGAGATCGTTCAGCCTCCGTCTTACTCTAAACCCGATGACAGAAGAACAAATAAACAAAGAGAGCCAGTCCCTGGATCTGAGGGACATGGTATGCGGAAAAAGTGTCCAAAGAGCTTATTTTCGGAGTTGAAAGTGCATCAGCAGGACAGTGGGTTCGACAGCCCATTGGCACTGCTTCAGAAATGAAGTTTCGATTTGTTTGTGCCTGAGCAAAGATTTTGTTGTAACTAAAAAATGATAAGCTTGTGCAATGTTTCTTTTTTTTATTCATTTGAGCCAAATGTGTTTTGTACTCGTCTCGAATCTGTGCATGAATTTGTTACCTTTTAACTTAATAAAGCAACCTAGTTTTACATTAGTTACACTGTTTTCTGTTATCTATTTACTGGATATATAGGCTACTATACTGAATAAACAAACCTCACCATCATATATTTTCACATGCTGCGTAAAACATAAAGAACAAAGTGACAGTTTAACATTATCTTACATTACCTGACTGTGGTTTATACTTAAGGATGTTTTATATTCCTCAGGCTGTGTCTGAGTCTCCAATCAAAGTCCACTGGCAGATAAGATGAGGTCAAAGATGAAAGATAGCACTTATTATACATCTGGGTCATTCTTTGAAATGCTTAGTTAACTTTTTTGGTTAGATGAGGTCGTTTTTAATAAAGTATTAAACCAATAGTGTATCTTTCAGAAATACACTCTGATATGTACTGTACCTGCACTCTACTATAAATCACATGAAATATGTGGCATTTTTAAGCCTTTATTTAGATAGGACAGTGTAGTTGGACAGGAAACAAAGTGGGAGAGAGAGAAGGGGGTGGGATTGGCAAAGGTCCACGAGCCGGGATTCGAACTCGGGACGCCCGCAGCGCGACGGCACTATATGTTGGCACGCTAACCACAAGGCTATTGGCGCTGACACTTTTTTTTTTTTGGTTTGTTTTTTTTTAATGCTTGTACTTTTAGAAATAACTCCTTTTCAGTTATCAATTTTTAGTGAACAAAATCATAGTGATGGGGCTGAACTAGGAGGGAAAATCACATGAAATATCAGGAAAATAATGTTTTGAAGTCTAAATTGTATTAATTAACATCATACTATTTTAAATATAACAGGGTTGACCGTTTAAATTGATATGGTTTAAAACTACAGTACACTTGAACATTTTTTATACTTGTATTTTTAGAAATAACCCCTTTTCGGTTAACAATTTTCAGTAAACAAAATCATGGTAACAGGTTTGACCTTTTATAGGGAAAATCATATGAAATATCAGGAAAATAATGTTTTTAAGTCTAAATTGTATTCATTAAAATAGTAAGCAATTTTAGGTGAACAAAGTCATGGTCACAGGGTTGAACTTTAGAAGGGAAAATCACATGAAATAGCAGGTAAATAATGTTTTGAAGTCTAAATTGTATTAATTAAAATAGTAAGCAATTTTAGGTGAACAAAATCATGGTGACGGGGTTGAACTTCAGAAGGGAAAATCACATGAAATATCAGGAAAATAATGTTTGAAGTGTAAATTGTATTCATTAAAATAGTAAGCAATTTTAGGTGAACAAAGTCATGGTCACGGGGTTGAACTTTAGAAGGGAAAATCACATGAAATATCAGGTAAATAATGTTTTGAAGTCTAAATTGTATTCATTAAAATAGTAAGCAATTTTAGATGAACAAAATCATGGTGACAGGGTTGAACTTCAGAAGGGAAAATCACATGAAATATCAGGAAAATAATGTTTGAAGTGTAAATTGTATTCATTAACATCATACTATTTTAAATATAACAGGGTTGACCGTTTAAAACTACAGTACACTTGAAAATTTTTAATACTTGTGTTTTTAGAAATAACCCCTTTTCAGTTAACAATTTTAAGTAAACAAAATGGTAACAGGGTTGACCTTTTATAGGGAAAATCATATGAAATATCAGGAAAATAATGTTTTGAAGTGTAAATTGTATTCATTAACATAGCAATTTTAGGTGAACAAAGTCATGGTGACTGAATTATGGAATTTTAAGTTGTGTGCGTGCTTATAAGTATTTGGTTACACATTATATTACGTGCATGTTAAAGTGTAATTACACAAATAAGTACTAACTAATATTAATTAACAAGTACTTACTATCCACCTTATTTTTCCCATAAGAGTGGGCACCACAGTTTGTAAATTTTATGGGTGTGGTTTCCGATCTAATCCGCGTCCAGCTATTTTTAGCTGTACAAAACAAGCATTTACTGCTTGATATTGGAAGTTGGTAACCATATTATTTTAATGTAAGATTATAATTATGAACACACTGGTTTGTAGTGCAAACAGTTTACTGCACGTTAAGTAATAGACCAGTCTTGCCCTTAGGCTTACTCTATCTCAATAAGGTAGGGTTAGGGATTTGTTTTATGGTTAGTTGCTTGTAAATATACATAAATTACTGTTATTACAATAGAAAGGATATGTAATATGTAACAATCACACTGTAAAGGAGTGTTACTAAGTATTTAAGATTGTCACCTTGAAAAACAACAGGATGAAGTGAAAAAAAAATACTTCACCTTTTTTTTTTAAATAGCTGACTTGCTGGAAAAAAGTTGATATTATGATAACCCTTATGAAAATTTACTATGGTTTTATAATAGTAAAAGGGTAGTGACCATGGTTTTAAGGTGTATTGATTACCATTTGTATACCACAGTTTTACTACAAATTCCATTGTTAAACTATGGTTGGTGTAGCAAAACCATGGGTTATTTGTGCTTTCCATGTTTTAACTGTAGTAACCATGGCTTTTTGGTTTTATTTGTAGTAAAACAATGGTTAATTTTCATAAGGGAATATAATTTATAAAGTAGCTGGGTGATTCTATAGATTTTAAACAGCAATTTTATTGTTTGTTTGTTTGGTTTTTTTTTTTGTGAAAATAGTTCATAAACAAAGTTGATCCTTTAAGTAACAGAACTGTAAAGTAACAAAATTGTCCAGTGGACTGTCAATTCTGTTACAGCATTGTCAGCATTGTTACTCTACCTTGGTAACAGAGTTTGACAGAAACAGAAATGACAATTTTATTTATTTTTTAAATGCTAAGAGCACATGGCACTAATGAAATCATGATTAAAAGAAATTAAAAAATCCTTTCATCTTTTTAATATTGTGTTAACAGTTTTGACATTTTATAAATTAACTCTTGGTGTAAGAACATTTTAAATTAAAATATTTTCTAAGAGAGAGCACACAGACTTTTCAGTGGTTCAGAACTTATCAGTGAGGGAAAGTGACATCATTTTCTGCATCTTCTGCATAGTTGTGGGAGATAATTCCTTTAATTTAAAGCCAAAGTATGGTACAGTAACAAAGTTGATGCAAGATTTATGGACACATTTTTATAAGAAAAAGTATATATATATATATATATATATATATATATATATATATATTTTTTTTTAAATGTAAAGTTGTGGAATTAGGTAAATCTTTACAAAAATTATTAAACTTTTGTGGACTGTAACATCTTCCATAGTCCATAACAATGAGTAACACATTGTTAAAATAATTTAAAATATAACCATTTGAAAAAAAGCAGAAAAAAATATGACTAAGGACACCAAATGTACCTACAATTATAGAATCACCCAGTTAAATGAAATGAAGTTATTGTTGACGCATAAGGAATCAAATATTTAAATTTGCCCCGATTCCTTACTATATACACTATATATTCACAATATACTGTATCATTAAATATTAGTTAAGTAATGTATTCATGTTAATGTTTTACTGACGTTGTGAAACATTATTATGCTAATCTCTACAAACACCCATTTTTCACTTATCAGTCGTTTACTATAGTATGTCATGGGTTGATATTTTACAAGAAAAACGGACAATTCTGTCATAATTAATTTACTCCTACTAAGTCGTTCCATAAAGTGTGGAACGCCTGAAGAATGTCTGAAGAATATCGAATTCGGACTAGAATTATTTTATTTGTGTTCCTGGGAAGTTCTATAGGACGTGAGGGGGGGGAAATACCTCAGTAAGATAAGATGATAGCTTTTTGATTTCTTAGTATATTTTTCTATATAATTTATATTGTTAATTACTTTAAAAGAGAAATAATATGCTAACAAGGTTGTCTGCCTGTTTACAAGCGTTTAGGTTTTTGCTGATAATGCGAGCGTTGTAGATGTTTATAGCCCTGCGAGCACTGTAAACGCTGTGCCTTGTCAGTCGTTTTCATTTCATAACAATCTACTCCATTCTCACAAAACGAGGCACCGCCTACACTGAACTTTATAGCTGTCTAAATGTTGCGTTCTATTAGTAAGTAGATTTAGCGGAAAGGGATCGGATCTCATCATGTTTTGGTATATTGTAAGTGCCATTTTACTTTTATTCGCAATAAGATTGCGTTTTCCTTACTTTATCAAAGAGGCCAAGTACGCGAGTCGGATAGCAAGAACAATGTATCTTACGACTAAATATCTCAAATCCAGACCTGTCTATATGTTAGTGGATCGATTCTTGGATTCGGTTCAGAAGAACCCACACAAAGCGTTTATTCGCTTCCACGATAAAACATACTCGTATGCGCAGTCGGATAAACAGAGCAATAAAGTCGCCAGGAGTTTGTTGAAGCACGCCAATCTTCATGAAGGAGATACAGTTGCGCTCCTGCTTGGGAATGAGCCCATGTTCTTGTGGATATGGTTGGCTTTGGCCAAGATCGGGTGTTCTGCTGCTCTTCTCAATCATAACATCCGATCCAAATCACTGCTGCATTGCTTTACCTGCTGTGGGGCCAATGCGTTGATAGCTGGTGCAGGTAATGTGACTCTTCCAGTTCAAAGTTTTATTTTTGCTTGATGTAGTAACTGTATTAACTGTGCAGCTGTTGACTCAGTGCAGTTTCTGAGATGTCATTGTCCTGTCTGTCTCAACTGTTGGCGACACTATCATTAACTTTTACCACAGATTGAAGCATATGAACTATTTAGTGACCCCAAACGTCGGTATATGTTTCTCAACCAAGTTAGTGCAGTGCGAACAAAAATTTAGTAATGTATTAAACACTTTGTTCAGCTTATTAAAAAGTGAAGTTTCTTGAAAACTTTGTTGTATCTGGTTGTATCGGTGTTCTTGCTGAAAAACACCCCAAAGGCTGTTTTTTTACGCTGCCTGCAAATTACCGTAATAATTATAATATATTACGTATTTTCGTTTTTAAGTTTTAAAGAGCTTGACTAAAGATGTGGAGTCTGTTGCATTCATTTGTGTTCCGTTTTTATCTCTTGCTATATTTGAAATATCATGTCATGGTGTGAAAAAACACTAAAACGATTCAGTTCGAGTGAATTGTGGAAATGAATAAAATTGAGTGAATGGTCTGAATACTCGATTTTGATTGGCTGAAAATTGTACGTTGAAACGTTGAATGTACAAGTAGTTCCGGGCAGGTTTATAACGGCTGTAAGTCCTTCAGTAGCATAATTACTGGTAAAATAAAAGATAATTGCAAGTAGGCCTATTTATTGTACAGTTCTAAATGTACATCTCACAATTTAAAGTTAATTTCACAATTCTGAGTTTATTTATTGCGAGTTGCGAGTTTATAGCTCAAAATTCAGAGTCTTTTCTTTCAAGTTTATATCTTGCAATTTACTTTTTTCTTGTAATGCTTTTTTTTGGTCGTTTTTGTTTCTGCCACTGAACAAAAAAAAAAAAGGTAATTGTGACTTATCTCATAATTCAACCATTTTATAAGTTTAATTTTATATTACACAATTCTTAGTTTTTTATTTTGCAGTTGCAAGTTAACATCTCACAGTTCTGACTTTATTTCTCACAGCTGCATGTTTATAGCTCACAATTCAGACTTTTTTCTTGCAATGCTTTTTTGGTCGTTTTTGTTTCTGCCACTGAATAAAAAATAAAAAGGCCTGACTTATCTCATAATTCAACCATTTTCTAAGAAGTTCAATTTTATATTACACAATTCTTAGTTGTTTTTATTTTGAAATTGCAAATGATCATCTCACAATTCAGAATTTTTCCTCAGAATTGCAAGTTAATTTCACAATTCCGAGTTTGTATCTCACAATTCTGACTTTATTTCTTGGAGTTGCGAGTTCATAATTCAGAGTTTTCTCTTGTACGTTTACATCTTGTTATTGACTTTTTTGCAATGCTGTTTTTTGTTGTTTCTGTCACAGAATAAAAAATAAATAAATTAGGTAATTGTGGTTTATCTCACAATTCTTTTTGTTTTCAGAACTGCAGGTTTATATCTCGCAATTGTGAGCTTATAAAATCACAAAAAACTTTTTCTTCGGAATTGTAAGTTAAATTCACAATTCTGACTTTATTTCTCGCAGTTGCAAGTTTATAGTTCAGTATTCAGACTTTTTGACATTTACATCTTGCAATTGACTTTTTTTTTTCTTGCAATGCTGTTTTTGTTGTTTCTGCCACAGAATAAAAAATAAAAAAGGTAATTGCAACTTATCTCGCAATTCTACTTTTATCTCAGAATTGCAAGTTTATTTATCGCATTTCTTAGTTAATATCTCACAATTGCAAGTTAACGTCTCTCAAATCTGGCTTTTTCCTCAGAATTGCAAATTAAATTCACAAGTTTTTTCTTTTTTGTTTACATCTTGCAATTGACTTTTTCCTTGCAATGTTTTGTTTTTGTTTCTGCCACGGAATAAAAATTAAGTTAAATGCGACTTATTTTACAATTCTACTTCTTTCTCAAAATTCTAAGTTAAATTCACAATTCTGACTTTATTTCTCACAGTTGTGAATTTATAGCTTACAATTCAGACTTTTTGACGTTTACATCTTGCAGTTGACTTTTTTTTCCTTGCAATGCTGTTTTTGTTGTTTCTGCCACAGAATAAAAAATAATTGTTACGTATCTCACAATTCTACTTTTTTCTTAGAATTGCAAGCTTATATCTTACATTTCTTATTTTATATCTCACAACTGCAAGTTAACGTCTCGCAAATCTGACTTTTCCCTCAGAATTGCAAATTAAATTCACAATTCTGAGTTTGTATCTCACAATTCTGACTTTAAGTTTCAGACTTTTTTCTTCTAAGTTTACATCTCACGACTGATTTTTTTTTTCTTGCAATGCTGTTTATTTTTGACACTGATTTAAAAAAGAAGGTAATTGTGACTTATCTTGCAATTTCTTCTCAGTATTGCAAGTTATGTCTTGCAATTCTGAGTATATACAGTATCATGCAAATGTAAGTTAATGTCTTGCAATTCTGGCTTTTCCACAGAATTGCAAGTTAATTTTACAATTCTGAGTTTGTATCTCACAATCCTGACTTTATTTCTCATAGGTGCAAGATTATAGCTCAAAAAAAAGAAGAGATTATTAACTCTGAACTTCTGATTTTCCCCACTTTGTAGAACTGCAGGATGTTGTTGAGGAGGTGCTGCCCGCTCTGAGAGAGCAGGGAATCTCTGTCTATATACTGACTGACCATGTGACCACTGAGGGAATGATGAGTCTTACAGACAAGATCACGCAGGCTTCAGATGAGCCAATTCCTGCAGAAATGAGGGCCAACCTCACCTTCACCAGCCCAGCGGTGTACATCTACACGTCAGGCACGACAGGTAAGACTGGATTCAGTGACTGTGCATTTTTCTTCTATATTTTTGACCGAACATTGTTTGCACAATGACACATCTGTAATTAATAAGTGAGTGCAGCAGTGGATTTCTTAAGCCGTGTCGCCTGCAGGTCTTCCAAAGGCAGCAGTGATTACTCAGCTGAGGTTCTGGGCCATGGCCTTTTTTTCTTCTGTTTGTGGCGTGAAGTCTGATGATGTGCTGTACATCTGCCTTCCCTTGTATCACAGCGCAGCCTTTGCCGTTGGATTCGGAGGTGCTATTGAAAGAGGTATGACTTTTTTCTTTTGTATTTTGTTTTGCCAATCCAAAAAACCTCAGCGTTGATGAGATAAAAACAAAACAATATTCTAATATTTTGTGACAAATGCACCTGGATGACCTTAGAAAATAAATTCGTACAGTATGTACACATGCTTTCTTTGGTGTTGGTTTTGTTAAGCTTTATTTTTTTGTTTTGTTTATTTTTTTTTGTGTGTGTATGTTGTGTATGTTTTTGTGTAGATGTTGAATTTTAAGAGCTTTAATTTACTTAAATATTTATTTGTTTGTGTGTACATGCTTCAATAGATGTTTTTTTTTTTTTACTTCACTTTTTTGTTTTGTTTTTTGTGTACATTCTTCCATAGATATTGATTTTTGTTTTGCATTACTTTGTGTGTGTGTACGTTTTCATGAATGTTTTTTGTTTTGCTTTGCTTTTTTGTTTGTTTTTTGTTGTTTTGTGTGTGTGTGTGTGTGTGTGTGCATGTCTTTGTACATGCTTTGATGTTGACTTAAGTTTACTTTTGCTTTACTTTTTTGTTCTTATTTTTTTGTTTCTTGTGTGTGTGTGTGTGTGTGTGTAAACATGCTTTAATGGATGTTGTTTTTTGTTTGTTTTGTTTTACTTTACTTTTTTGTTCTGTGCTTTATGTAATAAATTTCGCTTTCGCCAACCTAGGGACGCCAATTAATGTAGTGAATTTAACTTTCGCCAACCTAGGGAGGTGAAATAGGGTAGTGATGGGTACTCATGACACAGCTGATGATTCTTGGATCGTGTCAATTAATGTGTGGTTATGAGTACATCACATAAGAAAGATTGGTGGGATCTCTAACTTGTAGAACCTCTTCTGTATTATCAACACAAGGAAGACACAAGTTGTAATAAAATAAATTTTATTAACAAAAGATAGACCAGAGTAATCAACAACTACTAAATGAATACCATGAATGAAGAAGGAATAAAGTGCATAAGATGCATAAAAAGCAAGTGATAATGTTGGGAGTTGCTATGTCAGAGCTACGTTATCTGGAAAGATAAACTGTTGCTACTCTGAAACAAATAAGGTGAAGAACCTTACTATGCATCAAACAAATACGTGTAAGATTTGTTATCAACTGCAATCAGCTATATAATATCTAATGTAAATTAGAAAATCATATAATGATAATTTACAACAATGCCAAGGTCTCTGGAAGAGGTTTGGTAGTGATATCTACGTTCGCTGCGGTTGAGTGAGCAGTCCGGTGGCGGTGACTTCTTCCACTGGTTGCGCTGGTTGCAGTACAGTGGGGAAAGGAGCAGGAATCCGTTTCGACAGCCTTGAAGATGAAGCGCTGTAGGATGCTGATCTCCTGAAGCACCAAGGGTCCTAAGATCTGGAGCACGCAGATGTGGCCCTGGAGTAGGTGCTGAAGGTTCTTAGCTTGGAACACGCAAACAATAGTACCTGAAGTGAAGGTTTGCTCGCCGGAGCTTAACCTTGTTGCAAATGTCTGTGTGTCTTCTGCCTCTCTGGGCTAGAGACTCAGAACCTGGTCAATCCGCTTTGTCTCTCTAGGATGGAGACTCAGGATGCTGCATCTGTTGTTGTCTCGCTGAACTCTGACTCTGATCTCTTTCCTCGTAGGCTGGAGGCTCAGAACGTGGTCGTGTCTGTTGCTGCTTCAAAAGCTGGAGACTTGGTATCTGTTGTTGTCTCACCCTTGCGGGTTGCAGACTCAGAACTGGTTGATCTGTTAGTGTTTTTCCCCTATGGGACTCAGACTCAGGAAGAAGGTGGTCTGTTGCAGTCCTTTCCCTTTCGGAACTCAGACTCAGAACTGAGGTTGATCTGCTATCGTCTCACCAGTTGGGAGACTCAGAACAAGGAGTGTCTTTTAGAAGGGTACCTTTATCCCTTTCCGATGAGGAGGAGATTGCAATTTGGCGCTTCTCCATTTCCATGCTGTGATTGGCTGGTTCCATCAGAGTCGGGGGACACATGGTTGCCCACCCTTTCCTCCTGTGGAATTTGTTTGCATAGTCCAAACACAAAGTTTCACTAAAGTTTTACTGGTGCATTTCTCACTTTCCAAACCATAACCAGAATGCATTTGGCAACGTTATGAACACATTAAGTCCAAACATGATGGGAAAAGATTGAACTGTCATGCATGCATTCATTTGTCCATTAATAGCTGAGTTTGTGTAAGATATTGCACTACACGTTGCTGTCACAAGGAATACTTATTTCTGTAAATAAGCATAAGATGTGTGTGTGGTTGTGTGCTTCAATTTTAAGGTTTGAAAACATAGTTATGAATGGATTTAGATGAATCTTTGTGATCTCTCTTTGTTTGACCCACTGCTGCTGCGTTTGGAGGTCCTAAGGAATTTTTATGGCCGTCACAGGCTAAAACCTAGGAATCAGTCTCAAGGTGGGTGGAGGACAAAAACTGCATTTTGACCAATAGGAAGTTCTGTCCTTCCCGGGCTTTGTACCAAAGGTCTTCTTCTTGCCCTCTAAGAGGTGTCTGGCTGTTGTCCTAGTTCACCAAGATGTTAGTTCACCAAGATCCAATCAAAATGTAGCAAACCTCTGTCCACTATTGTGGTCAGAGAGGGCCCCCCTTGCCATAAACTGGGCCCTGGAATGTGATGTCCACTATAGAACTAACAAGCATCTCCGAATCACAACCTGTAAGTTCGATTGATAATTGAGTGCTCAAAATAGCAAGTTTGTTGTGCTAATATGTGATGTATACCTAGTGCAGCTTTAGGTTTCCAGGTAAAGGATGATATTACTGTCTTACTGAAATAGTTCTGATAATTCGCTGTGAACCCACTATTTAAGAATGTGTTGATTAATGTAGACTGTCGTTGTTCTAATTACTTCATCTTATAATAAAAAATGTAGACACATTTTGGTTTACAAACTGTGTTGTTTTATCAGTTAGTCACGTTAGCACTCGGCTAACATATCCAATGTTATTGTTTTGTTAAGTGTTTATAGTTTAACAGCTAAACTTTAGCTGGGGGCACGATTTGCTTGCATAAGTGTTCAAATGTTTTTATGTCATTATTTTAAGAACGGATTGGAGCACTATATTATTGTTTTGGTGCATGCTTTGTCAGTGGTAGCCAGGGTTGCCAGGTTTTCGCAACAAAACCCTAAACTAGCCACATCGTGTTCCGGGGGGCTTTTTATTGTCGGGGTTCCCGTGATAAATTCGCTGCTCTCGTTGATCGCCGTCTGTAGCCGTAGATGAAGTCGAACACACCTTCCCAGTTCACAAGTTGTAATTACGAGTTCTACACCAATAGTATGTTCCTGCACAGCCGGAGGCTGGACTTTCAGGACCGCAGTTCCAGGACCGCATTTCTAGGACCCTATTTTTTGTGACAGCGCCATCTAGAGGAGATCTGATTTAAGCATAAAACAAAAACTATTCATTTTTAATCTTTCCATCTTTTTTTTAATGTTCGAGGCGTGTCAGCAATCTCCATTTAGCCTATTTAGCTGTGCAAAACAGATCATTGTTCTGCTGAATGTTATAAACTAGCATTTGTATACAAATAAAATTACATTTATTAATGTACTAATAAACTGTAATTTGTAGCGCAATTGTTTTACCGTTTATTGCACTTTATGTGTGTCACACATCAGACGTGAATCGCTGTGCTGCGGCTAATGAACTGAAGTCTGCAAAAATACAAGCCTTTCTTTAAAAGAAAATGGAATTTAACACCAGAATATATATAAAATATATTGAAATAAATTAGGTTAAATATTTCAAACGGGTTACCAATGGGTATGTTAAGGGTTAGGAGTCGGTTAGGACAATAATTAAGTGTATACAATTAAACAACTACATATTTTTTTTAAAAAATAATAATATACAGAATTGAATAGCAAGCGCTATTAAATAGTATGAGACGCTAATACATACATATATACAATAAATAAATAAAATAAAATAATACAAAAAAACTATAGGGTCCTAGAAATGCGGTCCTGAAACTGCAGCCTCCGGTTGTGCAGGAACACCCTTCTCGTTCTACGAGGACGTAAACGCTTTTTACAAGTTGGAATCTCGTAATTACGGGAATTCCGATATGGCGTGAACGCACCTTTGCATTGGGAACTGAACAAACAAATAGTTTCGAAATCATTAAGAAACAGGGTTCTCAGTTTGTGAATCTGAAAAAAAATGGCCCTGGAAAGTTTTTGACAGTAAACACATAAATACATAGATACATGTCCTTGAAAGTGCTCGAATTTATTTTGTGCAAGAAGTTTTCTGGAAAAAAAAATCCATATTATTCCCTCCGGTCCGCTAATGTGCTATTTTCTGATGTGCTAACACTTCGTGGCCTATGCATACTAGCTTGCTTGATTTACGTTAGTTACGCGCATGTACACGTTACGTGAACGTTACAAGAGCCTAAGCTCTTTTCAGTAAAATCCATGCAAAAGTTAATATCAGATCATTTTAGAATACAGTATAAGACGTACTGAATATTCTTCAGTTTTATGCAAAACAGAAATACAAACACAGTGTAACCTTGCTCTCACTTGAAATGTGTCCCCATATTAAGTACTTGAATTTGAGGGTATTGGACCTGGAAACTCTTTGAAAGGTCCTTGAATTTGAAGTAAACCAAGGTGTGTGAACGCTGGAGAAATGACTCCATGTATAAATGTATATTCTGAGAAAATTACAATGTTTACTGATCTTAGATGCATTTAAATCTGTTATAGGGGTCTCCAACACAATATTAGGACACTATAAAAAAAGCATAGACTTGATGTCTTTGGATGTTGATTTTTTTGTTTTCTTTTGATTTGCTTTTTTCTGTGCTCTACTTTTGCTTTTCTTTTTTGTTTCTGGTCTGTGTGTCCATGCTTTAATGGATGTTGAATGTTTTTTTGTTTTGCTTTACTGTTCTGTGCTTTACTTTTGCTTTATTTTTTGTTCTTAATTTTGTTTTATTTTGTTTAGTTGTATGTGCTTCAATGGATGTTGATTTTGTTTTAGTTTTCTTTTTTGTTTTGTGTATGTCCTTTCATTGATTGTGAATTTTTTTGACCCTTTTCTGCTATTTGTTTCATTTTTTCCTGTTGTTTAGTGCTTTACTTTGTTTCATATTCTGGTTTGGTTTTGTATTTAGGAGCCACTGTTGTCCTGCGGAGCAAATTTTCTTCCTCTCAATTCTGGGATGACTGCAGAAAATATAATGTCACTGTGATACAGTATATCGGAGAAACAATGCGCTACCTCTGCAATACACCAAAGGTAACATTTTAAGAAGCCAAACAGCAGAATCTTCCTCTTTTTATCATCTACAATACTTTGAAAGGAAGATTGTGTTGCATATATATATTTAATATACATTGTGTTTTTATATATATTTAAAAAGTGGGGTAAGCTGAGACTGGGCATAGATTAATGTTTGTTGGATCATTAACACATGTAATATGTAAACAATTTACCTCAAATAAAAAATATGATCAAATATTATTAAAGTATATATTCAACATTCTGGTCTTTCTAAAAAATACATCAAATGTTAAATTCATGAGGGACGCATTCTTATGTAATCCTCTCAATCACAGGCAGCTGTATATGAATGCACAGTTATGTTGGCGGCACATCTTACCCCACTCTCCGCTCCACTGTTTGCAGTGCTCTGTTTGCTCAGCATAATAGACAGTTTTCTCTCATCTTTGTTCTCATCCTTAAAAGCGAGTTAGCGACCAAGTACACAATGTCAGAATGGCCATCGGGAACGGGATCAGACCCGAAGTGTGGAGGACGTTCATAAAGAGATTCGGAAATGTTGAAATCAAAGAGTTTTACGGCTCAACCGAAGGAACCCTGGGCTTATTGAACTACGCTGGGAAAATTGGGGCCGTCGGTAGAGTGAATTTTTTCCATAAGGTAGATTTACTCAAATATTCAATGACCGTGGTCATTACTCTTTTACTCGTAATTTATCAAATTGCGAATTGTCCTAATGCTTTAATGTTGTTTCAGGGAATCTATCCATATGCATTTGTTAAGTTTGACCAAGAAAAAGAGGAGCCTGTGAGAAACGCAGATGGATTTTGCATAGAAGTAGCTAGAGGCAAGTAAAATGCTCATTTTCTTCTGCGTAAGCACGTTTGTAAGCATAAAATAGATTAATAAAGCACATTTGTTTGGTTTTTACTTTGAAGGATGTGTCATTTACATGTCATTGACTAATACAGGTGAGACAGGCCTACTAGTATCAAAGCTTACCCAGAAGGCCCAATTCGCTGGGTATGCCAGGGATCCCAAACAAACAGAGAAGAAGAAACTCTATGATGTGTTTGAGAAGGGAGATGTTTACTTCAACTCTGGAGATCTGTTCAGGACAGACAGCGAAGATTTCATCTACTTCCAGGATCGGGTGGGCGACACTTTTAGGTGAAAAAATGCCATTAAATTTGTTCTATAGGGCTATAAATCGATTCCAAAAAGATTCCAAAAGCCACTGAGAATCGTGAATCAGTTTCAAAGATTGGAATCGATTCCAACAAAGGGATTTGACTCTTCTTTAATAGTTCAACAGAGCTAATTGTTAAAGGAGAAGTCCGCTTCCAAAACAAAGATTCACATACAATGTACTCACCCCCTTGTCATCCAAGATGTTCATGTCGTTCTTTCTTCGGTCGTAAAGAAATTATGTTTTTTGAGGAAAGGATTTCAGGATTTTTCTCCATATAATGGACTGATACACAGAGCTCAGGCAGATTAAAAAGTATTTAAATTGTATTTTTTAAATGAAAATAACCGATCATTTTGCTAGATGACCCTTCTTCCTCGGCTGGGATCATTTACAACCGCATTTGTGATCGTCTGAAGCCGCATTTAAACTGCATTTTGGAAGTTCAAAATCGGGGCACCATATCAGTCCATTATATGGAGAAAAATGCTGAAATGTTTTCCTTAAAAAACATAATTTCTTTACAACTGAAGAAAGAAAGACATGAACATCTTGGATGACAAGGGGGTGAGTAAATTATCTGTACATTTTTGTTTTGGAAGTGGACTTCTCCTTTAATCTCAGTTGGTCTCTAAGTCTGATTGTTTTCCGTCTTGGACAAGTTTCCAAATATAAAATTTGGCAACTGAAACAGTCTGTGAATGCTATCGAAAATCAGAAAAGATCTGAAAACTGCAGTGAGGAATTGATTCTAGAGACGCTATCAGAATCAGGAAGCAGAAATTTAAAGTTAATTCTAAAAATATTGGAATTGAACAGCTCTATTGTTCTACTTTAAAGGGGTCAACGGATGCAAAGTTCACTTTTTCATGTTGTTTGAACATTAATGTGTGTTGGCAGTGTATGTACAAATCTACCCTATAATGATAAAAATCCATGCAGTGGTTTTTAATTAATCTGTAAAAATAATATCCCCTTTTTCAAATCGAGCCGTTCTCAAATGCCTGTCGGTGTGACGTCACACCCACAGAGGCCGCTCCCACGATAGTTGATTGACATGAGCGTTTCACCTCATCAGTTGTAACAGTCCAACCTCCATGTTTTGATGCCGGAGCAGGGATGTAAGTTAGACAAGAATTGAGCGATTGAGGTGTTGTGTTCCTGGATGTAATAATGAACGTAGTGGTCGTTGTTTAATCCTGACATCTAAGCCGCTGAAGATGCAGTAGATTTATGTTTGTTTGTGAATGGAATGCACCTCCCGATCTACATATATCCGTCTATGTTTGTGCAAATCATTCGTGATCCAGCTTCACTTACAGCAGAAGTAAGTACAAGGGTTTTTTTTATGAATCTTTGCGATCGCCTTTCCTAATAATGTGCTAGTTAGTAAGTTTAGTGGCTAAATGCAGCTAAAGTAAACAGGCTTGTCACTCCACAGAGAGAAGAGAGGGGCGGGGCGAGCAGAGCTCATTTGCATTTAAAGCAGCTTAGAACAGTATGGGATGATTTTTGCAGAGCTGATTTTGACAAGGTAAAAAGGGTGTTGTTTTACACAACCATTGAGAATTTTTAACCAAAGTATACTATAGACTTTTCATTAAGACCCTAAAGAATCATATCAACTTGTGGAAAATGGGCATCCGATGACCCCTTTAAAGCAGGAGTTACAGCTTTAATTTTACAATCAAATAGAAGAATATTAAATAAATGCTTGCTCTTCTTCATCTCAGGTGGAAAGGGGAAAACGTTTCCACAAATGAAGTGTCGGACATCTTGACTATGGCAACGAGTATTGAGGAAGCAAATGTATACGGCGTTACAGTTTCAGGTTTATTGCCACTTCACACTTTTTAGAATAGTTTTACTGAAAAAATGTAATTTTACTGAAAATGAGCTTATACGCTCAGGCTATCCAAGATGTATATGAGTCTGTTTCTTCATCAACAGAGAATTGGAGAAAGTTAGCTTTACATTATTTGCTCACCAACTGATCCTCTGTAGTGAATGGGTGCCGTCAGAATGAGAGTCCAAACAGCTGCTAAAAACATCACAATAATCCACAAGTAATCCACACCACACCAGCCCATCAGTTAAGATCTTGTAAAGTGAAAAGCAGGATGTTTGTTAGAAACAAATCGATTAAGACGTAATATTTCTTTTGTTTCGTAAAAAAGTAATTTAATTTGAATCAGGAGAAAAATATGCACAAATAAAGCACTGTTTACAAGCAATAACAGTTCTAAATATATATGTACACTACCAGTCAAACATTTTTAAACATTGAGATTTTTAATGTTTTTAAAGAAGTCTCTTCTGCTCACCAAACCTGTATTTATTTGATCCAAAGTACAGCAAAAATAGTAAAAAATGTAAATATTTTCAGACAGTTTTCTATTTGAATATATTTTAAAATGTAATTTATTCCTGTGAGTTCAAAGCTGAATTTTTAGCATCATTACTCCAGTCACATGATACTTCAGAAATCGTTGTAATATTCTGATTTGCTGCTCAAAAAGAAAAAAAAACAAAAAAACTTTATTATCATTCTGATGTTGAAAACAGCTGATTTTTGATGAATAGAAAGTTCAGAATAACATTATTTATCTGAAACAGATTTTTTTGTCACATTTATCATCCATTTTGATCAATTTAAAGCATCCTTGCTAACAAAAAAAGGTAACTTCTACAATTTCTCAAAAAAAAAAAAATGAATTAATAAATCAATAAACAAATAAATAAATTAGACTGACTCCAAGCTTTTGAATGGTATAGTGTATAATGTTACAAAATCTTTTTATTTCAGATAAATGCTGATCTTTGGATCTTTCTATTCATCACAGAATCCTGAAAAAAAAATTACTCGAAAGTTCTAAATACTGATAATAATAATAAATGTTTCTTGAACAGCAAATCAGCATATTAGAATGATTTCTGAAGGATCATGTGACTGGAGTAATGATGCTGAAAATTTAGCTTTGATTACAGAAATAAATTACACTTTAAAATATATTCAAATAGAAAGCAGTTATTTTAAACAGTAAAAATATTTCACAATTTTACTGGTTTTGCTGTATTTTGGATCACATAAATGCAGGCTTGGTGAGCAGAAGAGACTTCTTTAAAAAACATTAAAATTCTTACTGTTCAAAAACTTATGACTGGTAGTGTAGGTGTATTTTTAGGTGAACCTATTCACTTTATTGATTATTGACTCGTATTACTTGTGGATTATTGTGATGTTTTTATCAGCTGTTTGGACTCATGATGGCATCCATTCACTGCAGAGGATCCACTGGTGAGCAAAATATGTAATGCTACATTTCTCCAAATCTACACGTTCTTAATTGGACTTTCAGCAAATTGTTGGGTGAACTGTTGCTTTAAACCATCCAGTTGACATTCATGCCACTAGTTAGTGACATCCTTGATCTTTTTGTTGAATTTAAAGGGTACGAGGGGAGGATAGGAATGGCTACCATCACACTGAAGAAAGACCATCAGTTTGAGCCCGATGCCATTTTTAGTCACGTAGTCACTTATCTCCCTTCTTATGCCAGACCACATTTCATTAGGATCCAGGTAATTTCACAATGCTCTTTCTGAATACATAATCCCTTGGTAGTATCAATATGTTAATGTAATATCTCGTATTTCTCAAATAAGTCAAAGTGTTTCTCATTGCAGAACTGTTTGGCTGTGACTTGCACTTTTAAACAGCTAAAAGGGAAGCTGGTTGAGGAAGGTTTCAACCCTGCTGCAATCACGGACCCTCTGTTTGTTTTAGATGAGACGGTGAAAAGCTACAGACCTTTGACACGTGACACATATCAGTCGATACTGGACGGTCACTTTAGGTTGTGAAGAACAATATGTTCTTATAATGAAAAAATCAAATCTTGTTTTGTTCAGATTGCCAATTCTAAATTTACACTTACAAGATAATTACTGTCCAGAGATTGCAATTAGTACAGAAAAATGCAGTTATTATTATTATTTTTTTTTTTGTCTGGACTATGAATTTAACAAATTTACTTGTTTATTAATAAAATTGTTTATTGTGCATAATTTCAAAAGTCATAGAAATCCTTTCACAAGTTTATTTTGTATCACACTATTAAATGGCAACATTGTTAAAAACGATAATAAAACAGTTTAAAAAGTTCTTCATTGTCAATCTGAAAAGAGGCTCTCTAAGAATTTGATACCATGGTTCCCCTGTAGTCTGCAGTGAACAAATAGTTTCGTAAGAGTTTGCTGTAAGATGATTGGCTCCCACAGAAACCCTCCCAATCACTCAAGTCTCAAAGGCTGAATTGGATGAGGGTTGCCAGGTTGTGTTTAAAATACTCCCGCACTTAATGTCTTTTATTTATTTTTTAGAATTTATTTATTGTTTATAACAATTTGAGTGAAATATTTAATTACAAAATAAAATATAAAATAAATAAATAAATAAATTACTATATTAATTAATAAAATTAATTTAAAAAGTGCCATTTTTAATGTAATTGTCAGTATTTTTTATTTATTTATTTATTTATTTTTAATATGAATAGTTAGAAAGTATTTGAGCATGGAATATAATTTATAAGAAATGCTCAATGAATTGCCACAGAATAAATTTAAATCATTATTAAAATGACTGAATATCAGCACACATAAGTTTTTATAATACAGTGACCCTACTTAATATGCAATTATATGTATATATATATATATATATATATATATATATATGTATATATATGTTTGTTTTTTGTTACTTTAGTCTGCTAAAAATTTATAACGCAACAAGCAGTATTGTATCTACTGTTTTTGGAGAAAACATCTGGAATTTAGTGTACAAATTAATTTGGCAACAAATAAATTAACACATTTTTAATTTGTCCCTTCAACACAATCTATAAATAAATATAAATCCATACATTTTTTAATGTAACTTAAGTCTGCTAAAAATTAATAATTAGTGTACAAATGTGGCAATAAAGAAAACATTTTTTATTTGTCCCTTCAACACAATTTATATATATATATATATATATATATATATAACTTTTTTATGTAACTTAAGTCATAAGTTACAAGTTAATAATGTGACATGCAGTATAATAATTACTCTTCTTGGAGAAAAATCTGGCAAATGCGGCAACAAATAAATTAACACTTTTTTTATGTAACTTAAGTCTGCTAAAAATTAATAATGCGACATGAGTGTACAAATGTGGCAACATAGAAAACATTTTTTTATTTGAACATAAAAATGTGTTGAAAACATATATATATATATATATATATATATATTTTTTTTTTATATAACTTAAGTCTGATAAAAATTAATAATGCTACATATCCAGTATTTACTATTTTTGGAGAAAAATCTGGAACTGAGTTTAGTGTACAAATGTGGCAACAAAAGAAAAAAAAAATATATATAAAATATATATATATATATATATATATATATATATATATATCAGCATCATTCCCTTTACAATTTTTCAATATCTACAACTTAACAACAAACCGGTTACTTATTTAAATGTATTGACAGACCTAGTTTCTCATTTTAAAAACGTGTGAAAACAAGCGCCTTATTTCTTTGGAAATGAAAGGGGACGATCTGATTTAACGAAGGATCTGGCAACCCGATTAGACTTCAGTCGGGGGTGGACCAGAATGATATAATCTCGCTCTGGAGCCCCAAAAGGGCTGAACTTGCATTTCGAGAATGTGGCCCATGAATTTTAACACTGTGGAAGCGGTGTCAGGCTATGGCATATAGTTAAATCTTAAAACCCTAGTGTTGTCCAAGCTCTAGTAAACATGTATGTGTGGATAACTCTCCTCGCGGGCTTGGCGCTTCTCCCCACGCTGCTGAAAACTTTCTATCCATACTTTTTCCAGGACTGCGTGTATATGTACAGGGCTCTTGGATTTGGAATTCTATTAAATATATACAAAAGGAAAACTCCATTCTATAGTATTGCGGACAGCTTTTTGGAAGCGGTGAAGAAACACCCGCGAAAAGCGTTTATTCATTTCGAGGAGAAGACTTACTCCTATGAGGAGGTGGATAAGGAGAGTAACAAAGTGGCGAATGCGCTCCGCTCGGAGGCTGGACTCAAAGAAGGGGACACGGTCGCGCTTTTCCTGGGGAACGAACCCCGTTTTGTGTGGACCTGGCTCGGCCTGGCTAAGCTCGGCTGTCCCGCAGCACTCCTGAACTTCAATATCAGATCCAAATCACTCCTTCACTGCTTCTCCTGCTGCGGCGCGAACGTGCTTATAGCAGCTGCTGGTGAGATTTATGTGCACTGTCAGTAGAGACACTATACATGGATGTGGGGGCTCCTATAGCATCGGAATGTCATGTTGAGAGGCCTTTGCACTCATTTCCAACCGTTTTCTAAACGCTTGCCTACTTCTGAGAAATGCTTTGCTTTCTTAAACATGTAAAACTGGAAATATGACTTTTACAAAGATTACAACTGTCAGAAGACAGCTACTGACACAATAAAGAAGAAGTTGTGTTATATTTAAAAACATAGTCGATTAAAAAGGGCGTTGTTAGGTATAGCGTGCTAATTACTAACTATATTCGTCACATACAGCAGGGTTTCGCTTTAATTCATATATAAAAGGTTATTATATGAGCCATTCTGCATACTTGGTTCAAAGTCAGAGTTTGAAACATCTTGGAAAAAATGTCTTTTGCCACAAATTTTGTATGTATGCAAACGGTACACACTTTTAGTAACTGTGCAGTTACTGTGAAGTTTAATATTTTTCCTCTCCTCAAATTTGTCACTACAGAAGCACAGTAATATATCATTTAATAATAAGGGTTAATAGTAACCTATTAAGATTTTGTGTACATCTTCCTTGTAAATATACATTTTCTCTATTTCATTAAAAGTTTCTCAAAGGTAAATCAATAACAATTACATTTATAACAACATTTCAAGTGTGATTTATGAGATTTGTTGTATTTTAAATTAGGGCTGGCAAGCGATAAATCGCATGCAAAATAAAAGTTTGAGTTTGCCTAGTATATGTGTATGTACTGTGTGTACTTATTATGTATATACAAGCACATTCATGTATATATTTAAGAAATATTTACAAGTATATGCATTAATTATAATTTGTATAGAATTTATATTATTTATAAATAAAAATATTTTGTGCATAACATTTATCTTAAATATATACAGTAATTTGTGAGTATTTATATATACATCATAATTACACACACAAATATATCAGGCAGACTCAAACTTATTTGTATGCGATTAATCGTTTGACAGCCCTTTTTTAAATCCAGTTTTTCTTTGTAAAAGGCAAAAAGTTGATCATGCAGATTTCAAAGTTAAGGTTTGAATATGCATTAAACCAAAAACTATCCTAACTCTTAGCTGATAATTCAGTATACTTTACTTTTTGACAAAACATCCCATGTTTTGGGAGTGACAGTAATGTTTCACATTACATCACATTACAAAATTTTAACTCTCATACTAAAACACCATTAAAACATACTAAAATTAAAAAAATGTGCATAACTGTGGTAAAATTGTGTTTATTTACTTTAAATGAAGGATTATTTGTTCCATTTTGTCACTACCGGAACAATGATGACATGTTTCCGTTGTGACTCTTTAGGTAGTGACAATTTTATGGAATAGCACCCATAACAACAAAGATGTCACTACCGAAACCACCAAATGTTTAGATCTTGACTGTTTCGGAAGTGACCATTTTAGATACTTTTGAACCTAGCTCAAAGATGCTAATCAGCACATGGTTAGCTAGCACAGTTCTGAACATACACGCCAATGGACTAAAACATACTAGAGATGGGTTGTTCTTGAACGATTCGTTCATTTTAAACGAATCTTTAATGTGACTCAGGAAACACGAGTCGTCTCGGGAGTGATTCATTCAGTCGTGATTGCGCAACATCCTATTAGGTTCTGTACTGGAATTAGTTCACCTGTTTCGAGTCTTAGGGTTTTTTGGAGTCGTTTGTTTATCTTATGGGGCTGTCACGTGATTAAAGAATGACCCGAACCCGAAAGACTCAAGAGATGAACTAATCAATTCTTTTTCCGGCTTAGACTGCATTGGTTGAGCTTATTGGGCTTATAAACAAATGACCGTCAAAATAAACGCAATTCTTTAGTGGTTGTGGGTGGGGTGGCCAAACCTAGCCCCGCCCCTGCGTTAATTGCCTTAAATATTTTTAACGCGTTAAAAAAAAAAATAAATAAAAAATAAATAATAATAATAATTGTCTGTGTTAACGCGCTAATTTGGACATCACTAATATATATATTTTTTTCTTTGTAAGTTATTAAACTGTAAAAAATATAATTAAAATGTTACATGTTACTTCCCTAACACATCTACTGCTTACACAAACGTTGATCACACTACAAACAAGACAAAACTATAATGCTATAAGAAACAGAATAGATGAATTCATTGTTTACCTGGGTCTTTAGTCTATGATTAGCTCACCTCACCTCTTATCTGACAAGTTTTTGGGTTTGAGTCATTCGTTCATCACGTGACAGCCATATAAGGTGAACGAATGACTCCAAAAACTCGAAACAGGTGAACTAATTCCAGTACAGAACCTAATAGGATGTTGCGCATGCGCGACTGAACGAATCACTCCCCGAGACGACTCGTTCTTCCCTAGTCACATTAAAGATTCGTTCAAAATGAACGAATTGTTCAAGAACGACCCATTACTAGAAACTACGAGTATCTAGTTAGTCGTAGTCAGTGGTGGGGAAAGTTACTTTTAAAAGTAATGCATTACAATACTGAGTTACTCCCTAAAAAAGTAACTAATTACGTTACTTAGTTACTTTTTATGGAAAGTAATGTGTTACTTTACTTTTGCGTTACTTTTTAAATCTGGGTAGGTCTTGCTTGTTTGTTTTCAATATAAAAAGTACTATTTTTGGCAAATGTAAAAGCCTTTTCACACCAAAAGCCTCAGGCTTTGAGAAAAGTAAATTCACATTTGTACAGTAGACCACAGAAGAAAAAATATCAACTCTTCAGCAATAAAAAAAGAAAACAAATGTTAGATTATCTTGAGTCATTTTTGCTTATTAGTATGGTTGAATTGGATCATCGAAGATCGGCAGCAAAGACATACATATTTGTTTTAACATATTTAATTATTGCAGGTTTGCGTCATATTCTGAGTTGAATTTTACTGTTTTTATTCATTTTGAGGAATACTGAATCTGTTTTTTTGTGAGTGAGATGAATTAATGCATGTTCACACTTATTCTAGAACTAACATCTCACTCCAGATTTTTCTCAACATGGGGACAGGAGAGTTTTTAATCAATAAATGGGGGGAAAAGTAACTAGTGTTACTTATTTGAAAAAGTAATAATGCCTTAAAAATGTGCATGTAAGTATTTATTATTTATGAGTCACATTTAAAGCAGTATCAGATCCGCGTTCATCAGCGGCAGCTTTTAAAGTAACAGCAGCCAAAATATCCTAATAACCAGCTTCTGTGATGTCTGTTTATTTAAAGAGCAAAATTAAAAAATAGCAAAATTAATAACTAATGTAGTTTTAAGCTTTATCTTTTATTTAATTTAGATTTTAGTGTTTGGTAACTTTATTAAATTTGGCTGTATTTTCTTGCTGAAGGGCACAGGTAGGGCACAGTTTGAAGACTGAATTATGAAATTATTGCAATGTAAAAGTATAATTAAAAATTGTAATGTTAAGTGGGATTAATCACTATTAATTGCAATTTAATTTCAGAAAAAATTAGATTAATTAGTTAATTTTATAACTATATACTAAATATATATATATATATATATATAATTTTTTTTTTAACAAATAAATGCAAAAATTATTTCAATATCATTTTCAGAAGTTGAAATGTAGGGGTAAGGGTTCTGGACAGCCACCTCCCAATTGAAAGTACCAAATAAATGATGATTTTATATATATTGAGCTTACTAATATTTTAAATATGAATGTGGGTTTCAATAGATAATAGACGGATCTTAGTAAACATCTAAGATTTAAATGCTTAAATGCTTTTTAATGGGTTTTCAGTTGTGGGACAGCAGTTCTGTAGAATGGCCCATATAAAGAAATAGTGCAGTTATTTTTAAAAAGTGATTGTGTGAGGCTTCCGGTATCAATCTAGTTATTTTAACTGTACAAAAACACTCCATTATACTGATTGATGTTGCAAACTGGTATTAGTAATCTTTAGTTTTACCATTTACTGCACTTTGTTATTCTCCTAGTTGTTTACCTGTAAGTCTAGCATATTCAGGAGAAACCGCTTAGTTCTGAGTTGAAAATATCATCCGGTGATGAGAAAATGAGCACATTAATGAAGCAGTACTTCAGACCCACTTATGGGTTTAAGTGGTACATAAGACAAAAGTTTGAGAAACATTGACCTAGAAGACTCGAGCACATGCTGTGAATGTAAAAACAGGCCTGCTTCTTCGGGAGCAGATATTTGAAAGACGTCTGCATGATATCAGAATCTTGTTGATGTTAGTTTAATGGTTTAAATGAGACTCTAAAACATTTTAACCCTCTGAATTATCGCAGTCATACATTAGTAACCAGTGCCTGTAGAGTTTTGCAGTGAAGTGTTTCTCTTGCAGAGCTTCGCGATGCTATTGAGGAGATACTGCCGGCTCTGAAAGAGAAGGGGATAACCGTATACCTCCTGTCGGATGAGTGCACTACAGATGGCATTCAGTGTATTGGCCAAGCCATCGCCAAAGCGTCAGACAAGCCGCTGTCGCCGTCCCTCAGGTCCAACATCCATATCAGGAGTACAGCACTGTATATCTACACTTCTGGCACTACAGGTATCTGCCAAGGACACATTTGCTGGATTATGTAATATTTATTGTTATATTCCATTCAAGAGCATATCAAATCAGGCCGATACTGCTGATAAAAAATGGCTAAATGTGTAGTCACCGATATGTATACAGTACTTAAGGAGTCATATAATATGGATCCCTAAATAACCTTGGTATTTCGGTCCATGGAGGTCTTCCTAAAGCAGCGTATGTGACCCACGAGAGGGTCTGGGCTTCGTCGTTCATCCAGGGAGTTTGTGGAGTGACTTCTGAAGACATTTTCTACATCAATCTGCCTCTGTATCACAGCGCCGGATTCCTCATCGGACTCGCTGGATCCATTCAAAGAGGTTTATAATATATAAGCCGCTTCTTGTCTAGTGATTTTATATAGTGCTGCTTACATCTTAATTTTTTCTCCAGGTAACACTGTGGTTCTGCGGAGAAAGTTTTCCGCCTCTCAGTTCTGGGATGACTGCAGGAAGTACAACATAACTGTGATGCAGTACATTGGTGAAACACTGCGCTACCTCTGTAATACACCAAAGGTAAAAGCACCTATATTTGTGGAGATATTTTTTGGGTTAGTTTATCCAAAAATGAAAATTCTGTCATTAATTACTCACCTTCATGTCGTTCCAAACTTGTAAGACCTTCGTTCATCTTCAGAACACAAATGAAGATATTTTTGATGAAATCTGAGTTAATTTTGACAGCAAAATTTGATTTAGTCTTAGCCATAGTCTTCTAACTAAAATGCAGTTTAGTTTTAGTCATATTTTAGTCATCTGAATTGTTTTTAGTTTTAGTCAACTAAATATCTAAAACTAAAAATCAACAGTAGATTTATTTGGCTAAAATCTAATGGGTTTAGTTCAGTGTAATGCATTTATTAAGCATTTCTCTAAACCAAACTCACATATAGGTTTGCTATTAAGGTGTTTCTTTTTTTTTTAAGTTGTATTTATGGGCTTTTTACACCTTTATTATGAGAGGACTTTGGGGAGCTGACAGGAAGGTACTGGGAGGAGAGAGGGGGACAGGATCCGCAAAGGACCTCAAAGCAGGATTTGAACTCAGGTCGCCGTGAGCGCAGTTGCACTATATGTCAATGCACTAACCACAAGACTATGGGCTTGACAATATTAAGGTTTTATCATGATAGACACAGATTTAACTGCTGTGATACGAAAAAACAAGAACGTGGCCTTTGCAATGAAATGCCAGTGGTTATGGATGCAATGTACTGATGATACAAGTCCGATATTCTCCCAACTGTTTACGTTCACCCAAGACATAACTATGTGTGTTTAGGTGAATACTTGTCAAAACTGACAATTCGACATCATTTTGTGTGTAGTTCTTCGTTCAAGACACACGAAAATGTACTCATGATCTGTGTGAGAGGCGCTGCTTCGGTGTCTGCGCTCAGAAAACTGAACCAAATTGAGTTCTCTTTGCGTCGTCAAATTTATCCATATGTCTGCTCTTCTCTTACTCCCAAATACTGACATTTCCTGGAGACATCAGTACTATTGGTATCAGTGATGCATTGCAGCTCGATTGAATTTCGCAGAGCAACGATCAGTGTGACTGTGCCTGTTAGCTTAGCCACATGCTAACTCAAAATGAAACACTGCATATACAAAGACATTCACTCCTATTGCTTATGAATGAGAGAAACTGCAACGCGTAATAAGAGCCAATCACTGATTGGTAAAGTCATTTGCGTCACTGCAGCTTAGCGTTGCCAAGTCTGCGGTTTTACCGCGGAATTGGGGTACTTTAACACTGTTGCCGCGGGTTGAAGTGACATCAAAAACGTAATATTTAGCCCCTGAAATTCAAATTTACCAGGGGAACCCCAAAAAAAATGTGTATTTTATTCCCCAGAACGTTATTTTTAATAGGAGATGAGATTGGGCAAGTTTTGTTGTGAAAACCTGGCAACCCTGCTGCAGCTGCTGTTAGAAACTCAGGTTTCCATTGAAACCTGTAACTCTGAAACCTGTAACTCTGTAACCTGTAATGATTCCACATGCACATTGGCTGGTCTAGCCAGAAAAACTAGATTTTTTAATGCTATTTGAGCAAAAAAAAACATCCATGGGGCAGTTCAGTTTAGATTTTATTTAAAACATGTAATTTAATTGTGAGTTCAACAAGCAGTTTTTGAGATTTGTTCATTTTGGAACACAAATTAAGACATTTTTGATGAAATCAAATCGAGAGCTTTCTGACCCTGCATAGACAGCAATGCAACTGACAGGTTCAAGGCCCAGAAAGGTAGTAAGGACATCGATAAAATAGTCCTTGTGACTTCAGTGGCTCAACTGTTATGTTATGAAGCTATGAGAATACTTTTTGCAAACAAAGAAAATAAAAATAATGACTTTATTCAGCAATGTCTTCTCTTCTGTGTCATGACATATGCGTCTTGACTATTTGTGGCCCAATTCAGTCACTTTTGAGGTTTTATGACCATTAAGCATGCTCTCTTATAAGCTAGCACACTAGGTTTTGGGCAGAGCTATTGTGTCTGCTGGACATATTTGGGACACTGCAAAGACAAAAGCACAAACCAGGATGTTCTTTTCACTTCATGTTGCAGAAAGACAATGACCGGGACCACAAAGTGAGGATCGCCATTGGAAATGGCGTACGAGCAGACGTCTGGAAAGAGTTCCTGAACCGGTTTGGACGCATTCATGTCCGGGAGCTCTATGCCGCCACCGAGGGAAATGTCGGCTTCATCAATTACACCGATAAAGTCGGAGTGGTCGGGCGTGTCAATATTCTCAGCAAGGTAAGAGTGATGAGATACACAGTTGAGGTTGAAAGTTTACATACGCCTTGCAGAATCTGCAAAATGTGAATTATTTTACCATACAAAGCAAACAAAATGCATGTTATTTTTTATTTATTGCATTTATATAATCCACATATGAAAAAAGTTGAATTTATAAAAATTGCCCCTTTCAAAAGTTTTCATATGCTTGATTCTTAATACTGTGTTGTTACCTGAATGATCCACAGCTGTGTTTTTTGGTTTAGTAATAGTTGTTCATGAGTCCCTTGTTTGTCCTGAACAGTTAAACTGTCTGCTGTTCTTCAGGAAAAGTCTCACAAATTCTTTGGTGTTTCAGCATTTCTGTGTTTGAACCCTTTCCAACAATGACTGTATGATTTTGAGATCCATCTTTTAACACTGAGGACAACTGAGGGACTCAAATGCAACTATTACAGTAGGTTCAAACACTCACTGATGCTCCAGAAGGAAACACAATGCATTAAGAGTCGGGGGGTGTAAACTTTTGCAATTTGAAGATTAAGGAAATTCAACTTATTTTGTCTTCTGGGAAACATGTAAGTATCTTCTGTAGCTTCTGACGGGTAGTACTGAATGAAAAAAAAAAAAAATTCAGGCAAAATAAGAAAAACGTACACATCTTCATTCTTTTCAAAAGTTTTCACCCCCGGATCTTAATGCTTTGATGTTCTTTCTGGAGCATCAGTGAGTGTTTGAACCTTCTGTAATAGTTGCATATGAGTCCC
Organism: Labeo catla; assembly: GCA_012976165.1. NCBI lineage: Eukaryota > Metazoa > Chordata > Actinopteri > Cypriniformes > Cyprinidae > Labeo > Labeo catla. The sequence continues at coordinate 466,926 of VONZ01000490.1, read as the reverse complement.
TCAGTTGTCCTCAGTGTGAAAAGATGGATCTCAAAATCATACAGTCATTGTTAGAAAGGGTTCAAATACACAAAAATGAACAAAAAATGAACATTTTGCAGATTCTGCAAGGTGTATGTAAACTTTTGACATCAGCTATATTTCTTAACATTGAGAAAAGCATCTGTGATTAAAGTCAGCTTGATTGCTATTATATTCCACAGGTGTTTTTCCCCTTTGCCATCATTAAGTTTGATACTGAGAAAGAAGAGCCTGTGAGGAACGCTGAGGGTCTGTGTATCCCAGTGGAAAAAGGTAAGTCAAGTGCTAGCTTTGTTGATTTTATGGTATAATTAATTTTATTGTTATGTGGCATCAGTAAAGATAGTACAAGTTGTTTGTTTAGACAAGTATTCAAGGTTTTAAATCCCTAAGTCCCATTGACCTTTTGCGCAAAACATTGTCATAAAAAAGTTAATTTTTAACCCATGTGCAGCTTTAGTCCTACAATTGTTGATATGACATGTTTTTTTTTAGACGAGGTGGGCCTTCTAGTGGGGAAAATCACCAGTCATACCCCTTTTGTCGGCTACGCCGGGAACAAGCAGCAGACGGAGAAGAAGAGACTCAGTGATGTATTTGTGAAAGGAGACCTGTATTTCAACAGTGGAGATCTGCTGAGGATCGACCATGACAAATTTGTCTACTTTCACGATCGAGTTGGGGACACGTTCAGGTAGCGGAGCTTTAGCTAAAGCGTCATTTCATATGCACATTTTGAGTTTGAAGCATTGGATCAATGTTTGTTTTTGCAGGTGGAAAGGAGAGAATGTGGCTACAACTGAGGTGGCAGATATTCTCACCATGGTGGACTGCATTGAAGAGGCCAATGTGTATGGAGTCAAAGTTGAAGGTAGATGTTATATCTGCATGCGAGCATGATGCAAATGGAAACTGGAATGGGTTTCATGGTGCTTAAAGGGACAGTTCACCCAAAAGTGAAAATTCTGTCATTAATTACTCACCCTCATGTTGTTCCAAACCCGTAAGACGTTCATCTTCAGAAGACAAATTAAGATATTTTTGATGAAATCCAAGAGCTTTCTGACCCTACATAGACAGCAATGCAAGGTGAATGAAGATGAACAAAGGTCTTACGGGTTTGGAACGACATTAGGATGAGTAATTAATGAGGGAATTAACATTTTTGGATAAACTAGAACTTTAATTCTGTTGATGGTTCTTCAACTTCTACAGTGATTAATGTAGTTTCATTTATGAATGATCTATTGTTCATAGATTATTTGAATCTTTCTAGCAATTTGAATCATGACTCACCTAGTTTGCAACTTATCATTACTTACAAAATTAACTGAAAATCTTTCAATTACTTGTAAATTTGGAAAGCAATTAAGTTTTGCTATAATGGTACTTAAAATAAAACTAAAAGAGCTATTTACCCATACAGTGTATTTTGCTAAATTCAAAAGCAGAGTCTGATTAAAGCTATGGGATTTTTGAGCAACTTTGTCATTCAAATTAAATTAAAAAATTTAATTTTAATTTAAATCAATTTCAAGTTTTAAATTTAATATACATTTATTTGATCTGAATTACATTTTTATTTACTTCAGTACAGTAATTTCCTACGGAAGCCTGTTTCCAGAAAAAAAGTGGATTGCAACTTTTTATCTCAAAATTCTGACTTTTTTCTCTGAATTGCGAGTTGTCTTGTTCTTCTGAGAAAGTCACATCAACGAGTTTATTTTGCAATTTTTTCTCCGAATTGCGAAATACAAACTAACAATTGCGACTTTTTTTCTCAGAATAAACTAAATTCAGACTTGTTTCTCAGAAATGTGAAATATAAACTCACAATTGCAAATTTTCTCAGAATCGTGAAATACACTCACAATTGCAACTTTTTTCCTCAGAACTGCAAAATATAAACTCACAATTAAGACTTTTCTCAAAATTGCGACATATAAACTCAATTCAGAATTTTTTTCGCCGAATTGCGAAATATAAACTCACAATTGCAACTTTTTTTTTCTCAGAATTAACTAAATTCTGACTTTTTTCTCAGAAATGTGAATAAACAAGTTTTGCTATAATAGTACTTAAAATAAAAATAAAAAGCTAATGAGCCAATTGTTTTTTTTTTTAAGAAAAGCCTAATTAATTGATACCATGAAACATACACAATTGATTAAAAGTTAATAAAAATTGAAAAAACACATTTTTAATGTTTTCCCCCTCAAATTAATTTTTTTTAACCAAATTCTATTTTCTAGTAATTTATAGATTCCATTTTAATTGTTTTATTACATTTTAGTAATCAAAAGAATTTCACAAAAAAAACCTAAAAATCAATTATTATTTTATTTATTTATTTAGCTTTATTTTCAGTACTGTGTTGTCTTTACATTTTTCTGGTAAACATTCCTTAAAAATATGCTTTGATAATTTTATTAGTAGTAGTAGTACTATCATTACATTAAGTAATATATTTCTGTTACAATTTCTTCAAATTAACCCTAACTTTTATTTTGACGGTTTGCTGTTGAAGACCTGTACGTTTGTTTGTATACGATATTAATTAAGCAATGCAATGGTCATTAAGTGACTCACAGGGCAGTTCTAGATGTTGTTTATGCGTTCTCGTATATTGGGCGGCAGAGGCTGAAAACAAAAAATGCAGGATTCACATTTAAGTAGTATATTTGTGGCTTAATATTCCACATACATTAGTCCATATGGCGTTTTCATTTGTGTACATTTGATTTATTTATTGAGGCTGCGTAAACTGACAAACAAAGCAGAAACAAAAATTCCTCAATTCTTATCCACTGAAATACTGTATATATGCAAAACTTATTTTTAATTGGATTTTCACACTAAAATCTCTTGTATCTTCAGGCCATGAAGGAAGGATCGGAATGGCAGCTGTGAAACTGAAGGAGGGCAGAGAGTTTGACTGCGTCACCACTTGCAGTGTTTTGGCGAACTATCTTCCAGTGTACGCCAGACCTCGATTCATTCGAATTCAGGTGTGATACCTTACCTTTATATATACTCCCATGAATCCTGCTAGTAGATGCTGTCCTCTCCAGTCTCCGCTTGGTTTTCTAATACTCATTAATGGCAAATTTGTCTCTCAGAATTCCCTGGAAGTCACGGGAACGTTCAAGATGAAGAAGGTCAAGCTAGTGGAGGAAGGCTTTGACCCGACCTTAATACCTGATCCTCTCTACTTCCTGGACCTGACGCAAAAGACATACATTCCACTCACTCAGGAAATTCACAAGTCGATCATGTCACAGGACATTAAACTGTAACAAATCCATAGAATAAGCTAATGGTGCAACTTTGAAATCTACTAACAAGTAGCTACCCACTAATCTCAGGGAAGTGATTACGGTGAATGATTTTAACCTCAGCAGACCAGTTTTACACTAGTATTTTATGCATAAACGTGTGCCTTATTGCTTAACCTTTTAATGATGTTCATTTATAATCATCTCAACTTGAAAGAAAACTTAAATAGACTCTAATAAGATTGTGGTACACTAAATATACTTTATATAATAGTATATACTACAACTTTAACTTCAAGGCAGTGATTCTCAACCGGGTCATAGTCACTTGAGAAAAATGTGAAATAAATAAATTTATAAATAAATAAAACTGCAACTAATGTAGCACATTTTTTTTTTTTTTTTTTAAATACAGAAGGCTTCCCTTACAGTGTATTTTCAAATGTTGCGGTATTTTTGCGCAACTTTGTCATTTAAATTAAATTAAAAAATGTTATTTAAATTTTTTAAAAATTCCATTTTTAAATTTAATATAAATTTATTTAGTTTGAATGACATTTTCATTTACTTCAGCACAAAAAGTTCCTACGGAAGCCTGTTTCCGCCATTGCAACCTACTTTTTTTTGGTCAGAATTGTGAGATACAAACTCGTAATTGCGACTTACAAAGTCAGAACTGTGAAATGTAAACTCACAAGAGACGTTTTTTTTTTTTAATTGTAAGTTTTTATCTCTGTAATAATGGTAAAAGTCGCAAAGTGTTTTTTTTTTTCAGAATTGTGATATAGACTCACAATTGCTACTTTTTTCTCAGAATTGAGATTATAAGTCACAATTGCGACTTATAAAGTCAATTGTGAGAAAAACTCACGATTTTGACTTTCTCAGAAAAGTCAAAATTCGATTTTTTCTCAGAATTGCGAAATACAAACTAACAATTGTGCCGTTTTTAGAATTGTGAAATATAAACTCACGATTACTTTTTTATCAGAATTTGAAATATATAAACTCACAATTACAACTTTTTTCTTAGAATTGTAAAATGCAAACTTACAATTGCGACTTTTTTAAATTACAAAATATAAACACAATTACACCTTTTTTTCTCAGAATTGCAAAATATAAACTTGTGACTTTTTTGCAACATTCTCACACAATTGCGAAATACAAACACAATTACAAATACAATTGCGACTTTTTTTTAATTGCTTAAACACATGATTACGACTTTTTTCTCAGAATTTTGAAATAGAAACTCAAATTTGCGAGATATAAACTCACGATTACGACTTTTTTCTCAGAATTGCGAAATAGACTTACTAACAATTGTTCCTTTTTTTCATAATTGCACAATATAAACTCACGATTACGACTTTTTGCAACTTTTTTCTTAGAAATGTGAAATACAAACTTACAATTGTGACTTTTTTAAATTACCAAATATAAACTCACGATTACAACTTTCTTAGAATTGCAAAATATAAACTCACAATTGCGACTTTCTCAGAATAGCGAAGCAAACTCAATTACGACTTTCTTCTCAGAATTACAAAATATAAATTCACAATTGCAACTTTTTTCTCAGAATTGCGAAATATAAAGTTACAATTCTGACTTTTTCCTCGGAATTGCGTGATATAAGCTCACAATTGCAAGTTAAAGTCAGAATTGTGAGATAAAAACTTACAATTGCGACTTTTTTCTCAGAATTACAAAATATAAAGTTACAATTCTGACTTTTTTTCTCAGAATTGCGTGATATAAACTCACAATTTGCTACTTTTTTCCTCAGAGTTGAGATAATGCGCAATTTTTTCTCCTTTCTCAAAATTGAGATATAAATTTGCAATTGCAACAAAGTCAGAATTGAGAAATATAAACTCACATGTACAACTTTTTTTCTCAGAATTGCGTGATATAGGCTCGCAACTGCAAGTTAAAAGTCAGAATTGCAAGATTAAAAACTCACAATTTGGACTTTTTTTGTAATTGCGTGATATAAACTTGCAATTCTGAATTTTTCCCCATCACAAATGCGAGTTTATATCTCGCAATTCTGACTTACGAGAACTTGCCAATGCGAGTTATAAAGTTCAGTTTTGAGGGGGAAAAAAATACTGCGTTCTCTCAATTTTGACTTGACTCGCAATTGTGCTATAAAGTCAGAATTGCAAGATATATACTTTAAGTCAGAATTGTGAGTTTACTTTATAACACGCAAGTTTATATCACGTAGCTCTGACTTCATCTTTTTATCTTGCAATTCTCAGAAATGCATGATAAACTCCCAATTCTGAGAAAAAAGTCAGAATTGAGAGATAAAAAGCTGTATAAACAGTACTTTTTTTTTAATCCAGTAGTGAAAATGGGCTTCCATAGGTTCTGAGTCACCGCTTGCCACAAACCAGTTGCGAGACACTGCTTTATGGGTTGAAAATCTATCCTACTGACACAATGGCTTTTAAGAAAGCCAGCTGCTGGATTTCTCAATGGTCTTGTGCCGGTCAAGAGTTTGACTCTAATCAGCTGCACTATCTGTTAAAAGTAGGTGAAAGGGCAAGTGTACAAAACTCATGACCTCCCTTCCCATCAGCCTCTGAGCTGAAAAATAAACATTTCTAGAAACCACAAACCCAGATGAACCTGTTTCTTCACGTACCCAAAACAGGGTCTCTGACCTCATTTCCATTTCACAATCGCCAAGATCATCCAACACCACATAAGCCGACGGGTTTTTACTTTAAAAATGAATTTATTTATTAATACAGTTGTATACTTAGAAATGTGCTGCAAAGAAAAAAAAGAGAGAATGTCGCCACACAAAAAAAAGAAACTAAACCCGGGATGAAGCTGCGTCGTCATATCAAAACAAATTCGTACTGATGTGCCTTAATAAACTGTCTATTAGTACAAAAATACATTTCAGGGCACACAATACAGCATCCAGTATCACAAATCAGTATCACGCGGACCCTAAGTACAGAGTCCTTAAATTATTTAAACCGAGCACTTTTCTAGTTGTAAATAATAAAAATGTTCCGTAACTGTTAAAAATGCCATTACGTAGTGTTTGTATATATATCGGTAGGTATAAAAGATAACGTCCTTTTCGTTGCATTTATTGATTTTTTTTTTATTTTTTTAAATTCGTTTGAATTTTCTCCGTACTGCTAAGGTAAATTCCAAGGCTCAGAAGTATAACCGGAATACAAACATAACCAATATTATAGTTTTCCTTTTTTTTTTCCCCGTTTTTTCATTAAGAAACTTTTTTTCCATGTTAGGTTTTTATACAAAATAACAAAGATGTACAAAAGGTCATTTACAGCGAACCAAGGCCATATGCTAGCACAATATATACAGCTGTAATTGAAACATATCCTAGTGTTCTTGTATATTCTTCATATGCATAGCAGTGAAAAAGCAGACCTGTTGATCAGACTTCATTATTTGTGTGCTAAATATCCTGGTGCGAGAGTTTCGTGTCCTTCCCCCTGTAACAGAAATTCGACGTTCGCTAGTCTTTCGGGTCAAAGTAACAAAAGAAATGCAGATAAGGCATCACTGCTTGCAGTGTATGATGGGTAGGTTTGTGTACTCAACTTAGTAGCAGGCGTTTGGACCTGAGTCATAGCACATGCATAGATCTCTAGACAGCAGGAGTTTCGGAAAACCAGTCAATGTTTATCTACGGTAAAACATCGCTAGAAAAGATCGCTTTCGAAACGAGAAAGAGCCCATTTTTTTGTGTTTTTTTGTTTCGTTTTTAGCTGGAGAGGGAAGTCCATGAGCAAATGAGTGCAACAGTCACATTCCTTCAAAAAAAAAAAAAAAGTCTCAATTGTTCTTCGGTTACTAGAAACCGACATGCTTTTCAAATCCGAGACAATCCGTTAACGGCGTTCCACGAAAATGACCTCGCAAACAAAAAAGCTCTACATACACCGACTTTTCCATTTGGGAGCACATCCTATATGCGTTACGTAAAACTAATTCATTTTCCCATCAATCCTTGCTTTCGCTCTAATCATTTGGAGAAAAAGAGGCTACGAATGTCAAAAATGGGATTTCTTCTCCCCCCCCAACTGTTATGTGTGGCACATGTCATGCATTCCAATAGCAGTTCGATACTCGTTTAGTAATTTTTTGCAAGTCTTCAAGCACCAAAAGGTAAAGGAAAAGGCAAAACCAAACTTGGGAAAAAAAAGAAGAGGCTGAGGGAATCGAAAAAGGAGCGCTCCGCACTTCAGTGCTGTTCTCCGAGATATTAGGAACGACGCTTCAATCCATCAAAGAAAAGAGGGAAGAATTAATACTTCATAAATGGTGCAAATCCCTCCTCCTGAGTAGAAGAGCTGGAGAAGGGTCCACGCGCGCTCACGCTCACGCTCTGTAACAGACCAGCTGTTGCTCTCTTCAGAAGTGGTCGATCAGCACGGACACACAGTTGGCGCCCACCAGGTAATTGGGGTCTCCTGGTAGACACTTGTTTTGCCAGCATTTGGGGTCACCTGTGGATATAGAAACCGGAGGAACGTCATAATCATAATCTGAAAATTAAATTTTTTCTATTCACATTAGGGCTGCACAATTTGTGAAAAAAAAAAAAATAGTGATTTTTCTGGTAAATTATGATTTAACAAATTAATTGTGGGGTTGAACTGTATTATATAAAATATACAATAATGTAGGTTCCACTGTAATGTAATGTTTGTTAACATTTACTGTATTAATTAATACAAATAATGAAAAATACATATAAAATATTTGTGTTACCAAAGTAATAATAATAATAATTATAATAATAATTATTATTATTATTATAATTTAGAATTCACACCTGGTAAAAATAATAATTATTTTTATTATTACTAAATAGAAATATTAAACCAAACGGTAAATAAAACTTTTGTATTCACTGTAAAATAAAAATTAGTGTAGTAATAGTACTACTAATAATTTACATAATAATAATAATAATAATAATAATAATAATAATATTTATCACTAGATAAAAATATTTAACAAAATGCAAAATAAAACTTCTGTATTCACTGTAAAATAATGCTTAAAATAATGGAGTAGTTATGCTACTACTACTAATTTACATAATAATAATAAATACATAATATTTAATATTAACATAATAATAGAAAAAATAAAACATCACAATATTAACATAATAATAATAATATTATTATTATTATTATTATTATTATTTTGCTATTATTACTAAATAGAAATATTAAAAGGCGAAAACTTCTGTATTTACTGTAAATAATTATTCTAATTATTATTATTATTGTTGTTGTTATTAGTATTAATTATTATGGATTCACCCCTGGTAATAGTAATAATAATTATTTTTTTATTATTACGAAATAGAAATGTTAAACAAAATGCAAAATAACATTTTTGTATTCAGTGTAAAATAAAAATGAGCAATAATATTGATAATAATTTAAATAATAATAATAATAAATAAGATTTGATAATAATAATAATAATAATAATAAATATATAAGATTTAATATGAACATAATAACGATACTACTACTACTACTACTAATAATAATAATAATAATTATTATTATTATTAAGGATTCACTCCTAGTAATAATTATTTTTATTAGTACTAAATAGAAATATTAAACAAAATGTGAAATAAAACCTTTGTATTCACTGTAATAATAATAATAATAATAATAATAATAATAATAATAATAATAAATATATAAGATTTAATATGAACATAAAAACGATACTACTACTACTACTACTACTAATAATAATTATTATTATTATTAAGGATTCACTCCTAGTAATAATTATTTTTATTAGTACTAAATAGAAATATTAAACAAAATGTGAAATAAAACCTTTGTATTCACTGTAATAATAATAATAATAATAATAATAATAATAATTTTAGTAAAAAAACAAAACAAAACAGTGCCATGCTTTACTCTGAAATACGCAGCACATATATTTTTATTTAATTAAAATCAGCCTTCATGATTTGGGTTTTATTGGGATTAATCATGTATCCCTACTTCACACTGCAGTGAAATTCAGTTGTCACTCATTTTTGGCTCCTTAATACTGTTTTGTACACACACTGTTTAATCTATTAGGGGAGTGACAAATAAATTTGCTCCCGGAAAGACTTCCATCAAAAATAGCAACCAGGTTAATTTGTTAGCATCCACATATGTCATTCACAACCACAAGATGTCACGTTTTCACCATGTGAGCCATCACGAGATCAGGAGTGACTCCTAATTTAAAAACGACTCAGTTTTGCAATTTAAATAAATATGGTTTTAATTCCCTGAACTAAATGACTCTGTTTGGACATGTTCTTTTCCCACTGAAGCAAAATTCAATAGTCACTCCTCTTCTGAGCACTTAATCCAGTTGTGTTCACACACAGAATTTGACTTGTAATGGGTGTGAAACCAAATTCACCCTTAAAAAAAGGTTACAAACGTAAAACCAAAACTTGTTGGCATCTGTCTTTCTTGTTTACAGCTACAAGACGCCACATTATCAGGAGTGACTCCTGTATTCGTAAACATCACAGTTTAGCAGATTCAGTCCTGCAACTAGAATTAAATGTGGTTGTAATTTCCAAAATGTTCCCTAATGACTGTTTAGGCATGGCATTTTCACATTGCAGCTCAATTCATAAGTCACTTCTCTTTTCAACACTTGATCCAGTTCTGTTCACACTAAAGTTTGGTCATATATGGGTGTCATTTGGGTTCAATTGTTGGGATCCATATTTCTTATTTACAGCCACATTACCACTGTGTTAATAACTGCAAGATCAGGAGTGACTCCTGTATTCATACACAAAGTGAATGCTAATTTAGATGGATTCATTATGCTTGTCGTCCTCAAACGTGTCCTTACTGCTTCAGTTCCAGTCACATTAAACAATATTATATGGGTTAATTGTGAATGAATAAGAGCTACAGAGACATTAAGCACATCTGCGATTAAGACTGGTGATAAAACAAAGCAAAGCAAGCGCACAGACCACACAGTGAAAGCATCATGTGATCAGGATGGCTCTGAGCGTGAAATGTTAATTCAGAGAACCCAGAAAATGAAACGAAACCACAAGATGAATAGCTGTTTCCAAACAGCTTCACTCCCGATCCCAAAAGACCCATCATAGGACAGAGAGAAAGGACAGCGTACCCGACGAGGAGTCGGAGGATTTTAGAGCAAAAGACCAACCATCAGGGGTCATAGACGCACAGTGTGGTAGACGCAGTTCCACAGGCTTCAGGAACTTCAGACCATGAGGGCCGCACATCACCAGGGGACTGAGCAGAGTTTCACCTGAGAAAGAGACATGCTACACTTAGCAAAAGTCAAAAAAATATACTATCGGTTAAAAGTTTGAGGTCGAAAAATGGTTCTTAAAAGGATAGTTCACCAAAAAAATGAAAATTACCCTATGATTTTCTCAACCCTCAAGCCAATCTAGGTGTATACGACTTTCTTGTTTCAGACGAATACATTCAGAGTTATATTAAAAAATCTCCTGGCTCTTGCAAGCTTTATAATGGCAGTGAATGGGCGTTGATTTTGAAGCCCAAAAAAGTGCATCCATCCATCACAAAAAGTGCTCCACATGGCTGGGGGGGTTAATAAAGGCCTTCTAAAGGTCATCCGCTGGAATGCCACTTTCTGGTGAACACGCGTACGACAGTTAACGGAAGCTAGAGATTAAGGTTTATAAAGTTTTAAAAATGGATCATTTTTATTATGCAAATGCATTAATTCGCTTCAGCAGGCCTTTATTAACCCCTGGAGCTGTGTGGAGCACTTTTTATGACGGATGGATGCATTTTATTGGACTTAAAAATCTCAACACCCATTCACTGCCATTATAAATGTAAAAATGTCCTGGCTTTTCCAAGCTTTATAATGGCAGTGAATGGCTGTTGAGATTTTAAAGTCCAGGAAAGTGCATCTATTCATCATAAAAAGTGCTTCACATGGCTCCAGGGGGTTAATAAAGGCCTTCTGAAGCTAACAGATGCATTTGTGCAAGAAAAGATCCATATTTTAAAACGTATAAACTGTAATCTCTAGCTTCCACTAAATGTCGTACACATATTCATGAGAAAGTGGTGTTCCAGCAGATGATGTCAGACTCTGGTGAGAATATGCTAGTTTCGCGAGAACCAAGTTTTGTTTACAGCAAAGGAAAACCAGTCTCCTCTTGGCTTATATCGAAATCCTTCCACATGTGTCTTTATAAACCCCTGTTTTGTACTTCTAATTTGTGACCGGTGTTTTGTTTTACTTCCTCTTCTGCTCATTCATCACTTCTGCGTTTGCTTGTGCCTTACATCATTCACTGGAACGCCACTCTCTCTCGAGAATGTGCAAGCTAAAGATTACAGATTATAAAGTTTTAAGTATGGATACTTTTATTATGCAAATGAATTAATTCACTTCAGAAGGCCTTTATTAACCCCCCAGAGCTGTGTGGAGCACTTTTTATGATGGATGGATGCACTTTATTAGACTTCAAAATTTCAACACCCATTCACTGCCATTATAAATGACTAAATTTCCTGGCTCTTCCAAGCTTTATAATGGGAGTAAATGGTTATTGAGATTCTGAAGCCCAAAAAAGTGCATCAATCACTTCCGCGTTTACCTACATCACACATCATCTGCTGGAACGCCACTCTCTCATGAACACGCGTATGACAGTTAGTGGAAATTAGAGACGTTGGTTTATAAAATTTTAAATATGAATATTTTTCTTACACAAACACATCGATTTGCTTCAGAAGGCCTTTATTAACTCCCCAGAGCTGTGTGGAGCACTTTTTAAGATGGATGGATGCACTTTATTGAACTTTAAAATCTCAACAGCCATTCACTGCCATTATAAAGCTTGCAAGAGCCACAATGTTTTTTAATATAACCCCGATTGTATTCATCTAAAAGAATATAATCATATACACCTGACTTGAGGGTGGATGGATTTTTGAGTGAACTATCCCTTTACCTTCAAAGCTGACAAAATTCTGAAAAGAAAATCAAACGAAAGTAGGCAGCATTCAGACCTTTCTCTTTGTCCAGAGGGGGCAGAATGCTGTTGTCCCGGCACACTTTGAAGTAGATCTCCTGCTCCACGCTATCTGGAATCGCTCCTTGTGGGATAATGATACTGACTCCTGTCTCTATGGAGCTCAACACCCCACCGTTACAATTAAAGATGCCCCGCGCCGTCGCAACCACAGTGTGTCCTTCGTCTTCCTCATCGTCATCCAGTGCATTAGGGCTAGAAAACAGACAGTGAAAACAGAGTCATTAAGTAAACAGAAGGAACAAACCCAGTTCTCGCTGATGTACTTTCATCATCTTACCTGACGGGAACGGCCTTGGGAAGGGCGTTGATGTTGTTGTGCTGATACTTGGGCCTGTTGTCCATGGTGCGCGTGAAAGTGTCGACCCCGCTATCAGTGTCCAGGGGCTGGGGTGAGATTTGAGGTTTGAGGTTGTTGTTGACACTGGGTTTGGACTGTGTGTCATTGGGAAGCAGGTTGTGGTTGAATTTGGGGCTCTCAAACTTGCGCTCAAAGGGTCGGGCGGAGCTGGTGTAAGGCTTGGGGACGTAGCGGTTGTAGCTGGTTGGGACGCCTAACGTTTTGGGAGGGACGTCCGTGCCGTTGATAGAAGACTTGGGGGGCAGGTAGCTCGTCTGGATGGGGTCGTCCCGAGTAGGAGCTCTGAGGGCCGACAGGTCCGGTTTGGCTTTGGGAGAGCTGTGAGGATCTGGCAGCGAGTTCACTGGGAGATCAGAAGAGACAAGTGATGCATTAAAACTATGCATTCAGTTTATGATGCAGTGCATTTCATTGGTATTTGCATTGATTTCTGGCATTTAGGCAATATAAGAACATTGACAATACAGCCATACATTACATAAGGGGGTGCTTCTTTAACTTGACACTTTTTAAATGAATACAATTAATATTATTTCACATATACTATAAAAGTCACGTTTAAACTTAATCATGTTTTCCTTTGCAAATCTTTAAATGTTTTCTAAGTACAGATTTTGTCATTTAATCTAGGTTCAAAAATTCTAAAATCCGTAGGAATTATTTCCATTTAGGAACTACATAGGAATTATTTTCATGGTTTACGTTGCTTTAAAAAAAAAAAAAAAAATTATGGTGTAAAACGGAATCTTACGTTTTTTTAAAAGGTGTTTATAATAATTAATAATTAAAGTTCATGTACTTGATCACCAAACAGAGAAAAGTACTTTACAGTGCATTATTTTCTGACATTCTGCTTTTTTTTTAAATCATGCTGTAAGTGTGAAAATATTATTTGTGTGTATTTATTTGGGCATTTGTTTCCAAAAATGTTTAAAATGTTTTGTTTCCATTATTTAGGTTATAAAAATCATTTTTAACAAAAAAAGAAAAAAAAAAACACACATTACAACAATTTTTTTTTTCAGTAATTAATAGTTAATTGGATTAACTAGTTAACTATATTTTATAAATGTGTTTAATATTTCCCAAACAGACTATTACATTTTATAGTGCATTATTTTATGTCATTCTGTAATCTTGTAAAATTATGTGTCTTTATTATTTATTAACCTTTGCAAAATTGTGAAAATTTAATTTGAGTGTATTTATGGTATATTTATATTTATGATATATAAAATGATAGTTATAATTAATCTTAAAAACATGTTTAATTTCGTTATTCATGGTGTAAAATGAATTTATAATTTATATATTTGTAATAATAATAATAATAATAATAATAATAATAATAATAATTATTATTATCTTTTTTTTAAATTTTGTAAAATTATCCAGCAAGTGTGGAAATATTAATGTGTGTACAAAGCAGGCAGGTAGTTTATTCCAAAATGTTTAAAATGTTTAATTTTGTGGTGTAAAATTAATCTATAATTTTTTAAAAATAATTTAGTAGTTTTTTTTTTTATTTATTTTAATTTTAATTTTAATGTGTGTATTAAGGATACAAAGCAGGCAGGTATTTATTCCTAAAGTGTTTAAAATGTTCCATTTTGTGGTGTAAAATTAATCTATAATTATTTTTAAAAATAATTACTATTAGTTTTTTTTTTTAATTTTGTGGAAGTGTGGAAATATTAATGTATTAATAATAATAATGTATTATTAATGTATGTATTTAGGATACAAAGGAGGCAAATATTTTATTCTTTTTTCATGTTTAATTTCATGGTGTAAAATTAATCTAATTAAAAAAAAATGATTAGTTCTTTTTTAAAAATTATTATTTTGTAAAATGATCCTTTAAGTGTGGAAATATTAATGTGTGTATTTAGGATACAAATGAGGCAGGTATTTTATTTCTAAAATGTCTAAAATGTTTAACTAATTATAAAGTAATTGTAAAATGTTTAAAACTTATCTATAATTTAAAAAAAAAAAAAAAATCCAGTAATTAATTGTCAATGCTTTTTAAGCTTGTGTGCTGGGTTTCGCAAACAGATAATAGTATTTTACAGTGCAGTCATTTCATTTTCAGTCATGATGCAATTTTGTAAAATTACACAATAAGTGAGAACATGTTTTTTGTGTGTATCATAATAAATAAAATGCTAGCTATGAAATCAGGCATTGAGTCAGGCATTAAATTCCAAAAATGTTTCATATGCAATTTCCAAAACAGAAAGCTTTCAAACACAATACATCATTTGAGATGTAATAGAAAAGACCTTGACTGTAAGAGAAAAAAGACAGAATTCTCCTGTGATGTTTGTATAAACACTGTTAGTGGAACATTTAAAGTAGTAGGAGTGTAAAAAAAATACATTTTCTTGAAAGCCCACAGGGCAGAAAGTACCACAGGTGAACACTCGAGACTCACTCTTACCCTCGATGTTGCTGAGTTTGGGCAGAGATGTGGGTGGAGCAGCAGGCGTAGGCTGGCTGTACGGAGCGGGTGACGGGTTGACGGGTGGCAGGGGCTCGTACCTCTTGTCCACAGGACTCACCTTCTCCACAGACTCCGTCCTGAAGCAGAAAGTGTGTGAAAGAGCATGTATGATACATACATCAACATACAACAGTAAGAACAGTCATTGTAGCGTGTTAGACAGTACCTGGCGAAAGGATATCCGATCTGGGGCTGAGACGGTTTGGGCGGCTCGTGGAAGCGATTGATTCCGGTGTTGGGCTGATTCATGGCCTTGTTGTCGAAGCTGCGGCGGTCAAAATACGACAGCTGCTTCCTGTAATACTCTTCATCTTCATCTGGGTCATAGTGGTTGGAGCGGATCACGTCGTCCCCTACACGTGTCTGAGGTTTCTGGGGCTCTGGGGCTCTATGAGCAGGGGGAAAAAAAAAAAATTCAAAATCATCAAATGGAAAGATCATAACTGTTATGTAATATCTAATGGTATTTTCCAGAATGAGAGATCAACCAGCAGAGGGCACTATTCGATTACATTAGCAGTCAACACTAACAACACATACTGTGTGTGAAACAGAATGCAATTTGAAATTAAACCATGTAAACAATAAAATAAACAGTTATTTTGCACTTCCAATATGTGTGGTAACTTAAGACAATCCAAACAGTTGATATTGCTTCTGGTTTACTCCACAGTTCACAAACTCCCCGGCCAATTACTTAAGATCACTTCCAGTCACTCAAGGTGTACTTATAGACCAATGCTCAAAAATTAGGATCAGTATTTTATTTATTTATTTATTTTTTAAAAAGAAATCAATAGTTTTATTCAGCAAGATCACATTAAATTGATCAAAAGTGGCAGAGAAGACATATTATAACAAACTACTATATTTTTATTTCAGTTTTAGTATATGAAGATAAACGAGAAAATAAGACGTGGTCTCATCAACTAGCCATAATAAAAAAAAAAATAATAATAAAAAAAGTACATTTTATTTCAGTTAAAATGTATTTTATTCCAATTTTTCACATTGAATTCATTAAAAGTGGCAAGGAAGACATATGATGACTAAATATCTATTATAGATTTTGTTAATACTTTGAATTAGATTTTTTATATTTTATTTTTTGTTTTCGTTTTAGTTACAGTTTCAGCCATTTTATTAGTTTTTGTTGTTTTTGAATGCCTCTGTTTTTTTGCTTATTAATTTTTATTTCAGTTTCAGTTATTTTTAGTAAATCAAGATAAACTAAATGAAAATGAGAAATGTTGCCTTGCCAAATAGTCATAAAAACAAATAAATAAATAAATACATACATTTTGTTTCAGTAAAAATGTATTTTATTTCAAATACTTTATTACAGAAATTAATAGTTTTATTCAATAGGGTCACATTAATCAATCAAAAGTGGCAGAAAAGACGTATGATGACAAAATATTTTTATAACTGAAATACTATTATAGTTTTTGTTTACATTTTCACTTAGATTGAATTTATATATATATATATATGTATATTTTTGTTTTCATTTTATATACATTTAGTATAACAAGATAAACTAAATGGCCATAATTAAAAATAAATAAATTAATAAATAAAAATAATCTCAGAATGTTGACCAATGGGGGGAAAAAAATGAAGAATGTGGTTTTATTTTAAGTTAATGGGAAATTTTCTAACTTTAAAATGTTAGATTTGTGTAAAACCTTTTTTCAATTCTTAAATTGTTTTTAAAAAACAACAACAACAAAAAAAGTTAACATATTTATACAAACACACACTACTGGTCTACAGTTCAATAGAATAAATAAGATTTTTTTGTTTGTTTACTTTTTAAAAGAAGTCTTTCAAGATAAACATGGCTAGATTTAAATGGGCAAAAATACAGAGAAAATAATATTGCGAAACATTTTTACAATAAAAAGCTATATATATATATATATATATATATACACACACATACACGTGTGGTGGTGTAAATAAATAATGTTGCCGTGCCAACTAGCCATAATTAAAAAATAAATAAATACATTTATTTCAGTTAAAAAAATTTTATTTAAAAAAAAAAAAAGAAAAAAAGAAATAGATTTATTCAGCAGGGTCACATTAAATCAATCAAAAGTGACAGAAAAGACTGATTTTATTTATTAGTTTTTATCATTTTTGAATGCCTATATAGATATTTTTTAAATTTTTATTCCAGATTTATTTTAGTATATCAAGATAAACCTAATGAAAATGAGAAATGTTGCCTTGTCACAACTAGCCATAAAACAAACAAACAAATAAATAAATAAATAAATTAATTAATTAATTAAAAACATACATTTTATTTCAATTAAAATTTATTTCAAATAATGAAAAAAAGTTTATGGTTTCTGTTTTATTTAACCGTAATAACCATGTTTCAACAGTTATTATAATAAGAAATTTTTCTTGAACAGCAAATCAGCATATTAGAATGATTTCTGAAAGATCATGTTACACTGATGACTGGAGTAATGATGCTGAAAATTCAGCTTTGCATCACTAAAATAAATAACATTTTAAAATATATTAAAACTGAAAACTGTTGTTTTAAATTGCAATTTTATTGTTTTTATTTTTTAAATTTTTTTTTTTTTTGTGGTTGTACCTGTAAGATGGTTTCTCCTGCTCTAGGTTGCTGAGAGAGTTGGCTTTAAGCACAGGACCCGGTGTGCTCACAGGTTTGGGAAGATCTGTGGGCTGAAGAACAAAGTACATCCATTGTCATCAAACTACATAGATTTGTCTGTGCAAAAGTCAACATTACAGTATTAAGTCATGTGGATGCAAAAAACTACTTGTTAACAACAAAGCCTTAATGAAAAAGTCAAGGTTCAGTACCAAGCTGACAGAAACGTACCCTAATTCCTGTTACTTCCGGCGTATCCTTAGCTCGGTCTACCGACACGGAGCGCTTGTTCTCGAACATCTTGACCCTGTTCAGCACAGACTGAGGCTTCATGGCAGGGTCTTCATCGTCGTCATCATCCCTGGGGGGAGGCGGCAATGGTTTGGGAGCTGCAGGGTGCGGCGGTTCCCCTGGAGACAAGACGCCCTCGGGTTTGGGAGGCGGAGCGGGAGGTTCAGAGTTCATCACGGGCTCGTGCGGCGCCGGTTTATACGCCCGGTTCGGCGCTCCAGGGTTGTACGAGGGTCTCATTCCAGCATCGCCGTAATACTGCTTAGGCGGATCGGGAGAGCGATGCGCATTGCCTGGGAATCCGTGCGGATCGGATTCGAAGGGCGAACGGGCGTCGTAGGAAACTGGAGGAGGCGGAGGCGGCGGCTCTTCGTAGCGCGTCGGTGCGGGTTTAGCGTGCCGCGGGCGGTTATCGTAGCCCATTGGTGACACACCATCGTATTGGGACTGAGGCGGACTGAAATCCCTGGTTGGGCCGTCCTCGTATGGAGAGCGGGCTTCGTATGCCATTGGGGGTGGAGGAGGAGGCTGGTGGCCCTGAGGGTAGCCGGACGCAGGCGGCGGTTGGGGTGAAGTCTGCTGCTGGTCGTAAGGGGGCCACTGCTCGTTATAGTGAGGCACACGGTTATCGTAGTGCAGGTGCGGGTCGTAATTGTGAGGCTTTGGTTGTGCGTAGCCGCCACCGTCATAGCCATAAGGCGGGTGCTCGTACTGGCGGTATGGCTGTTGGTCCTGATATACAGGCTGGTGGCTATAGGATAGAGAGGTGGGGGGGCCTAAAGGCTGCTGCTGTTGCTGTTGCTGCTGCTGGGGAGGGGGAGGCTTCACGCCGTGGTTCACTCGCACCGGCTCATCCATACTGTACAGATCCTTTTTATACATCTGTGAGGGACAAAATGTTACTTGTCAGAGCTGGTTTGATTGAAATGGCTTGAACTGGATACGAAAACAACCTGATGTTAGAGCTAATCAAACAGCTCTCAGAAGGGCAAAAAACAGGCAAAATATTTAAAATTATCCGGAATAAAATATTTAAGTATTAGATTAGCATTTCCTTCAGGAAAAACAAGTGCTTGCAAGGCAGTAAAAAAAAGAAATACGTTCATACAGTTCAAGATCAGTTTTAGCTTTTGGCTTTGATTGTTTTAAAAAAAAATTAAACTTTGTAGTGTAAATCAGCTACAAATAATCTCAGAACGGTCACCAATGGGAACCAATGAAAATAAAATTAAATGACAATAAAATCAGTAAAGCTTAACTGTTTTAACAGAAATCTAAATGTATATGGTCGAAAACTAAATATTTAAAGGTCATGGAATATTAAAATGAGCTTAAATGATTTTAGATTTACTGTTTTATATTTAAATTATATTATTTTTTTATATTTTTAAATTATATTTGATGTTAGATTTATATATATATATATATATATAATTTTTTTTTATAAAATAAAGAAATAAAAGCAATTGTGACTTTTTAATCTCAAAATTTGGACTTTTCTCACAATTTGGAGAGGAATTCTGAATTAACATCTCTAAATTTTATTTTTCAAAATTCTTTTTTTGCGCCAAAGAATAATAACATAAAAAGGTAATTGTGGCTTTTTAATTTCAAAATTTGGAATTCCACAATTCAATTGTGGACAAAAACAATTCAATTTTCGAAAAAAAAAAAAAATCTGTTTTATATTTCTACATTAATAATGTAATCAATATTCTATTTATTAAAGCCAAGTATGAATCTTATTATTAAGTTAGTGGGGTTTTTTTGTTTTTTAGCATTTTACATTTATTCCAAAATAATAACTCAAGCCAGTAACAATTTAAACAATATATTTTATTTGTGAACTTATGTTCAGCTATTATTTTTAACATTAATTTTTAATATAATTTTTAATAGTTACATCTTAACTATTTTTTTCTTTCTTTTTTTCAGATCATCCACCATCAAAGCTCTGCAAATATTGGTCACAGACACAGAAATTTACTTTAAATCTCACCAAGTTGATAACTCACTTAAAAACTCCCACAAATCATGTTTTTAGGCCATTTCAAGTCTTATTTTCACCTAACAAAATAGTTACATCTAAACGCTTCAGTTGTTTACTAACTCTTTTAATTGGTCTTCCCTTTAACACAGTTATATTGTTAATTCAGAATGGTTCAACAATGCGGAACGAGCATGAACACAAGAGGCGGGATTAATCACATCAACTAATCATAGCTGATCATAACCAGTCACATCCAATCAAACCGCAATGGAGGCATTGCCTCCTCTCACATTCTCTATTACCCCACATGAAACTCACCGCACGCTTTAGGGGGTCTGTTAAAACTAAATGGGCTCAGGGCAGACAAGAGACGCGGACTCCGGCTGTAACTTTACTTGCTGGTGTGTTGGACAGTTTTCTTGAAAAACGAGTGATTTATACCCTGTTTAATGTTATATTGTAATACTGGCAATGTTTGATTTTTGTACTATGAATTTTTCTCTCATCCAATATTTTGAGTTTTTGAGTCCTCAAAAACACCCAATATAGATGTATATGAATTAATTTTATTTATTTATTAATGCAAAGCTTAATTTTCAGCATCATTACTATAAATATGGTGGTGCCTTGCAAGCACTGAAATTAAACATACTCCTGAACAGAAAAAAAACAACTGATTAACTCATTATGCATTAAAACAAGCATCTTACCAATTACTCAGCTCTACATTTCTACAGTTTGAAAAGAAGCCCTTCAACATGTACAACACCTCCACTTGGTTACACTTCTCTGAGTCCTCATCTTTAGTAACACCTAATACATTTATAATAGGACCAAGCGGAGCTCTAAAGATGTCTTATTCATTGTTTGAAAGGCTCCTTCTCAAGCTTCAAAGTATAGCCTGAAGACAGTAGAGCTGTAAAAGGTCCAACGCCTCCTATAAGACAACTTAACATAATCACAAAAGCTCTTACATAACGTCTTCATCTATGAGAAGAAACACTGGTTATGAAGACATTATGCAGGATTAGTCCAGTTGTTTTCCTTTTACATTGCTGTAAGTACTGTCTGCAGGTTAAATGAACATGCAACTACAAAAGTCCATTCTTGCAAATCAGGGAAAGGTCCATTTGCAATTAAGTGACACGTCTACAGTGCATCTAGCGGCCGTCCGTACAGGTGTGATTCAGGTCAAAGCCAAACGCTATCGTTATCTGGTATCACTACAGTTTAGGGCCAGGCGATATAGCTTGCATTTTTTTTTTTTCAGTCCTTTGACAGTTAAATACAGTATCGCAAAATATATATATATATATATATATATATAAATATATATTAACATCAAAAAGCATGGTATATTCAAAATGATTAATATAACTAATAAGCCAGGTTATAACAATTTAGTTTTACACAGCTTTTCAATACGTACAACAAAAATAATTTAAAATTATTTGCACCAAAAAAATAAGACATAAATAATATGAGGAGAAAATGTTAATGTTGATGCAAACAATAGGAATATACAATAAAATAACTTGCATAATTTTACTAAAACATTTAATATATTAAAAAACTATTTTAAAAATGTGAAAATTGTTAGTGATGATGCAAATGAATCAATGAATCGTTATGAATTGACTCCTTAAAGTGGACTGTTTGTATTGATTAATGGAAATGATTCTAATTTTTATGACTAATTCTTAAAACGTAATTATACAATTAAAATCGAATTATCTTAAATCTTTAATGTTGTTAATGATACTCTTAAATGCCAGTAAAATATCTTTGTCTTAATGCTCACAAGACAAGGACGGAAAGTAGTCTAATTATGTGGTCAATTTTTTTGTGGACAAAATTCAGTATTTTCTATGGAAGCCTGTTCATACTGTTTATATAGAATAAAAAAATAATTGCAACATTTTGATGTTGATTTTTTTTTTTTTTAATTCTGATTTAAATCTCACAGTTCGGATGTTGTTTCTATAGATTCTAAAGGATACAGCTAGGAATTCAAACTTTTTTCTCAGAATTCTGAGTTTACATCTCAAAATTCTGTTTTTCAAAATTTTCCGTGGTGCAAAAAAAAGACATAAAAAAAAGAAATATAAAAGGTAACTGCGACTTTTTAATCTCAAAATTTGGACAGGAATTCTGAATTTACATCTCAAAATGATCGCAACTGCAACAACAAAAAAAAAAAAAGCGCCACAGAATAAAAAAATAAAAAAGATAATTGCGACTTTTTAATCTCAAAATTTTGACAAGAATTCTGAACTAATATCTTGAAATTCTCGCAATTGCGATTTTCTAATCTTCTCAGGAATTCAGAATTTACAGTACATCTTGAAATTCTGTTTTTCGAAATTCTTTTTTCACCGGAATAAAGAAATATAAAAGTAATTGTGATTTTTTTTTTTTTACCTCGTAATTTGGACAGGAATTCTGAATATACATCTTAAAATTCTTGAAAAAAAAAACTGGCACCATGGAATAAAGAAAAGAAAAAGGGTAACTGCAATGGAATTCAGGAATTCTGAGTTTATAGTACATCTTGAAATTCAGTTTTTTGAAAATCTTTTTTTTTTGCACCACTGAATAAAGAAATAAAATGGTAATTTTTTGATTTTTTGTAATCTCATAATTTGGACAGGAATTCTGAATTTACATCTTGAAATTCAGTTTTTTGAAAAAATAAATTTGGACCACGGAATAAAGAAATAAACAGGTAATTGTGATTTTTTTTTTTACATCTCAAAACTCTTTTTTTTTTCCCCACCATGGAATAAAGAGGTTTTGAAATTTTTGTTTGTTTGTTTGTTTGTTTTTAGATTTTTTGTTTGCACCACAGAATAAAGAAATAAAAACAGTAATTGCGATTTTTTTACATCTCATAATTTAGACAGGAATTCTGAATTTACATCTCAAAATTCTGTTTTTCTTTTTTCCTGCCACGGAAAAGAAGTTTTGAATTTATTTATTTTTTGTTTGTTTGTCTTTACATTTTTTTTTCATGACAGAATAAAAAAATAAAAAAAAGATAATTTTGACTTTTTAATATCACAATTCAGATGTTTCTCCTCACAACTGCAAGTTCTTGCAATTTGGAATTTATATCTCACACTTCCGATTTCTCTCCCTACAATTCTGCACAATTTTGGACTTTAAATCTCTCAATTCAGACTTTTTTCCCACACAATTCTGTGAGATTAAAGTTTATATCTCACAATTTGAACTTTTTCCCTGCAATTCTGAGTTCATATCTGAGAGAAATAAAAACTCACAACTGCAAGACAAGCAAAATTGCAAGAAAAAAGTCACACTTGTGAAATATAAACTCAGAATTGAAAGGAAAAACGTCCGTAAACAAATTGGCTGAATAAAGAGTGCATTGAAATCATCACACATTCTCAAAGTTGCGCCATTTCAAACAGCCGACTATTCAATATATCGCCCAGCCCTACTACAGACAGAACAAGCTGAAAGAAACGTCATAAATTAGGAGCCATGCAAGAGGAAGTACGAGGCAACAAGTGAGGAGACTGCACTTCTACTTATGCAACGGGCCCTCGTCCTCCTGTGGTGCATGTGTACCAGTTACACAGTCTCTGGCATAGTGTCAGAGGAACACACGCAGCACACGCGTGGGGTGGGCGGAGCATTCATGCAGACAGTGGAGTGGGAGGAGTCAAAGAAAAGAGTGATAGACACAGGCAAGGTTGAGAAAGAGAGAGAGAGCTGGGCTGAACCGGGCCGTAACGGGCCGGGAGCGAATCCAGCTTCCGGTGGTGCTGGTACCTTTGGATCTGGGCCAGGAGGAAGCAACTGGTGGGGGTCGTGTGTTGGGGGCTGAGCGAGCTCAGGTTCGGGCTGGGGGTCGGGAACGGGGACGGGGCTGTTAAGGGAGTCGGCCTGAGGGGTGCCAGACGGCTCCTCTGGGTTCGTACCCGCTAGTGGCGCGGTAGGTTGGACAGCAGGGGGCGCTGCTGCCGCTGCAGAGGGAGGGGGCGGTGAGGCCAGAGCGGCCTCTGCTTGCTGTGGAGTACGGGGCAAAGAGGTTACAGACACACGCTGCCAACAGCACCAGCTACAACTAGCAGCTACGACCACCAAAGGTTAACTGGTAGCTACTGAAAGTTGAATAAGAGTTTGTTTGGTGAAGAATATCATCTGGTCAATTTAACTGCATATTCATTTTTAAAAGTTACTGAGTTCAAAAAGCACTGCATAGCAGAAATAACCCAAGTTATGCTAAAACTTCCCACTGAAATGAACAAAGCAACCAACACACACATAATGGCACTCCTATTCTGTACCTGCTGAGGCGCTGCCATCTTAAACCCGGCCGGGTCGATGCGGTTAACCGGCTCCGGTTGCGGCACAGCATGCTGGTAGCTCGGGTACCCGGCTGCGTCCTGGATGACCGGCGGGTCCTCTCGGACAGGTTCGGATGAGCGCGTGATAGCAGGCTCACTGGGCAGGCCCACCTCATCGTTCATGGTCTCATCCAGCTCCTGGTCGGTGTAGGCCCCGCCCTCCGTATCGGTGTCCTCGTAGTCGGACGTGTGGCGGCTGTCGGTGCTGTACATGCTGTACTCGCTGCCCGGTGCCGAGAGGTAGGAGAGGCGGTCGTCGTGGATGTCAAGGTCATCGTCAGGAGCGCCATCTGCCTGCAGGCAGAGAGGGGGAGGGAGGGATGGTTAGGATGAGTTTGATGACCCACAGCAGTGGAAATGAAATGATGGATGGGTGAGAACGGAAACTAATGCATATCAAACGCCTTGGACTGGAACCGTGTAAAAGCAGAAATAGCTCTGCTCCTTGCTCTTAAAAGTTTGTTTTTTCAACATAGTAAATAAAAAGAACATTTGTCATGGATACTAAGCAAATAAATAAATAAACAGACATGAAATATTGTTTTATGCTGAAATTGTTTTAGGGATACACAAAAGATATCGGTTATCAGCCGCCATTAGACTTTTTTTTAATGTATCGGATATATATGAGCTGATAAATATATTCAAATTTATTCTAGTTTTTCCAATTATAATTATGGTTATATAAATATTATTTATTTAATTACACAATTTACTATTAGTAGAAAGCCAAACTCAGCCAAACATAAATACTGATCATCCAATGCCGATAATTATAAAATTTCAAACACCAATGCATATATGTCACCAACTTATTACAAATACATACACATAATCATTATTTATTCAGCCACTGGCATTTCTAGTGATGTCAAAATAAACGTCAGAGGCAAATGGCGATAAAAAACCCCCCAAATGAATAAAAATATCGGTTAATATATCGGATTTCCCAAATACAAGACGACCGATAATTACAATAACAAATATCTAATTATAGAGTCAGGTGCTGGCATTTTAGTGCTGTAAAAGTAAGTCATGCTTCCAACACAAAAAGAAGACATGAAAGGCAATATCGGTTAACAAGTTGACCGATAACTACAATTTATCTACACTGCCAAACAGAAAAATGTAAAGCCCAACGCAGAGATTAAAAAATGGCAAGGGCCTTGGCAATATATAGGTCAATCACTAATTACAATTACAGTAATATAATTATTTATTGAGACGTTGACGATTTTAGTGCTGTCAAAATAAAAGTCATGCTTCCAACACCAAAAAGAAAAAAAAATTAAGGGCAATATCGGTTAATGTATCGGCCTTGCCGACATACATCTCAGCTGATAATTACAATTACAAATATCTTATTATTTATTCAGGTGCTGCCATTTTTAGTGCTGTCAAAATAAAAGCTATGCTTCCAACACCAAAAAGAAGAAATTAAAGGCAATATCGGTTCATATATATCAGCCTTGCTAATATACAAGTCGACAGATAATTACAATTTATCGACACTCATCAGCCAAACAGAAAAGTGTAAAGCCCAATGCCAATATAAAAAAAAAAAAATTGGCAGGGGCCTTGGAAATATAGGTCAATCACAAATTACAATTACAGTAATATAATTACAATTTATTTAGGTGTTGGCAGTTTTAGTGTTGTCAACGCCTAAAAGAAAAAATTAAAGGCAATATCGGTTAATGTATTGGCCTCGCCAATATACAAGTCGACCGATAATTACAATGACAAATATCTAATTATTTATTCAGGTGCTGGCATTTTTAGTGACATTAAAATAAAACACACTTACAATAATACAATAATATAATTATTATTTATTGAAGCATTGGGGATTTTAGTGCTGTCAAAATAAAAGTCACGCTTCCAACACCAGAAAGAACAAATTAAAGGCAATATCAGTTGATATAACGGCCTTACCGATAATTACAATTTATTGACACTTGTCAGCCAAACAGAAAAATGTAAAGCCCAATGCCGACATAAAAAAAACCGGCAAAGACAATGGCAATATATAGGTCAATCACTAACTACAATTATAGTAATATAATTACTATTTATTTAGGCTTTGGCGTTTTAGTGCTGTCAAAATAAAAGTCACGCTTCCAACACCAAAAAGAAGAAATTAAAGCCTGATGCCAATATCAGTCGATATATCAGCCTTGGCAATATATATGCTTACCACTAATTACAGGTCCATAATTATTATTTGTTGAATTATACAGAGTAAGTTTATACAGAGTAAGTACAGAACATTTTTAACCACAGAATGACCACAACTGACCAATCAGAAGCAAGTATTCCAGACACCAGTGAAGCAATGGTTCTGCATAAGACATATAAACGGTGGTAGGGTTGAGATGTTATGGTCGCCGACCCTCATCTAAGCCAGTGTTTCCCAGCCCCGGCCCTGGAGGCACACCAGTGGTACACATTTTGGATGTCTCTTATTCGACTCTTTCATTTCAGTCTCTACTAACAAGCTGATGAGTTGAATCAGGTGTGTTTGATTAGGAAGAGTTTCAAAATGAATACTGTTGGTGTGGCTCCAATAACAGGGTTGGGAAACACTGATCTAAGCTGTTTGGGTGGAGGAACCTCTAGACAAAGAAAAAACATTAGGATATTGAGGCACAAAACTTTAGAGAAGCTTACCTTGCCCTCTGAGACCCAGACCAACTGGTTCTGCTGCTGCTGAATGGTCTCTTTCAAAGCGCCGTACCACCCGTCGTTCATGTTGTTCAAGTTGATGGTGGCTAAAAGGAAGTAGAATTGCAATTTACTTAACTACTAATAAACCTGTGGTGCTTGCATTTAAAAAACAACTTTTATGGTGTTTTTGTAGCTTGCATTCATTACATAGACTAGATTGTCCTGGACAATTTCTCCTTTTGTGTCCCATGGACTAAAGAGAGTCCAACATTTCTCTAACAACTTGAGAATAATGATACTATTTCGATGTTTGGGTCTACTCACTGGTGAAGAGGTGATGGTTGTTCTTTCTCAGTTTGAGAGCACGCTCGTACAGCTTCCGGGCGCTCTTCCTGGACTCGGGACAGAGCCTGGTCCTCATGTTTTTGACGCCCTGCTTGCTGTCGGGATTCAGGAACACCACAATGGGGTACCACTGAGCGTAATTCAGACGATCCACCGCGTTAGGGGTGATGTCCAGCACAGCATGCTTGTCCTAGCAGCACAAACAGAATCTTGAGACACCAGTCGAGTCTTCACAGGGTCTGCGAGACTACGCTCACGAGCTGAGCAGATGGAAAGCTGGATGGCAGTTAACTAAATTATCCGAGTCCATACTTACTCGGTCAATGATCTGTTTAATGGTATGGAGACGGATGATTCCAGAGCTGCGCTGGTCTGTGCCTGCATCTCTGGGTTCACTCTCTGAGGGAAGGAGAGAAAGACGTTTTATACCTTTTTAATACAAGAAAAACTTCGGAAAATCTCATTACACAGAACTTACTTGCAAGTTCAAAGAGGTCAGGTTCCTCTCTAGACAGTTTCTCTCTTGCAACATCCGCAATAGGTCCGAAAATGACCACAGGCCTCAAGAAACCAGCTTTTTGTGCAGGAGAAACAACAGGTTAACTAGATTCCAATGCAAGTCTATCAGATTATTTCCAGGCAAACTGAAACTGATTAGCAAAGCTTCAAAACTGGATTCTCAAACCTGAAATAACCATAGCAACTAAACGCAGAGCTATAAACAGCCTCCGTACCTTCTCGAAGCACCACTCTTTCATAAGCGGGGAACTTTGTTTGGACGGGTTGAGCAGAAAGGTCCTCTCTGCTCTTCCTCAAGTTGCGTTTGGAGCTACGGAGGCCTCTAAACCTCCAGAAGTCTGCCCGATCCCCTCCTGGAGTCTTTGGGAGAGTGTATTGGACACTCGATAGCTGCTCAGCCCTGTGGAGAACACAAAACAACAGCTCAGACTTGAACGACTTAATGCATTAAACACAAAACTCCATGCAGAAATGGCTTAAGTACCTATTCTTGTTGGGGATGATGCCCCGTTCCACCTCCTGGTGGTTCTTGCCAATGCGGATGGCAAGCCAAGAGCCCAGTTTGCCGTTGTAAAGGGTGTCAACCACTCTGAAGACCTCGCCTTTATTGAAGCTCAGGCCATAGGGCGACTCCTTCTCGTACTCAAAATGGGTCCTGATGTAGAACGAGTCACCAACGTCGGACTCTACAATGCGCCGGTACACTGGGAAGCAAGGAGATTTATGTTATTATTATTATGCTGCGATCCTGCTAAAGAGCTTGAAACAGTTTAAGGTGATTTTGCTGGTCTTATCTGGATTAGCTTGTCTAAAGTGTCTAAAATCTAGGGATGCACCGGTAGGATTTTTTTTTTTTTAGGATTTTTTATTTTAACAAACAACTATTGGTCGATTCCGATACTGATACTGATAATGGTTAATTGCATAAAGCAGGGCTTAAAAACTAAAAAATAAATATAGCTCCAAGCAGCGATTACCAGGGTTCAAGTGCTTATGGCATTTAAGCACATAAGGAAAAAGACATTACATATTATTTAGCAAGGCTGTACCCACCTAAATCAATGATTAAACAAGCATTTTTGCCAAATCCAGGTCATTTACCATGGAAAAATAATCTGTTTTTTAATGTTTATTACTGTTATTGTGGCATCTGTGATCTGATCCCCTTAAAACTTTGCATGCTAGTTTAGAATCACCTGAAGTTTTGAATTTTCCTTTAGGCTTTATAGGATTTTGGGTACATTTGGACAGGCCCCTTTTCTAAACTACCCAGTTATAGCTTCTCAAAGGGTAAATTTCAACTTTTTTTTAATTATTGGTGTAGAGAGTCCAGAGAATTGTACTGCAGTGTTTTTTTCCAGACTGAGTGAAAAACCTAGATCTCAAAAGTAGTTTTTTTTTTTAAACATCTTAATCATTTAACAAACAATCTGATCGACAGAAGTGGTTCTAGAGGCAAAGTTGTCCGGAATGAGGAGTTCTGTCCTATGATACGAATATTGCATGACGTACAATCATTTAAAGCCTTGAAAAATGTGATACCCCCCACCCACCCACCGGCCTTCTTCTTTCAAATTTCTCACATACCTTTGGGGCAACGGGTCAAACAGGCCCACTGAGGTTCGTGAGGTCCATGTTTTTAGAGATAGATTGGTTCCGATCTAGCGAAAAACCTAGGACTGGTTTGCAAAAGTAGTTTTTTTTTTAAATTTCATCAGGCTCACGATTGAATCGGATGCATGCATTTTGTCCTACATCGTCCAAGGATTCCAATGACATAAGATACTTGAGCCTGCGACTGATGGTTTCGGAGTTATGAGTGATTTTGTACTTTTGTTCGCTGTAGCGCCCCCGTCAGGCCGATTGGGGAGAACCTCAGTCACATTGTAGGCGATGTGAGTGCTACCATCCCTTCAAGTTTCAACGGTTTGGTCTGCACAATCAGTTTTACATGAAAAACGTCTATGACCATTTTAACAATTACAATAGGGTTTCAGCGCTATGCACTTGAACCCCTAAGAATTTGATTGGTTCACTCAGAGCAGAATCTGTATTTAAACGTTTCTGTTCCTCTGTATTATTGCTAGTCCGAAACCAGTTTGAGTAGAAAAAATACCGGTAAATAACGTTATTTTCAATAACGTTATATAATAAATAATTTGTCTATAATAAATAATAATAAAGTACAGTGGTTTCTTTACTCAAAAACAAAGAGGGGCTTGATAGTAGTAGCCTGGTAGCCTATTTTGCGCTTAGAGACAATACAGCATCATCTTTTCTAGATTTTGACCACATGTATTAAACGAAAGAAAAAACTCAATGCTTTAAAAACATTAACACATTTTTTCAAGATATTTAAAAATGTTTGCGGAAACCAGCTTGGGGATTCATATACAAAATTTAGTTTAGTTTTGGGAAGTATTTAATAATTTTGACTAGAGAAAAACATTGTATTATGCAACAGACATGCAACTTATTGTCTCGGCCCTTTGCATGCTATTTCCAATATGCCGATGGCTTTAAAATATTCAAAAATCCCTACTAAAATCCCTTTAAAACCATCATGAACCAGATCAATCTGACCAGTGGAAACCAGCTTGTTGGATTCATATGTGACCCAAGACCACAAAAATAGCACGGGTATATTTGTAGCAATAGCCAAAAATACATTGTATGGGTCAAAATTATCGATGTCTTTCTTTTATTCTAAAAATTATTAGGATATTAAGTAAAGATCATGTTCCATGAAGATATTTTGTAAAGCTCCTGCTGTAAATATATCAAAACCTGATTTTTTGATTAGTAATATGCATTGCTAAGAACTTCATTTGGACAACTTTAAAGGTGATTTTCTCAATATTTTTATTTTTTTGCACCCTCAGATTCCAGATTTTCAATTAGTCCAAATATTGTCCTATCCTAACAAACCATACATCAATGGAAAGCTTATTTATTCAGCTTTCAGATGATGTATAAACCTCAGTTTTGTGGTCCAGGGTCACATATTAACATTCAAGAGCTGACATATCCCTACCATCTTTCTTTTTCTGAGCCAGGATGGTGACCTCCTCTCCTTTGGGCAGGTCCAGCAAAAACAGCACTGCCTCCTCACGGATGATGTTCGCAAAATCCACATTGTTTACCTGGGAAGAGTTGAAGAAAAGCCATTTAGGACAAAAGTTCCTCTCTAAAGTGTTCTAATGAATGAGAGGAAAGTTTTGTTTCTTAAGACCGGTTTGTAAAAGTGTGATTGTTTGGTGGGTGGTGAGGTTTGTGAGAAAGAGAAGGTGACAAACGTTCTGAATAAAGTCTAGGCATGTTGGAAAAACCCAGAAAGGAAGAGAAAGCGGCTGTGTTTGGCAGCGAGAAGATGGAAACCAGCATCACCAGGGAAACCATCCTGAGAGAAGGCAAGCATCTTCAAACACACTGAGGTTTAACGGCATCTATACAGCACGAGAGGGACATTTTGGAAACGGGAAATGCCATAAAACTAGGACTGCCATTAAAGAGCCCGTAAACAGACGGTTATAAAAGCCGGGACACCAAATCTCCAGTCACCCACAGGCCTTTAAGAGTCCCACTCCAGTTATTCATCACAAGAGCTAAACGCCACTACACACATCTTTAGGCTCGACTGCTAAGAAACTGTAAGAGGTGAAATTACTTGCACATAAACCAAACAGGTATCCACATCGGAAAGAAATGCCCATTCACACACACACACACACACACACACACACACACACACACAGTATTAGCATGAAGGCTCTGCTCCAAAATGTCGAGCTGCCTACCTAAGCAACATTTTTAGCCATCTCTGGGCTGCCTGACCTGAAGCCTGTTCCAAATAATGGGAAGCAAATTATGCTGCCTCATTAGATACCTCTTTGGCAGAAGTTTAAGGCAGCATTACGTGTCATTTGCAGTTATGATAATCCCAGAATGCACTGAGGTGAACTCAAAATCCAAGATGGAAGTGGATGGTGGAGTTGAAGGGAGCATACATTATAAACAAACGGTAACACTTGACAATAAGGTTTTATCAGATAATGCTAGTTAATGTACCTCATTTAGTTTAACTTAATATACTAAAAAACTTCAATAAAATATCAAAATATACAAAATTACAAAAATGTACATTGAAATTAAAATAAAGTAAATAAAAAATGCAAATAAATTGAAATTGAATATTTTAAAATTGCAAGCTTTATTAAGCTAATTGCTAAAGCAACATTTCACATTTTTCTTTAACTTAATGTACTAAAAAAACTAAAATAAAATATACAACAAAATTACAAAGACTTCAACTGAAATTAAAATATATAAAATAAATAAAATAAATTTAAATATAATAAAAACAAATTCAAAACATTAATAAACTATAAAAGAATCACAACAACACTAAAATAACGATAACAATACTATTTGTATTACAAAAACGCATATTAATTTAAAAACTGGTTATTATAAAAGTGGTTCCAGAATTCTATTTTTCCCCATTCATTTATTTTAAGCATTTAAGAAAATTATTTATTAATGAGCTGTTTGTTTTGATTCATGGCTCCAAGTTGAAAAAAATTTTTTAATCAATAAACAAGACTGTATAGCCATGCACTTAACCTTTTTTATGAGAAAAAGAACTACACATCCCATGAAGCACTGCAAATTGCATCGAAAATTAGGTAATCAACTCAATAACAGAAGCTCAAAATTAACCTACTGTCCATGAATCATACCATGAAGTTACAAATACATAAACTGTTTTTGGGATCGTTTAGAGTCCTTTGAAGCTGCATTTAAACTACATTTTGGAAGTTCAAAATCGGGACACCATAGAGGTCCATTATATCGAGAAAAATCCTGAAATGTTTTCCTCAAAAACCATAATTTCTTCACGACTGAAGACAGAAAGACATGAACATCTTGGATGACAAGGGGGTGAGTAAATTATTTGTGAATTGTTGTTCTGGAAGTGGACTTCTCTTTTAAGAGTGAAATCGCAGTGCTTCATGGGAGTGTGCATTCACTGCTGAGCTCTGATTGCTCTGATTGGTGACACCCTAGCAACCAAACATCCAGACACCTGAGGATTTAATCGCTGTCAAAGTGCATATTATAGGTAGCTGCCTATATAAACAACAAAACATGGACATCTCACCCTGAGAATCTGGTCTCCCTCCTCCAGGCCCTCTTTAGCAGCAGGACTGTCCTCCAAAACTCCCGCCACAAATATCCCGACGTCATTCCCACCAGCGAGTCTCAACCCGACGCTCTCTCCCTTCTTAAACTTCACCAGCTTCATGCTTGGCCTGAAGGTGGACACACAAACATAACATCTAACCACCTACATCTCTAAAACCTTGAGTTCGGGGAAAGTTAGTGATACGCACCGCAAGATACTGTCATCATGCGTGACGCTGGGCACCGGGGCGTCTGCCGGACTAACAGGCAGGTCCACGTCAGGCTGGCCGGGTTGAGCGTACACAGGCTTGGGCTCTAAAGAGATCAAGGCACAGTGAGTTTTTGAGTAAAGCACACGCGCACACACCAAAATGTCACCGCAGGAGCGTGTCGCGCTCTGGGAGGTCACAGAGACACCCAGCGGGACGGAGCAGGTGGGACGACACTGTCACAACTGACAAACTCCCGCTGCTCGTCACCGCCCGCGCACAAACCCAGGCTGAGAATAATGCATGTTCGATCACAGTGTATTCATGTGTAGTGACCTCTGACCTGGCAGAGGGGGGAGCTGTTTCTCTTCTCTGGCTGCCGTCTGCTCTTTCGGCATATCCTCCACCATCTTAGCAGGAAGGGGAAGTGGACCAGCCTTCGAGATCCTGTCTTCATCACGGCTTCGGTGACTGTGGGTGAAGATAAAAAGAGACAGAGCAAAGGTGTTAGAATCAGACACATTAAACATTGGTTTTATGATTTAGTGTAGAATTAATCTGTCTGTGAATGATTTGGTCAAACCAATTCACAGAGCATTTTAAATCAGTGGATTGTATGTGAGAAGTTTGTTTGGAAGTAAAACAATAAGGAGAGTGATATGTTTGAACCATAAGCAATGCAAAAGTTGGAAGAATCAATTCTCAGAATTATTCTTCTTCAACTTAACAGCCTTAAAAATAGGTTTATCTGGAACAAACAATTAGAATTATGACAGCATTCAACTCCAATATATAGATATACAAGATATACTACTAAAAATAAATAAAAATGCTAATAAATGTAAATAAAATGTTAAAAATGCTAGCTTTTCAGCTAATTGCTAAAGCAACATTTCTTATTTTTATTTAGTTTAACTTAATGTACTAAAAAACTACAATTAAATATTAAAATATACAACAAAATTACAAAAATGTTAATTGAAATTAAAATATATTAAATAAAATAAATGCAAGTACATTTAAATAAAATATTTTAAAAATGCAAGCTTTGTTCAGCTAATTGCTAAGGCAACATTTCTCAATTTCATTTAATTTAACTTAATGTACTAAAAACACAAAATAAAATATAAAAATATACAACAAAATTACAAAAATATTAATTGAAATTAAAACATAAAATAAATAAAATAAATGCAAGTACATTTAAATAAAATATGTTAGAAATGCAAGCTTAACTGAAATGAAAATACGTAAAATAAATGTAAATAAATTTCAATAAAGTGTTTGCAATAAAAATATTTTCAATTAAAAAAAAACTAATTTGTTTAACTTACATCAACAATATTTACTTTTGCCCTTTTGAATGAATCAATTTTGAATGATAATCAATGAATCAGTTGTTTTTAAACTTCACAACTAATTATCATAACTTAAAAATGTTTGAATTATAACAATCAGTAACACTGGTAAACAGGTTTTTTTTTTTTTAACAAAACACTTATTTTCTTACAAAAACGAATATAGACACATTAGTGATAACTGAAACAAACCAGTGAATTAAAGTTTTTGGGTGTTTTTTGGGGTTTTTGTCTCACTGAACAGTCCAAACAAACCAAATCACTAAATCTACTGATCATAATCTGTCATACAAATTTCCGATGTCTGATAATACATATACAGAGATTTAGATTATTTATTTATTTATTTATTTATTTTAAATAAATGCCACACTTCTAAAAACACTTTTGATTGATGACTCAAACGAATCAATTTTTTAAACTGATTCATTGAACCAAATACCCTAAAATGTGCTCAAATGAATCAGGAATCAGAAACATTTCCGCCTGAGGCCAGAAACATACTCACCACAAGTACCCAAACGCAGAAGTGACACTTGGCCGATGAAGAATTTGGTTCGTTTAATACGCAAACTTGCGTTATTTTGGTGGTAACAAACCTAAGTACTCTAGTTACCATCATATATTTGTGCTGTTAAACCAAACTCAAGCACTAAAGTAGATTTTACCAACTTGCTCAACAAGATTCTCAATCTGTTGCACGACCTGAAAGAGAAAACTGACATTTACGCGAATGTTCATTATAGTGCCCCTTGTGGCGACGCTGAAAATACAATAGGAGAAACAAAGCTTTTCAAAACTTTGAATCAACTGAACCAATTGCTTTTCAAAATGATTCACTGTCTTTAATGCATTTGAAACTCCACACGTTGGTAACACCTGCTGGTCTGCAGTATAAATACAATTTATTCGGCTAGCGCCGAAGCACCGAAATTTTGAAGCGTTTTGAAGCAGTTATGACATAAAGCCTCATTTTTTAAAACCATATAACTTTGACTGTTTGAATCAACTGAAACAATATGACACTTTGATTTGACTGAACCAATTGCTTTTCTAAATGATTCACTGTCTTCAAAGCATTAAAAAACACCACATGTTGGTGACGCCTGCTGGTCAGAACGGTGTAAATACAAAAGCACAAAAAAGGCGCTAACAGTGAATCACCGAAATTTTGAAGCATTTTGAAACAGTTACGACATGACATAAAGCCTCATTTACTGAAACCATGTGACAGTTTGAATCAACTGAACCAATTTGACACTTTGAATCAATTGAACCAATTGCTTTTCAAAATGATTTACAAATTAGGCCAGGAGTTTAGCTCCAACCCCAAATAGACACACCTGAACCAGCTAATCAAGCTCTTACTAGGCATACTAGAAACTTCCAGGCAGGTGTGTTGAGGCAAGTTGGAGCTAAACGGTGACTTGGACCGTTTGAATCAATTGAACCAAGTTGAAACCAATTTCATACTGACACTCTGAATCAACTGAATCAATTGCTTTTCAAAATCATTCAGTGTCTTCAAAGCATTTGAAACACCACATGCTGATGACGCCCGCTGGTCAGAACGGTGTAAATACAACGAAATACTGAAATTTTGAAGCTTCAATTTCTGGCTTCAAAGCATTTGAAACACCACATGTTGGTGATGCCTGCTTGTCAAAAGAGTATAAATAAAATAAAATACCTACTAGCAAAATTTTGAAATGTTTTGAAACCGTTATTACATAACAAAGCCTCATTTACTGAAACAAAGTAACTTTGACAGTTTGAATCAGTTAAACCAATTTGACAGTTTGAATCAATTAAACCAATTGTTTGGTGACGCCTGCTGGTCAGAATGGTGTGAAAACAACAAATACACGCTAGCATCAATTGAACCACTTTGACACTTTGAATCAACTGAACCAACTGCTTTTCAACATGATTCACTGGCTTCAAAGCATTTGAAATGCCACACGTTGGTGATGTCTGCTGATCAGATTGATGTAAATACATCAAAATATCTGCTAGCAGCAAACCACCGAAATTTTGAAGCGTTTTGAAATAGTGATGACATAACATAACCTCATTTTCTAAATCCATGTGACTTTGACAGTTTCGTCATGCTCCAAAACGTTGATTCAAAACAAATGATTCGCAAAGGTTTCGAAGCTTCCCATCGCTAGTTCACGTACTTTGGAGAGTATGTTTCAGGCCGTAAGTGAAAGTACCATCAATAATACACCTGTATACAGGACACTGAAAATATATGGTACAGTGCGGAATGAAATGAGCTTTTGTGCTGTTCGGTTAAAGCTTTTGATGATTAATGCATGCTCTGCTCTCAGCAGGACAACCAAAAACAACACCGCTTTTTCCACACTATCAAGCCTAAGCACACAACCCATAAAACACTGTTTACACTGAAAGACAAATGGCAGATGAGAGCAAGGTAGATGGGGAGAGAGGGAGGACGTTGTGTGGCTAGGGCAGCTAGGTAGTCTTGAAGGTCACAGCTGTGCTTTGCAGCTCCTTTGTTGGACTATATTTAGCGCAGCCCATCTGATCTGGAGTAATGGAGGAGACAGAGACAGAGAGAGAGACGGGAAAGAGAAAAGGACTCCAGGTGCACCACGGCCGTTGAGGCACTCCAAAAATCGGCACATGGCCAAAGCTGACAGGTCCGGCCCGTGACCTTTACTGTCACGGTAAACAACAGCAGGCGACATCCACGGACTGCAGAAACTCTCCATCTCTGCAAGACCGGGCCGCCACATGTGGTCCTGTTTTATTCATGACAATGACGAATATCTTTTCCAGCAATTACGGTGCGGCTCAATAAAAAGCCTTGGCTGATGACATTGAGGGTAAGTGTGTGGCATAACGCACTATACCTCAAAGTATTAAAGCCATCACTGTCCGCTCGAGGGTCTTTACGGATCTTATGATCCATAAAACTGACTATGAGAGAAAAAAAATAGGCATTTTTGAGGAGGACGACACTTGCGGTTACCAATAATGTTCTATTATGAAGAACTATTACATTCTGGAATGGAAATAAGATTTTTGGTCTACAGAAAGTTGTGTAATTCAGTAGTTCCTGAACTGGTTCTGAATCAGGACCCAGCTAAGGAACGCCTAAAAGAAATTTTTTTTTCCCCAAATTAAAATTACTCCATGATTTACGCACCCTCAAGCCATCCTAGATGTATATGACTTTCGTTTTTCAAATGCAATCAGAGTTATATTAAAAAATGTCCTGACTTCCAAGTTTTATAATGGCAGTGAATGGGTGTCTAGATTTTGAAGCCCAATAAAGTGCATCCAGTTTAAAAGTTTTAACGTATCAAGTTTTTTTTTTTTTTTTTTAAATATTAGCCGTACTTAAGTACTGAAAGTACAAAAAGGGGCAAATAAATATTAAAAAAAAGTTTATACAGTCTAAGCAGCAACTCCCTCCTCCATTTTGTATCTTTGGGGTACGCATAAGAGGCACTTCATCTGGTCTCTTTTATTCCAACATAAGAAAACACTCCTGGAATCTACATCTGAAATAGCACTTAGATGTATTTACAGTTTAATGTAGCTCAGAAGGGACATGGATGTATTTAACCTGCAGTTACAAATGTGTAAAAATAATGATTTGTTTAAAACATAAAACGTTGAATACCAATATTTCAATTGATTTAAAACATGAAAAAAAAGTTGAAATGTGAAATTAAAACCGCCAAGTGGCAGCAAGTCACTAATGATTCATTTAAACAGCTGATTCATTCAGGAACGAAGCATTTGAACAGTGTTAACAGTTTCGTAACTTAAAGGAGAAGTCCACTTCCAAAACAAAGATTCACATATTATGTACTCACCCCCTTGTCATCCAAGATGTTCATGTCTTTTTTCTTCAGTCGTAAAGAAATTATGTTTTTTGAAGAAAACATTTCTGCATTTTTTTTCCCATGTAATGGACTGATATGGTGCCCAGATTTTGAACTTCCAAAATACAGTTTAAATGCAGCTTCAAACGATCGCAAATGCGGTTGTAAACGATCCCATCTGAGGAAGAAGGGTCTTATCTAGCGAAACGATCGGTTATTTTCATTAAAAAAATACAATTTAAATACTTTTTAATCACAAACGCTCGTCTTGCCTTTCTCTCCCTGAACTCCCTGTGTATTCTGACTAAGAAAGTTAGGTTATGTCGAAAAACTCGACATAACTTCGACATAAAACTGCCTGGACTGTTTTTTTCCAGTTCATGACAAAGTAAGACAAGATGAGCGTTTGGCATTAAAAAGTATATCAATTGTATTATTTTTATTAAAATAACCAATCGTTACGCTAGATAAAAACCTTCTTTCTCGGCTGGGATTGTTTACAACTGCATTTAGGATCGTTTGAAGCCGCATTTAAACTGCATTTTGGAAGTTCAAAATCGGGGCACCATATCAGTCCATTACATGGGAACAAAAATGCAGAAATGTTTTCTTCAAAAAACATAATTTCTTTACGACTGAAGAAAAAAGACATGAACATCTTGGATGACAAGGGGGTGAGTACATCATATGTGAATCTTTGTTTTGAAAGTGGACTTCTCCTTTAACGGGAATGCTAACTAAACGATTTTAGAACATATTTTGTTAGCTCATAAACCTTTCCACCAATACAGTGCCAATGCCAATTCTGGCACCTCTTCAGGTTTCCACCTAAAAAAAAAAAAAAGTTGGATCAGGGACATAAAAATGGGCTCCTCAAATGGTTCCAGTCCATTAAACCCGTTGGTTCCTCAACCAGGAATTCAGTGATGATGTCCATACCACAAAAGTTTCAAACCAACAACAATCCAGCTGGACTGATGTGCAAAAGGCAGCTGCCCAAGCTTTCAGAACGCAGCCTCTGTCTTTTCACACATGGTGCAGGTGGTGCTTGAATCCTATTGGACGACTTTCAAGGATGGTTGGCTGAGCAGATGTGCTAGTAATACCAAGAACTCTCTGAGGCAGAGAAGAACTACTACAAACGATGTTAAAAGCAGCATGCTTCCGTCTGCACTGCCAAACTGACAGCAGCACACCTTAGAGTATATGCATATGTGTACTCCTATTTTAGTTTTCGCTCAGCAGAAAAGAGGTAAGACACAGCTGAGACCAGTTCTTTGAATTTGCATGAGAAATGAGAATGAATGGAGGGATATGTTTGATTTCACAGATGCATGCTGGGATTGGGCATACAAACCAACGAATTTCCTCTGCCCGAGTTGGTTTGTTAAGCTTCAGGCAGAGATGAGAGATGTTGGGATGATGAAATGAACACGTCAAGTAGTTAAAACAAGGTAAAACAACAACACAGTTACAATCACACTGGGTTACACCACTTTGAGAAGCGTCCACGTCACATGCTTTAGTGCAAAGCTCACAAAAGCGTTAGTTTGGTTAGCTATGTTCGGGACGCTGCGTTAACCGGACCCAAACACTTACGCTGGCCGGGTTCTCTGAGCCGTCGGCCCTGCGGCCCTGATTCAAAACAAGAATCAGAAGAAACTTCGTGAACACTCACACACCTGAGGATCTGAAAACGTGTGTGGTCAAATCTGGATTGTGAGAAGTGTGTCAATTTCTTCGTCTAAAACATTTGCTTGTATTCAGTTGTTTAATAACAGTAGTTCGATAAAATTGTTCATAGAGCCAGAGAGTTTAGACACAAGTCAACCTACAAATGGCCTACTGATGCTTCCATTACATTATTATTACACATGAAAAACAAAAATTACAAGCATTTTTCACTAGTGATTTCAGACTTTATTAATTTCTCTCATTTTGTATTAAAAACATTATTAAAAAAAAAAAGAAAATTAGAAGCATTTTCAAACTAAATTTCTCTAATTTGTATTAAAAACATTATTATTAAATAAAAAAAATGCAAATTAGAAGCATTTTTCACTAGTGATTTCACTTTATTTATTAATTTATCTAATTTGTATGAAAAACACGATTAAACAATTATTAAATTTGAAAAACCCAAATTAGAAGCATTTTTCATGAAGTGATTTCAGAATATTTGTTAATTTATCTAATCCGTATTAATAAAACACTATAATTAAACTAGCAAAATGCTAATTAGAAGAATTTTTCACTTGTGGTTTCAGACTTTATTAATTTCTCTCATTTGTATTAAAAACATTATTATTAAATTAAAAAAATGCAAATTAGAAGCATTTTTCACTAGTGATTTCAAACCATTAATTTCTCTCATTTGTATTAAAAACATTATTATTAAATTAAAAAAATGCAAATTAGAAGCATTTTTCACTAGTGATTTCAGACTATTAATTTCTCTCATTTGCATTAAAAACATTATTATTAAATAAAACAAATGCAAATTAAAAGCATTTTTCATTTGTGATTTCAGACTATTAATTTTTTCTCATTTGTATTAAAAACATTAAATAAAAAATGCAAGTTAGAAGCATTTTTCACTAATGATTTCAGACTATTAATTTTTTCTCATTTGTATTAAAAACATTAAATAAAAATGCAAGTTAGAAGCATTTTTCACTAATGATTTCAGACTATTAATTTCTCTAATTTGTATTAAAAACATTATTATTAAATTAAAAAAATGCAAATTAGAAGCATTTTTCACTAGTGATTTCAAACCATTAATTTCTCTCATTTGTATTAAAAACATTATTATTAAATTAAAAAAATGCAAATTAGAAGCATTTTTCACTAGTGATTTCAGACTATTAATTTCTCTCATTTGCATTAAAAACATTATTATTAAATAAAACAAATGCAAATTAAAAGCATTTTTCATTTGTGATTTCAGACTATTAATTTTTTCTCATTTGTATTAAAAACATTAAAAAAATGCAAATCAGAAGCATTTTTCACTAGTGATTTCAGACTTTATTTAATAATTTCTCTCATTTGCATTAAAAACATTATTAAATAAAAAAAAATGCAAATTAGAAGCATTTCTCATTTGTGATTTCAGACTATTAATTTCTCTCATTTGTATTAAAAAAATTATTAAATAAAAATGCAAATTAGAAGAATTTTTCACTAGTGATTTCAGACTTTATTTGTTAATTAATCTAATTTGTATTAAAAACACTGAGGAAAAAAATAAGTATTTTACCGATGAAAAAATTACACACTTCACCTTTAAATTTAGGGTTTGATTTAGAAAGCTGGCACATTTGCAGGAAGATGAAATTCCCTCCCTCCTGTACGGCTGTCACACCTTGGTTTATCTATCTAGGACACTTCCAATTTACAGGAGCGTTTTGTCAAGCGCTGCGGTACCGTCTGACAGAGGCTTCTCTCATATGCCTGTCACAAGGCTGCTCTCATATCAGCGGTGAGCAGGCCTGCAACTCCAGCTCTTAAGGCTGAAATACAACTCAATCTGTCGAATATTATAAAGGAAGGAGGAACTAAAACTTGAGAGGGAAAAACCTAGAAAACCAACTATTTGGTTCTGAGAAGTGGTACATTTATGTCATGTGAATCAGACTTCTGATTTCATGTTTACTAAAATATCTTTTTTGAAAAGAAATTGAGGATAACAGCAAGGGTATCTGACCTGCCGTTGCTGATCTGTGGCGGAGAGTGTCTGGAGTGGTCCGAGGGCTCGGAGCGGCGGTCCGGAGAACGAGAGCGGCTGCTCCTCTTCCGGTCGTGGGATCGGTTGGAATGATCCGAGGCCACGGAGTGGATGTCTGAAATATCTAACAAAAAGATCACATGATTTCACACCATTACGGGTGTTATGTTACAGAATTCCAAATCAGCCTGAAGAA
Source organism: Labeo catla (assembly GCA_012976165.1). Lineage (NCBI taxonomy): Eukaryota > Metazoa > Chordata > Actinopteri > Cypriniformes > Cyprinidae > Labeo > Labeo catla. The sequence goes on along the minus strand of VONZ01000490.1, from coordinate 424,282 downwards.
TTCCCACTGGAATATTGCATTCTACCCTAAAAATCTGAATGGAATAAAATAAGAATACAATCAGAATTACACAGTTAAATAAATAACAAAAAAACAAACAAACCAAAAAAAAAAAGCATCCTTAAAAAAAACACAATTATTATTGTGTTTAATCTAAGGTTTTAGCAGTGCTGTTGTGTGCTTTGGTCATTATTTTTAATATTTATTAGTTAATGTGATTAATCGTTCATTTTATTCTGAGTAATTTTAGTACCTAAGCCTGTTTTATTTCAGTTAGTTGCCAAGTTTTTATTTTAGCTTTATTTTTAATTCTTTTTTACAAGTTTCTGTTTTAGTTAACAGTAACAACTCCGCTTAAAACAAGAAAAAAATAACTGAATGGTAAGAAAAATTAATATTTAATAAATTTTTTAATTAATTTTTAAATAATTAAAAAGTGTGTTAAAATTCAAAATACTAATAATACTATACCTAGAAACATAGTATACAACAGAAATAATACTACAATAAGAACAATAAATTGTGTTTCCAACAATTTCTAACAAAATTTTGTGAGGTCTATGCTTAAAAAAAAAAAAGTGTAAATTGGGTAATTTTTCAAAGTCAGAAGTCAAATCATATTTATAATTTATTTTATTTTAGCTTTATCTTTAATGATTTTTACTAGTTTCAGTTTTAGTTAATAGTAACAACATTGTTTAAAAAAAAATATGGTAAAAAAAGATTTGATTGAATTTTTAATAAAATTGAAATCTAAAAATATTTTAAAAATAAACCTTATTTTAACAATAACAATAATAATAATGCTACATTTGAAAAGAAATAATACTACAAAACACTGGTTTTAAGTATAAATTATGTTTCCAACATTTTCTAACAAAATTTAGTGAGGTTTATGCTTAGAAAAATGTGCAAATAGGGTAATTTTTTAAAAGTTTGTTCAAGTTTCTTAAATGCATATTTATTTACTTATTTTATTTGAGTTTTTTTAATGATTTTTACAATTTTCAGTTTTAGTTAATAGTAACAACAATGCTTAAAACAAGAAATAAATAACTGTGTGGTGAGAAAAAAATAAACATTTAATACAATTTTAAATCAAATTTAAAAAATAACTGAAAATATTTAAAAAATAAATGCTAATTCAAAAATTCTAATAATATCATACTACAGTAACATTAGTTTTAAGTATAAATTTTATTTCCAACAATTTTTTAAAGTTTGTTCGAGTTTTTAACCTCATATTTATAATTTATTTTATTTTAGCTTTATTTGTAATGATTCTTACTAGTTTCAGTTGTAGTTAACAGTAACAGTGTTGCTTAAAACAAGAAAAAATAAAAGTATGGTGAGAAAAAAACATTTGTTTAATAAAATTTTAAATAAAATTTAATCTAGAAATATTTTAAAAAATAAACCTTAATTCAAAATACTAATAATACCTTAATTGAACAGAAATAATATTACGATAACACTGTTTTTAAGTATAAGTTGTTTCCAACAGTTACTAACAAAATTTAGTGAGGTTTATGCTTAAAAAATGTAAACTTAAACTTTGTTCAAGTTTTTTACCTCATATTTATCATTTAACTTATTTTAGCTTTTTAAAATGATTTTTACAAGTTTCAGTTTTAGTTAATAGTAACAACACCGCTAAAAACAAGAAAAAAAATTCTATAAAACTTTCAATCAAATTAAAATAATCTAAAAATATTCAAAAAATAAACGCTAATTAAAAATACTAATATCACACTTGAATAGAAATGATAGTACAATAACTATAATGGTTTTGAGTATAAATTGCTTCCAACAATTATAACAATTAAATAAAAATAATACAAAAAAAAAAAAAAAAAAAAACTGTACTGATAAAATAAATAAATAAATAAAATAAATAAATCCAAATTGATAAACTGATATTCTAAAAAAAAAAAAAAAAAATAGAAAGAAAAAATGAGCAAATATATTTCAGTGCTTTGTGAATTGAAGTAATAGCATATTACCTGTGATTTCTCCCTAAATATTTAAACATCATTAAAATGTATAACTGAACAGTATGAATCAAATCCATTTTGCTGTGTGCTGTACAGAGACTCTCTCACCATCTCTGTCAGAGGCGTTAGCTGAAGGTATGCTGTCATCCAGGTCTGGGATATTGAGCAGGGTCGCCCTCTCGTCTCTCTGCACCACCATCTTCAGCTTGCCCTTTGACCTCTCGATCAGTTTCTTGGCATCGATCAGGGACAGATTCTCAGTAACTGTGCCATTAATCTAGATGAAGAGTAAACAGACATCTTCATTAGCAAAAGCCTGCATTCGTCACGTCACTAAATACGTCACGCTCATCACTTCTCACACTTCCTCCAATCCCTCCATCTGTTTCCAGTCCTCTACAGGTGGCGATTTTTATTTTACCTTGAGCACTACGTCTCCCTCCTGTATGTTTCCGTCTCGGGCTGCCAGGCTCTCGGGGGAAATGTCCTTCACGAAGATGTGGCTGGCCAGGCGAAGCCCGTATTCTGCTTACAGAGTAAACCGCAGAAACACATACACCATGTTAGCATATGTTAGCTATGAAGACCATTTTTTTCTGATGGAAACCTACATACAGCAACGTTGAAAGTCAGCTAATGTTCTGACTGGACATGACACGCATTTCATTTGTCATGTTGGACAAACCAGCAGGAAAGTTGTGCCACGTTCAGGCCCGATCACACTAAGGACAATGAATTTTTTAAAAAAAAGTGAGGAAAGCAAAGTTTACAGCACTGTCTGTGAGCACTAGTGAAAATGCTTTTAATTTGCACTTCTCTAAAAGAAAACAACTGTTTTTCAACTATATTTTATTGTAATTATTCAAATAAACTTTGTATTCAATATATAAATGATTTTACATTTAAAAAAAAATTATTTATATGAATATATTTACATTTAATTTCGAAAAGTGTGAATTTTAAAAGCATTTTCAAAAGTGGTCTTAGACTATTAATTTCTGGGCAAATAAGCATTTTTCACTAGCGCTTTCAGACTTTATTTATTAATTTCTCTCATGTGTATTAAAACATTATCATCAAACTTCAAAAATGCAAATTTTTAACTATTTTTCAATAGTGATTTCAGACTTTTTTTTACTATTTGATTTGTATTAAAATCATTATTATTAAATTTGAAAAATGCAAATTAGAAAACTTTTTCACTAGTGACGTCACACTATTAATTTCTCTCATTTGTATTAAAACATTATTATTAAATAAAAAATGCAAATTAAAAGCATTTTTCACTAGTGATTTTAGACTTTATTCATTTCTCATTTGTATTAAAACATTATCAAATCTTGAAAAAAGCAAACTAGAAGCAGTTTTTTCACTAGTGATTTCAAACTTTATTATTAATTAATCTTTGATCTTCAATGTATTAAAATATTATTAAATAAAAAGCAAAACTTTTTCACTAGTGTTTTCAGAATAAATTTAATATTTGTATTAAAAACATTATTAAATAAAAATTGCTAATTAGAATAATTTTTCACTAGTGATTTCAGACTTTATTTTATCTAATTTGTATTAAAATGTTATTCATTTTCACTAGTGTTTTCAAATTAAATTGATTAATTTCTCTCATTTGTGTTAAAAACATTATTATTAAATTTAAAAAAATGCAAATTAGAAGCATTTTTCACTAGTGATTTCAGACTTAGTTTCTTAATTTCTCTCATTTGTATTAAAAATATTATTATATTTGAAAATGTAAATTAAAAAGAATTTTTCACTAGTGATTTCAGACTTTATTAATTTCTCTCATTTGAATTAAAATGATCATTATTTAATTTTACAAAATGCTAATTAAAATTATTTTTCACTAGTGATTTCAGACTTTATTAATTTCTCTCATTTGAATTAAAATTATCATTATTTAATTTTACAAAATGCTAATTAGAAGAATTTTTCACTAGTGATTTCAGACTTTATTAATTTATCTAATTTGTATTAAAATGTTATTAAATAAAAAAGCAAATTAAAAGTTATTATATTTGAAAATGTAAATTAAAAAGAATTTTTCACTAGTGATTTCAGACTTTATCAATTTCTCTCATTTGAATTAAAATGATCATTATTTAATTTTACAAAATGCTAATTAAAATTTTTTTTCACTAGTGATTTTAAACTTTTAAAACCACTGTACATTCAATTTATTTTCAAAAATATTTTAAAATGTGCTAATTTTATAAATCATACTCTAATTACTCCAAAAATGTGGCCAGTTGATTATAGAACATTATATTTACTGTAAAATAATCTAAAAACTGCTCTTATTTATTTATTTATTTATTTATTTATTTAAAAGTGCAAATTAACAGCATTTTCACTAGTGGTCATAGATTTATTTATTTATTAACATTTTTATTGTGATTTTTCAAATGAACTTTTACTTACCAAATGAATTATACAGCATACCTATTTTTATATTTTGTATTAAAAACATTCATTTTAGATTTAAAAAAAAAAGTGCACATTTTTGAAAATTTCTTACGACTTTTATCTATATATTTATTGATTGATATGTGATTGTGTTGTTTCGTGCAGCATTTTCACTTTTATTGAGGGCAGACCAGCTGAAAACTAGTGTCAAGGCTGTTCACACAGGATGATAATTATAACCATACAGTTGCACTAAAGTCCACACTACAAATGACGCAAAGCAACGATTTTGTTGGAAACGCACCCAGAATGATATTTTCCAACTGATGAACCTTGACAGCCAATTAGAAACCACTGACTTGAGCTTTAGTGTTTAAATTGGAAGGTGATATAACTGCAGCGAAAGCTTAAAAGAAACAAAAAAAGATCGTCAGTTGGTGTGGAATATTCTTATAGTTGCCATTCTTGGTGTGAAAAAGCCTTTAGTGATGTGAAACTGTTCGGCAACAACAGTGTTTTAATTCGTAAGACAAAGTGACTGGGCAACACCGGATGGCAGGTTCGAAGCGGCCATGTTCACCTTCATTTTTGCGGGACTTGATGAGGGTGACCTTGGCTGGGCGTGGGGGAAGGTTGGAGGACACAGAGTGGCGGTCCGAGCGTGGGGACAGACTCCTCTCTCTGGAGCCGCTGCGCTCTCTGTCTCGGTCCCTCCTCCCGCCCAGCCGGTCGCCTCTGCCGCTCCTCCGGCCTGTTGCTCCGCCCCCGCTGTACGCGCTGGGCCCGCTCCGTGCGCTCCGTGCCTCGTAGATCTCGTCTTCGTAGCTGTCGTCGTCCTCGTCGTGCTCCGACATGGTCTCGCGTTCACCCGGGCGCCCCATGGGGATCTGCACCTTCCTTTTTCTCCTGATGGTCTGAGTAGAGGGAGACATGATTATTTGCAACAATCTCAATTTTTGGGCGCATTTTTTCATCTCTAATATGTTTCTAAAATGTTACTTTTCCATCAAAGTTTCTTTTTACTATGAATACTAAGAATATGTGAACATGCGAGAATAAATAGAAGGGGGAAACATACTATTTTTGCATTCTTCCCGCTTTTCCGAAGTTGCTGCACTGCATATGCATGATCCACGTTATCCATGGAGACGGCGTTGACCATCACCACCCTGTCATTCTCCCTGCCGGGGGCAAAGAGAGCAGCAAGCAGTAAGCAAAAGTGCCACTCCAACTGATCTCAGCGCGAGACAGAGCAAAGCTTGATCAGCAGCCCTGTGCGCTCATGCGTTTACATGGTAAAAACTCCATCAGGGTGAAAACAGTCTGAGAGCACTAGTGAAAATGCATTGAATTTGCACTTCTGATTTAACACAAGTGTTTTTGATACAAATAAAAAAAATTGAGAGCATTAGGAAAATTCATTTACTGTAATTCACATTTTTTGTAATTTAAAACTTATGTTTTCAGTACAAAATAAATAAATTATTAGTTTGAGGGCACTACTGAAAATGCTTTTAATTTGCACTTTTCTAATTTAAACCGAATGTTTGCGATAAAAATTAAATAGTCTGAGAGCACTACTGAAAATGCTTTTAATTAGTGCTTTTCTAATTCAATACAACAGGTTTCGATACAAATGAAATACATACATATACATATACATATATATATATATATTTTTTTTTTTGAGAGCACTAGTGAAAATGCATTTACTACAGTTTGCACTTTTTTCATTTATACTGAATGTTTTCAATACAAATTAAATAGCCTGAGAGCAATAGTAAAAATGCTTTTAATTTGCACTTTTCTAATTTAAACCAAATGTTTTTGATACAAATGAAAAAAATATATTTTGAGAGCACTAGTGAAAATTCATTTACTATAATTCACACTTTTCTCATTTAAAACTAATGCTTCCAATACAAATTAAATAAATTAATAGTTTGAGGAAACTACTGAAAATGCTTTTTAAATTTACACTTTTCTAATTTAAAACTAAATGTTTTCAATACAAATTAAATAAATTAATAGTCTGAGAGCACTAGTGAAAATGCTTTTAATTTGCACTTTTCTAATTTAAACCAAATGTTTTTGATACAAATAAAAAATAGGTATATTTTGAGAGCACTAGTGAAAATTCATTTACTGTAATTCACACTTTTCTAATTTAAAACTAGTGTTTTCAATACTAATTAAATAAATTAATAGTTTGAGGGCACTAGTGAAAATGCTTTTAATTTGCCCTTTTTTAATTTAAACGGAATGTTTTCAATGCAAATTAAATAGTCAGAGCACTAGTGAAAATGCTTTTAATTAGCACTTTTCTAATTCAACACAACTGTTTTCGATACAAATTAAAATAATACTTTAGAGCACTACTGAAAAAACATTTACCATAATTTTCACTTTTTTTTAATTTAAACTGAATGTTTTCAATACAAATTAAATTGTCTGAAAGCACTAGTGAAAATGCTTTTAATTTGCACTTTTCTAATTTAATACAAATGTGTTTGATAAATATTTGAAAAAATATTTTGAGAGCTCTAGTGATAAAAATTAAATAAATTAAAAGTCTGACAGCATTAGTGAAAAATGCTTTTAATTTGCACTTTTCTCATTTCATGTTTTCAATACAAATTATATAAAATAACCTTATACATAATTTATTTGGAGTAAAAAGTTGAATTTAAAAATTAAGGAAGAACATTAATAATCAGTGCTTGGAGTATATATTATCTGATATTTTTTGAAAAAGCTCATAACATCAAATTTTGTTTTAACACAAACTACACTTTCAGCAATCATGTTGCTGACATTAAATTTCACTCAATTTTATCCAAATGTATCCAATTCATCTCAAATTCAAGAAGGAAACTGGATTTGAACGGGCACTGTCACGGTAAAGAGGGTCAGAGAAGAGTCTTACTGCAGCAGGCCCTCGGCCGGGCCTCCCTTCAGCACATCAGATATGACGATGGACGTCTCCCCGCTCTGAAAGTGAGGGTTATCCCTCCCTCCTGAGATAGCGATCCCGAAGCCAAACCCCGGAGCCTGCGAGACACACAACGACATGTTAACAAACCCGTGAAGGGGACACCTAAACATTCAAATCAGACCGGAAGACCTGGAGAGGGACAGAATGGGACAGAAAGAATGAAAAGATAACATAGGAGATACGGGACGAGAAGAGAAGGAAGATAAATGAGGGGACATGATGGTCAGAGAGATACAGAGAGAGGGCAAAGAAGGGTGGAGAGATAGAAAGATCCCATCACTGATATAAAGAAGAGAAAAACAATACGATGAACCCGCAAAGCCATGCAGGACCTCAAATCCGCAACAATACATAACTGGTAGTACATAACGAAGTAGTGTGAATTTTAAAAATCTTAAGTAACTAATTTAGTAATGTGTTGCTTTTTGAAATGACACCATAATATTTTAAATCACAGATAACGGATATAATGCGCAATGTAGTGTAAACTTTTCTTCCAGGTCAACTGTGAGCAGGTGCATCTACGTATCTTCAGAGAGGTTTTTGGCCTTTTGCTGTGCACATGACAAAACTACAACACAAAAGTAACTTAACTTTCCTTAAAACATATTTAGCAAGTTTTATTAGGGAGTAACTCAATATAATATATTAGTTACTCCTGATTGTAGTTTTAGGCACCATCTTGACCTGGATACACATTCATCATCAGTAAACACCTGTGTTAAAAATCTGCCTGTTCAATTTAGTTGTTAGATCTCCATTTGCTTACCAAAGTTAAGCCTTTTCTTTGTCCCCAAGCATTTGAATGGGCGATTTATGCATTTTTATCATCACGTTTAGATTATTGTAACTCCTTATATTATGGTATTAACTCCGCTACCTTAGCACAACCTCAGGTAGTGCAAAATATTAATAATAAAAATATGAAAAGGTCTTCGTAAACATAGGGCCATATGAAATCAGTTTAATTCCAAATTCCATTTTTTCCACTGTAAGTTTTCAGAATTCATTGTTTTTTTGTTTTTTTTTCACAAATTACATTTTCCCATTTTAATTTTTCAGAATTCAGTTTTCGTTTTTTACAAATTCTGTTTTTCTGTTTTAATTTTTCAGAATTTTCTTTTTAAATAAAATTCAGCTTTTCCGTTTTATTTTCTCAGAATTCAGTTATTTCCATTTTACTTTTTTTTTCCATTTTAATTTTGCTAGCATGTCTAATTAATTGAAATCATGACGCTTATACAATTTACTAACAATTTCTTTCTTAAAAGTTTAACAAAAATACATGTTTAGGATCCTGTGATTTTTTTATTCCCCAGGTAATCAAATGAAGGCATGAAACATTAATTCAAATTATAAATCAAATGAAATTATACATTTATTTTGGCAAATAAAAAGTCAGTTTTAATGATCACATTATAATATTACAATTTATAATCTACAAAAGTGTAAGTATAAAGTCTAAGAAGCAATAAGAAATGTAATTTTAACAACTTATTAAGCGTTTAACAAGAAAACAATTTTTTTTCATTGTAATTTATCCCAACCCATTTTAATGGTTAAATGAAATTTTAGTAATCAAAATTCATGTCTAAATTAATGGAAATCATGACACTTACATAATTCAATAACAGTCTATTAAATATCTAACAAAAGTACATTTTAGGGTCCCGTGATTTTTTCCCCCAAATATCAAATGAAGGTATAAAACATTAATTTAATTTAAAATCAAATGAAATTAAACATTTATTTTGGCAAACAAAATGCCAGTTTTAATGATCATATATTATAATTTACAAAAGTGTAAGTATAAGAATAGGAAATGCAGTTTTAACAATTTATTTTAAAGTTTAACAAATAATACACAAATTAAAAGAAGGCATAAATCATTAATTTAATTTATAATCAAATGAAATAAAACATTTATTTTGGCAAACAAAATGTTTCAAAACTGTTTACTGTTAAAATTAAAACATGGAAGAAAAATTGTTTAAAAGACTATTCTTTAAAAATGCTTTAACATTTTAATTATTATTAATATTACTATTATTATTATTATTATTATTATTACTACTACTACTACAATTATCATCATCATCATCAAAATGCATATTCTTCTGTACAGAATTATATTTCTGTAACAATTTCTTCAAGTTGAACCATTTTTTTGATTATTATTATTTAATTTATTATTATTCTTCCCTCTGTTTTATCTGTGTTATGTCTTTTAATGCTATGTAAAGCACATTGGTCAGCCGTGGCTATATAAATATACTTTGACGTGTAACAAATAAAAAAAATTCCTATTCCTAATTTACCTGAGAAGCAAAATTTGTCATAATTCAATTACAATGTGTAATTGTTCTTTTTCTAATTATGCATAAAGACCCTATAAAATAGTTCGAAGAGTGGTTTCTTTCCTGTTTTGAGGCATTTTAGCCAAAGATCATAGTTTACATCCAAGTTGCAATCATGACTTATTACTTGCCTTTAAGTTCTGATTTCATAAGGTCTTTAAAACAAGTAAAAGTAACAAGTAAAACAAGACAATATTCCCTGAATGACTCACAAATCACAAATGAACAGAGATGATTAAATTCTCACCCTGTGTAGAGTTACAGTGTGCTGTTCCCATATTACTGTCTCCTCCATTGCTGCACTCTGTATTGAGAGAAAGAAAACAGAAAGAAAGATTAATAGAGAAACACGCAAATCGTTAGATTACCATCAACAAGTTTAATTGGTTACATTCCCACGCGGCCTAAAGGATGCAGATGCATTCATTAAAATCAACACATTCAGAAACGTCTCAGTCTTGACATCCGTAAAAGCGTTCGGTAATCCTCCACAGAGTGTAAATGATCTTCCTACACGTTATGCAACAGACGAGGAGACAACAAAGGTGCTGCAACCTCATGCTAGGCTTGAAGAGAAGACGTCTCTGCTGACATCCAGCGAAGCCACCTGAGGTGCTCAAACACTGATTTATTCAGTTATTTCTCTATGGCTTCTGCAATGCAGTTGCTGCGAACAGCAGATTCACATAGTCACAGCATCAACACCGCGCCAACTGCGCTCCTATAGATCATAAGATCACTGGGAGAAACTGTGGCAATCTAATCAAAGCTATGATGGCTGTTACTACAAAATAAACAGCAGTGGAGGATTTAAATTGTGAGTATTGTGAAGGATTGTGGGTTGTAGCTCGCGAAACCGTGCCACCCACTCAATCACGTCCATGGCAAGACCTCAAGTGAGGAAATCCATGAAGGATGAGGAATGTCAGCCGTGTCAGGACCGGAGACAGCACCTGGCAGGATATCCACTACACACATACTCATCTGTTAACAGCGATTCTTCACTTTCTTCTCGTATACTGTAAGATTCTTCATTTCCCCAAAGACAAAATCTGTCATTGTGATCAAGATCACATGTAAGAGTTGAGAAAATCTCAACCTCGATTTACAAGTATTTATTTACTGTATGTTTTGGGAGGGGCAAAAAGCCAGAAGTAAGCAATATTACAACATTAAAACAAGCAATAATAATAAAGTTAAAAATTCTCATTAGACTGAAAATGTCAAAAAATAAAAATAAAAATAATAATACAATTATATACATCAAAGTTGCAGGAGAAATTAAGAAAGGGGAAAAAATTCTACCATTACAAATATTTTTTTTATATTCCCATATAAAATCAGTGTTACTTATATACTTACAGTATTATTTACATACTATTATAGCACTTCATTTTGAATTCACTTTTATTTTTTCTGTACAGAATTATATTTCTGTAACAATTTCTTCAAGTTGAACCATTTTTTTGATTATTATTATTTAATTTATTATTATTCTTCCCTCTGTTTTATCTGTGTTATGTCTTTTAATGCTATGTAAAGCACATTGGTCAGCCGTGGCTATATAAATAAACTTTGACGTGTAACAAATAAAAAATTCTCATTAGACTGAAAATGTCAAAAAATAAAAATAAAAATAATAATAAAATTATATACATCAAAGTTGCAGAAGAAATTAAGAAAGGGGAAAAAAAAAATCTACCATTACAAATATTTTTTTTATATTCCCATATAAAATCAGTGTTACTTATATACTTACAGTATTATTTACATACTATTATAGCACTTTATTTTGAATTCACTTTTATTTTTTATTTTTAGTTTTCATTTTAATTTTAGTTTAAGTTTAGTAATTATTAATGTGCTTTTGCCAATTTCTAACATTAAAAATATTTTATTACTTTATTTACATTTTTTCATTACTTACAATATTACAATCATTTTTATATTCTATAAAAGCAATTAATTTTGATGTGCTTTTGTCAATTCCTATTAGTTTTTTTTTTTCTTCTTTTAAACACTATTCAGCTTTATTTTATTTAAGTTTTGGTAATTTTAGTACATTAAATTTCTATTATTACAAATATTTGATTTATATTCACATATTAAATCAGTGTTACTTATATACTTACAATATTATTTAGATACTGTTATACCAGCTAATTTTGAATTAGCTTTTTATACTTAGTTTTTATATTTTCATTATTTAGAAAGGAAATTAATATTTTATTTATATTCCAATATACAAAATCTGTTTTTTTGTACTTAAACTATACTTACTAATTTTGTTATGCGCTTTTACCAATTTCTGTAAGTTTTTTTTTTAAATATATAAATATTTTATTTATATCCTCATATAATAAATCAGTGTTACTTACAGTATTATTTATATTCTATTATAGCAGTTAATTTTGAATTAGCTTTTATTTTTATATTTTTCGTTTTTATTTTAATTTTGGTTTAAGTTTAGTCATTTTATTACGTTCTTTTACCAATTTTTGTAAAACTCTATATGTCTTATTTATATTTCCATATAAAATCAGTGTTACTTATATAATTACAGTATTATTTCTATTCTATTATAGCACTTCAAGACCGTTACTTTTATACTTACAGTATTATTTATATTGTATTAAAACAATAAATTTTTTGTTATGTGCTTTCGCCAATTTCAATTAGGTTTCTTTTTTTTTAATATTATTTTATTGCAAGTTTTAGTTTTGGAAATTTTAGCACTTCAACTTAAACTTCGTTTCTAACACTATAAATATTTTAATTATATTCCCAAATATAAAATTACTGTTACTTTTACAATTAAAAGTGCTTTTGCCAATTTCAATTATTATGATTATCTTCTAAATATTTATATTCAGCTTTATTTTATTTAAGTTTTAGTTTTGGTAAATTTAGTACTTCAACTTAAACTTATTTCTAACATCACAAATATTTTATTTATATTCCCATATATATACTTATTTATATACTTGCAGTATTTTTTATGTACTATTGTAGCACTTTCTTTTAAATTAGCTTTTTTATTTTCAGTTTTTCATTTTTATTTTGGTTTAAGTTATGTGCTTTCTAATATTTTTTTTTTTTCAATTCAAACTTATTTCAGTCAGTGGCAATTCCTAAATTGTTATTTTTTTATTTGCTATAGTTTTAACAGTTTTATTAAATTATTACTTTTGAAAAAGATTTTAAAGAAAGTAAACATCACATTTAATACAACCGTAAAGGAGAAAATGAGTAATTGATAATATTTCACAGTATTACTGCTTTTACTGTATTGGTGATCAAATAAATGTTTAAATAAATAGTAAATACATATACACATATTGTACATCCTTATAGGTTATGCAAACTAGACATAAAAATGGAATGCATGAATTGATATAACTCAGTTTTCATCTGGTATTTATGCTTTAATTGTATTTCATTTTTATTTGAATTTTTTTTTTTAATTCGTTTTAAAGTATGACAATAACACTATGTAAAATCCACAGTAATAAACAGCAATATTTAACATATTAATAAATGACCATAAAACATTAATGCCTCAAATATGAATCGATTCTGACTATAATTCAGGCTTTACAAGATTAAATGATCCAAATACCAATAAGACATTTAAAAACATTAATCTTCATCATGCAAGAGTCGGTGTACAGTATGTCTGCAAATTCACAGATACAGTATGCCAGAACGAGGAGCTTTGGATGTTTAAACGGAGGAGGTTTTTCTAACAAATGTAAACATTGATGGCCTTCTGTGTGAAGCCCGAACGATTGCCTCCTGACCTCACGGTAACAGTGGAAGGATGAATGACGTCCCCGTGTCACATCTTCACGAGCTGAGAGATCAAGTCTCAGTCCATCCGTCTGCTGCCTTTGACCTCGCAGATAATAACTCAGGTCTCGTCCGCTTCACAGCTCTGAGCTCCCTTCGCGTCGGGCCCGTCTCAAACCGCACACATCTTGTTAGCGCGCAGCTAGTTAAACAGATCTACTACAATCTGACAGCAAGAGTTATGGTTATCGGTCTCTTGCCAAGGCTAAAAAAACGGCTGTAACTCGACCGCACTCTGATCCCTTTAATCTCAACTGCGTTTTATAAAGCTCTCGTGAAAGAAATTCTGAAGATCAAGCGGTTTTGGTTCGACTAGCACGCTTAATCTGAAGTCTGTCAACAAGAGGAACTCATTAGTCAAAACTCTACTATCTTTTTGCAGAGCTGGGTGATACACTTTATGGTCTTTTCTTCATCATCCATATCTGTAGTCTCTATCGGGACAGGTCAAGATCTGACGCTCCTCTCGTAATGTCAGCACATCAGCCAAACAAGCTCTGTTTGACGATTATAGCGTAATGAAACATGACTGACGGGCTAGGAATTAATAGCAAGAAATAATAGAGACGGAGAGAGGAAGGAGAGAGAATCCGAGGGCAGTGCGTTGTGGAAAATTTGCTGACCTAGGGGACAATTACTGCAAGCTCAACCCTTCACCTGTGCCCTGCATGGCAATGAGGAGCTGCTGGGATCGATCGCTGCTATTAACATATCCTGCATCGCTCTCCGAGGCTTGTTAAAGACACAGCTACTCTCAGCGGGATAGCGGTGCTGTACGAAAACATAAGCTAGACAAAGCTACACTAAATAAGAATGACCTTAGTCGGGATAGATGCCATATTAATTTGTTGCGATGCAAATACAAATGAGGCCAACTAGGCAAATCAACTAGAATCTAGCAGCAGTGCTCAAATGAGGATGAATTTGCATTTAGCATGGCATGACGAAGGTTAAAAATAGATGCTTTTAGAAATGCTACGCAAAAAGTGTCACTTACATTCTGTTTTGCTTCATCCAGCTCGGCATTTGATCAACGTAACTGGACGGCCAGTTAGTTAAGAATGAATTTTGAATGATTAACCTTGTTGTTTATCATTCAAATGGCAAAACTTGAAATATATTTTTCAATAAAATTACGGTAGACAAAAAAAAAAAAAGAATGCACTGAAATTAATACTATCATCACACTAATATAAATAAAGATATGACTTTTTTCTCAGAATTGTGAGATATAAACTCACAGTTCTGAGAATACATCAGTCTCTTTTCCCCTCAAAATTGGACTCGAAACTGCAAGTTTATCCCACAATTCTGTGAAAAAAAGAATTGCGAGAAAAAAGTAAGAATTGCAAGATATAAACTCGCAATTGTGAATTTTTTTCTTGCAATTCTTTATTTCTCAGAATTGCAACTTTATTTCTTAGAATCGAGACTTTTTCTCAAAACTGCGATCATTTCTCAGAATTGGGACTTTATTTCTTAGAATTGTGAGTTTTTTTAGTTTCTGACATATTAATTATGTCAGAATTTGCGACCATGTCAATATTGTGACTATTTCTTAGAATTGCAACTTTATTTCTTAGAATTGTGACTTTATTTCCTAGAATTGAGACTTAATTTCTTAGCATTGTGACTTTATTTCTTAGAATTGAGACTTTTTCTTAAAATTGCGACTATTTCTCAGAATTGTGACTTTATTTTTCAGAATTGCGACTATTTCAAAGAACTGCAAATTATGTCAGAATTTGCGACTATGTCAATATTATGACTATTTCTTAGAACTGTGATTATTTTTCAGAATTGCGACTTTATTTCTTAGAATTGAGACCTTATTTCTTAGAATCGCAACTTCTTTTACCCAAATTTTGACTTGCGACTATTTCTAAGAATTGTGACTATTTATCAGAATTGTGACTTTATTTCTCAGGACTGCCACTTTATTCCTTAGAATTGCAACTTTATTTCTCAGAATTGTGACTATTTATCAGAATTGCGATTTTATTTCTTAGAATTGTGACTATTTCTCAGAATTGTGACTTTATTTCTCAGGATTGCTGGTTTATTTCTTAGAATTGCAACTTTATTTCTCAGAATTGTGACTATTTATCAGAACTGCGTGTTTATTTCTTAGAATTGTGACTTTCTCAGAATTGTGACTTTATTTCTTAAAACTGCAAATACTTTATCAGAAGTGTGACGTTATTTCTTACAACTGTGATTTTATTAGAATTAAGGCTTTATTTCTAAGAATTCTTAGGAAAAAAAGTCAGAATTGTGAGTTTATATCACACATTTCTGAGAAAACAAAGACGTCAGAATTGCGATTACGTCAGAATTTGCGACTGTTTGTCATTATTATGACTTTATTTCTTAGAACTGCGACGATTTCTCAGAATTGCGCCTTTATTTCTCAGAATTCTGAGAAAAAAAGTCAGTATTGTGAGTTTGTATCACAATTCTAAAAAAAGTCAGAATTTGACATCACACAATTCTGAATTTATTTGTCGGAACTGCGACTGTGTTTGTCAATTTGCCTCTGCAATTCTGAGAAAAAAAAAGTGAGAATTGTGAGATGAAGTAGTTGGCAGAAGTTTTACATATAAAACTTGAGAAAAAAAAAAAAAAAAAGATCAGTGTCCACAAAAATAAGCAGCGCAACTGATTTCAACATTAATAACAACAGGAAATGTTTCTTTTGCAGCAAATCAACATATTAGAATGATTTCTGAAGTATCATGTGACACTGAAGACTGGAGTAATGATACTGAAAATTTAGCTTTGAGCACAGGAATAAATTCAGTTTCAAAATATAATACAATTGAAAAAGGTATTTAAAATTGCAATAATATTTTACATTATTACTGTATTTTAATTCAAATAAATTGTGCAAATTGTCCAAATAAAATATGCATAAAACATGGGTTTTGAAAATTACAGAAAATTTGAGTGGAATGCATGAAATGATTAAACTATTATATCTTGAATTGAATGTACTGTATTTTTTAAAGCAATGCAATTAATGGTTTAATCTATGAGCCTGTAATGATTAAACTCAAACCAATAGCGAGACAAATCCTTGAAAATGATTCAAGCTCACCCATTACGGACAAAAAAACAAAAACAAAACAAAACCCTTTGCTTCAACTGACATGAAAGACGAGAGATTTCACATCAGTACATGGTGTACGCTGGAATCAAACCTGTGTACTTGTGGGCACAACAGCTCCTTTCAGCCAACTGGGAAGTCACTCAGCCCTCTCAGATTCGGTCAGTGACTCCAAATCACCGCGTTCATTCCCTGCGCACCTAACAAGCTCATTACATCACGTGGAAGGAAGCGGATTCGAGATTCCATCTGCCTCCTGTACAATCTACTCCTCTCTCCCTTGTTGAATGTTAAAAAGTGTAAGCGTTCAGTGCATCCACCAGAGACGGCCAATTCCAAGTGTTCTGTAACTAATGCTACTTACGTCGAGCACACTCGAGATCTGTCAGATCTGCCGTCCGGGGCATTAGACAGTCACTGTACGGAACAACAGGCTGAATCATAGAAATCTTTGTGTAAAAGAAAAACCAAACAGCACAGGAAGACAGTAATCCAGCGAGTTAAAGCCTCAAGAGCTACTGTAATACCACAAGAGAACGTCCTTGAAAGATGATTCACATGAACTGTTTATTTGTCTTCTTGAAGATGCATTACATACTCTGCGGCAGCATTTTAAAGAGACAGTTCACTAAAAAAAGATAAACTCTATTGTAATTTACTCATGTTGTTATATGCAACACAAAAGAAGGTATTCAAGAAACGTCTTGTTTTTCTGTCCATATAGTTAAAGTCAATGGAGTCCAATATAGCTTTGAAGTAGAAGTGTGCAAAACACAGGGCAATTGAAGCCTGAGTGCACAGACTCAGGTTCCAAGTAAACCCAGTGGTTAAAGCAAAAAATAAAATAAAATAAAATAAAAAATCCTGAGCCTGAACTTTATTTGAATGATTTTCCTTGAAACTAACTAACGTATCTGCCATTACCATTAGTCCTTGACGGGCTCAGACTGAAATTGTTTTGTTCAAAAGAAATAATGGTAAATTAAATACTGGGAAATGAATATAAAAAAGGAAATATGGAAATATACAAAGACAGTTTACTACAGAAAACTACAGTTCAGTTCAATTAACAACAACAAAGGAATTTAAGCACTACTTTTTTGGTTTTCAAGGCCTGAAATCAGAGATCTCACTTATCAACCAATATTGTTATTATCTTTTAAATTCTAAATAAAAAACTAATAAAACAAAATCATGCAAATACAGTACACATGCAAAGAATGCAATGACTGTGGCAACTTGAACATTTGAAAGGATACTATGCAAAATTATTGCTTTCCTTACTTTTTTCCATGAATATATGATTGACCTGAAGAATGAAGGCTATATGACACACTTGAAAAATTAGGAGTTATCACACTTGCAGACTCTGGCTTCAAATGATTCACTACGGTTCAGACTCAGGCTCCAAATGAATCACTACCACTGAAACTCGGGCTCCAAATGAATCACTACCGCTCAGACTCGGGCTCCAAATGAATCACTACCGTTAATACTCAGGCTCTAAATGGTTCACTGCCATTGCAGACTCAGGCTCAAATCAATCACTACAGCTGAGATTTTCGGGCTCCAAATCAATCACTATAGCAGACTCAGGCTCCAAGTGAATCACTACCTGCACAGACTCAGCTCAAATGAATCACTGCACGTAGACTTGGGCTCAAATAAATCACTACTGCTTTCAGTTCCTGGCTGCAAATGAATCACTACTAAGCAGACTCATGTTGGGCCTAAAAAAATGAATCACTACTACTGTAGACTCATGTTGGGCTAAAGTGAATCACTACTACTGAACTTCGGGCTCAAATGAATCACTACCATGAACTTGGGCTCCAAAATGATCACTACTGCTAAAGGTTCTGGGTGCAAATGAATCACTACTGCACAGACTTGTGTCGGACTGCAAATGAATCACTACTACGCCAGACTGGAGCTCAAATGAATCACTACTCTAGCAGACCACGAATCCAAATGAATCACTACTAGTGCGGACTCGGGCTCAAATGGATCCTTCTAGCAGACTTGTGTCCCGGAGCTGCAAATGAATCACTACTGCATGAATGGGGCTCCAAAATCAGATGGTGCACTCAGACTTTGGCTCCCCGATGAATCACTACTGTGCGAACCACGGGCTCCAAATGAATCACTACTGTGCAGACTCGAACTCCAAATGAATCACTACTAGCAGACTTGTGTCCAGGCTACAAATGAATCACCCTACTCAAGACTTCGGGCTCAAATGAATCACTACTGTAACCAGACTGTGGCTTACAAATGAATCACTACTCGCGGACTTGTGTGGGCTGCAAATGAATCAGTACTACTCAGACTGGCTCCAAATGAATCACTACTGCGCGAACCACTTGGGGCTCCAAATGAATCACTACTGTACAGACTAGGGCTCCAAATGAATCACTACTATGAGACTTGTGTCCAGGCTACCAAAATGAATCACTACTCTAAAGACTCGGGCTCAAAATGAATCCCACTTCTGCTCAGACTGTAACAAATGAATCACTACTGCGCAGACTTGTGTCGGGCTGCAAATGAATCACTACTGCGCAGACTTGTGTCGGGCTGCAAATGAATCACTACTGCACAGACTCGGGCTCCAAATGAATCACTCGTGCTCAGACTCCAAATTGTCATTGGCGCTGGGATATTTTGGATTCATTTTTCTATATTGGAAAGAATCACAGAAATGTTTGCAGTATTCCAAATCGCACACTTAAGTGGTTCTGTGGTGGTTAGGATGCCACCTTAGATGGTAGCTAAACATGTAAGCAGTAAACAGTGAGGTAGCTTACTTGGTTTTGAACAGAGCTTAGGATTTATCCTGTTAACCACATCATTACTCATCCCTCAGTTCCTCCTGTCGGTCTAGGCAAGCTGCCAGCCGGCTCCAGAGTTGGAGGGTACGAAAAGAAACTAACACAGGAATTACACAGCATCAAGAGAAGTACAAATGGTTTGTTGTCTTAACTCAGACAGCTTTAAAAATATATAAGCTGTAAAGAATATACAAAGGCCTCTATGTATACACAAGAATAATTTATACACAAAACATCGGCAACTGACAAGCAGAAACCCTACTTGAGGGGAAACACAATACTGTACTTCGGACAATCTTAAATATTCATAAACAAAAGTGTGCAAAACAAGACGACTGAAGCGCAACTGGGAAAAGTTTGCACTCTAGAGAGCAAAAGGGGGGTAGGGAGGATTTATGCCCATCTTAAGGCTGATCGGCAGAGTAAAAACGCTGATGCAACATACCCTGCACCATTTTGTCAGAATTTATGGGTAGTTTCCATCGGCGAAAAGCTAACAAAGGGACCACTTGATTCCTGTTGACAGTAAATCTTAGTTCACAGTTTCTTCTGAAGTTTCAGTTCAGTTTACACAAAGCTGAAAAGCACTTTAGAGATTCACCAGTTGTCTTTTAATGGCAGAACATGACTGGGCAATCCAGTTCCTGCTCAAATTCAAATAAACACACATGCAAAACAAACTCTGACAGTATCTTCAAGCTCCATGACTAAGCATGACAACACTGCTTTAGCTGAAAAAAGTCCCATTGTACTTTGGTTAACAGCTAAAGGAGGCAAAAACCTGATGAGGCAGCATTTTGAGGTTGTGGTGGTATATGTAAAGATTTGTAGCACTGTTGCTACTCGTACTAATTGGTCTTGAAAACAGAAAGGATAGAGTGAGAGAGAAAGATAAGGTTCTCTCATTTTCTAATTGAACGGTGTGTCTCGCACTAATCATTTGTCAATCAATCTTCTTCCAGTAACTTCCAGGCAAAATTAACCAGAAAGGAGTGATATGGGTAATGGTAAGCTAATAATTAATGATTTAGATTCTAAATGGATCATTACAGCTCAGATTCTGGCTCCAAATTAACTACCTCTGCTAAGACTTGGGTTTCAAATGAATCACTACTGCAAAGGCTCAGGTTTGAAAAGAGCACTACTTCTCAGATGCGGGCTCCAAGTGAATACTGCTCAGACTCAGGTGCCAAATGAATCACTACTGCATAGACTCGGTTTTCAAACTAAACACTACTGCATAGATTCGGGTTCCAAATGAACCCTACTGTTCAGACTCTGATTCCATGTGAAACACTACTGCTCAGACTCTGGCTCCAAATGAATCACTACTGCACAGAATTGGGTTTCAAATGAACATTACTGCT
Source organism: Labeo catla (assembly GCA_012976165.1). NCBI lineage: Eukaryota > Metazoa > Chordata > Actinopteri > Cypriniformes > Cyprinidae > Labeo > Labeo catla. The sequence continues at coordinate 403,359 of VONZ01000490.1, read as the reverse complement.
CAGTTGCAGGCTCCAAATAAATCACTACTGCACAGACTTGGGTTTCAAATTAATCACTACTGCTCAGACATGTGTCCCAAATTAATCTGCTCAAGCTCCAAATGAATCGCTACAGCTCAGACTCTGGCTACAAATTAATCACTACTGCTCAGACTTCGGGTTCCTAATGAACACTACTGCTCAGATGTGGACTTTAAATGAATCACTACTGCTCAAACTCAGGTTCCAAATGAATCACTACTGCAAAGGACTTCGGTTTCAAACTAAACACTACTGCATAGATTGGGTTCCAAATGAACCCTACTGTTCGAACTCTGATTCCATGTGAAATACTACTGCTCAGACTCAGGCTCCAAATGAATCTGTTTAGACTCTGGCTCCAAATGAATCACTACTGCTCAGACTCTGGCTCCAAATGAATCACTACTGCGTAGGCTCGGTTTTCAAACTAAACACTAGTGCTCAGATCAGGACTTCAAATGAATCACTACTGCTCAAACTCAGGCTCCAAATAAATCACTGCTCAGACTTGGGCTCCAAATGAACCACTACTAAGCAGACTCAGGCTCCAAATGAATCTGGTCAGACTCAGGCTCCAAATGAATCATTACTGCTCAGACTTGGGCTCCAAATGAACCACTACTGCTCAGACTCAGGCTCCAAATGAATCTGCTCAGACTCAGGCTCCAAATGAATCACTGCTGTTCAGATTTGGGCTCCAAATGAACCACTCCTGCTTAGATTTGAGCTCCAAAATGTTATTTGGTTGCTAAAATGTTCTGCATGTTTTTTCATCGTTATGCTGTTTCTGGGGTGTCATGAATAGTTTCTAGATTATAATGAATTGTGTTTGAATTGCATAAACTGAATTTAAATTGTGTGGGGAATCTCTTGTACAGAGCAGTAAGTGGATGCTAAAATGTCATTTGGTTCAGCAAAGTTTTTTTTTTTTCCCCCATTGTTATGTGGTTTCTAGGGTGTTCTGGGCAGCTTCTAGGTGGTAATGAATTTTGTTTGAATTGCGTAAACTGAATGAATCTCTTGTACAGAACAGTGAATAGTTGCCAAAAAGTTGCCAATTGGTTGCTAACATATTCTATTTTTACAAACTGCTATGTGCTTGTTAGGCTGTTCCTGGGAGTTGTTCAGTGGCTCACCTCAAGTATTGTGAAACTCTACAGAATTGAATTGAAAGTAGAGCCACCCATGTGGAGTGGTGCTGTGGGTGGATGCCAAGCCATTGCCACATGGTTGCTAAGATCTTCTAAGTGCTTTTAGCACATAGCTATACAGTTGCTATTGGTGGTGACATATTAGTCCAAGTCAAATGCTACCATCAAACTACATATTTAAATGAAGTGCAAGTCAAGAGTCACTGAGATCACAGTTCTGCTTTAGCATGGTGCAGTTAGCATGTGATAGAAAGCTCCTCCAAAAAGACTGTCTTTGAATTTAGTGTAACATAAGTTGCTCTGGATAAAGCAAAACATGATACATTAGAACAGACTAGTAAGTCTCACTTCGTTTCTCACCACACTATAAAACAACTGGCAAGTATGTAACAAGCACAGTCGACCTTCACTTTTACTCCATTTACTGTCAAAAATGAAACATGACAGAAATTTCAGGATGCCCATAGGCAGCAATCAAACGCCTCACATCATACGTGTCATAAAAGGATTACTTTGTGATGGGAATCACTGTAACGACTGTCCTGCTGCTGCTGTATAAATAAATGTATGAGAGCCCTGTGGGCTCCAGATTCATTTTGACAGATTTCCTCAATCAAGAGATTCCCACGCTAGAGATAAAACTTCATTGCATCAATTCATCAACCCGCTCAAGTAGCGAATTGCTCATCTGAGGAAAGTCTAGATGGCAAGGTTACGAAACAAGTCATTTGCTGAAGATGACACCACATTGAATGGCTTTTGATGTATTTTGGAGCATTATCCTAAAAGGTCTTAGCTTTGTGAGTGACAAGACACCAGCTTACTATGCAAATACAAATTACATTTTAAATACATTTTTTCCAAAGATGGTTTCTATCAATTTAGGTAGTTGCTGTATAAAAAGGGTTGTCATGATTGTGAGCTTGCGATAGGGACTGTGGGAATTTGATAGTGACTTTGATACCATTGCTCCACCTCATGATCACTACTGCACAGATTCGGATCCAAATGAACCACTATTGCTCAGACTCAGGCTCCAAATTAATTACTACTGCATAGATTCTGGGTCCAAATGAATTAATACCGTGCAGATTCGGGCTCCAAATGAATCACTACTACACAGACTCGGATCCAAATGAACCACTATTGCTCAAATTCGGGCTATAAATGAATGTCTACTGCACAGACTCAGATTACAAATGAAACACTACAGCACACGGTGCGTTCACACCAGACGCGACTTGCGCGAATAAATCGCGCTATTCGCGTGTAGTTGGACGCTTGAACATTTTGAGTTTACTCGCGTCATTCGCGCGTGAAATTCACTTCACAACAGACGTGAATTCGCGTCATGGGAGGGGCTTCTGCCAGGCGGCTCCAGTCTCGTTGCGAAATGGCTGACATGGATTTTGTTAAGAGGGTAGCTGCACTTTATGTGCCATGGAAGGCTGAAAAACGGCGTAGACTCGTTTGGCGCCATGTCTGGGTCCATCAGATCAGTCCGTCAATATGTATATTGGTCAAACTGGGTAAAGAGCGTTTTTTACAACTTACCAGATTGTCCGACCTCCTCACTCACTTTCTTCCAAGCAAGATCATTTTTATTCCTGTTTCTATAAAAGTACGAAGATGTATGGTACAGCTCCGGGTATCCACATACAGCGACGATAATTTTGTCCTCCATTGTTGTTTCGGATTTCTCCCTCCGCTCCCTATGTCGTAACACGTCACTACTAGAGCAAGCTCCTGATTGGTTAACGCGGCGCGAATATTCGCCAAAGTTCAGATTTTTCAACTCGCGCAAAACACGTGTTCACGCGTCAAACGGCCAAAACGCTCCATTCACGCCGCGCCATTCGCGCGAATCGCACCGCAGGATGTCTATTTGCGTCTTTGCATTGACTCAACATGTAAATCACTCGCGCTTAACGCTTCATTCGCGTCTGGTGTGAACGCACCTTTAGACTTGGGATTCAAATGAATCACTACAGTGCAGACTCAGGCTCCAAATGACTCACTAATGCACAGACTCCAAATGAATCACTAATGCTCAGACTCAGGCTCCAAATGAATCACTACTGCACAGGCTCAGATCCAAATTAACCACGGTTGCTCAGACTTAGGCTCCAAATTAATCACTACTGCATAGATTCTGGGTCCAAATGAATCAATACCGTGCAGACTCGGGCTCCAAATGAATCACTACTGTGCAGATTCTGGCTCTAAATGAATCACTACTACACAGACTCAGATCCAAATAAACCACTACTGCTCAAATTAGGGCTGAATTAATAAATGTAAATGAATAATAAATGAAAGTCTACTGCACAGACTCAGGTTACAAATGAATCACTACAGCTTAGACTTGGGATTCAAATGAATCACTACAGTGCAAACTCAGGCTCCAAATGACTCACTAATGCTCAGACTCAGAACCAAATGAACCACTACTGCTCAGACTCTGGGTCCAAATGATTCATTACTGCACAGACTCTGGCTGCAAATGAATCACTACTGCACAGACTTGGGCTCCACATGAATCACTAGTGTTCAGACTCAGGCTCAAATTGAATCTTTACTGTATAGACTCTGGCTCCAAATGAATCACTATTGCGCTTAATCTGGCTCCAAATCAATCATTACTGCTCAGACTCAGGCTCCAAATGAATCAGTACTGCTCAAAATCAGGCTCCAAATGAATCACTGCTGCTCAGACTCAGGCTCTAAATGAATCACTACTGCTAAGACTCGGGCTACAAATGAATCACTACTGAGCAGACTCAAGCTTCAAATTTCATCATTGACGCAAGATGACAGCGGCCATACTGGGATGTTTTGGATTCACTTTTCTATTGTGTCATCAATCTTTTTTTTCTTTCTTTTTTTAGTCTATTTCATGCAGACGACGTGGATAAGCTACAACACATAAATATGTCAGCAGTGTGGTTGCACTTCATCCTTATCAAAAATGATGGTATGGAAGCATTATATACAGTTTGTTTGGGCGAAATACGCAGTTTGATGCTGAAGAACTTACTTTTTGACTGGTTCAATTGATCACCTAAGAACACAACACTACAAACAGCATTCAGAGATCAATTACCCAAATTTAATTACCGAAACATTGTTTTTGGGTAAATGAAAACTTGGAAAAATCACTATTTGGAATGTGAATTGAATTGGTCACACCCCACTGGAAGTTTAATTGGAATTTGAATGAGCAGAAGACGAATTTCTAAACTTAATGTCTAGTAATGGACAAGTTGTACTCTTGAACCCTACATGGGTTTTTCTCAAAGAGGACATTGTGCCCTGTAATAAGTGTAGTGTAAATCATACTAGATAAATAGGTCCACTGTTTGCACACATATTAATTCTAAATATGTGTTCCCAGAAGGACGGGATGCACATTCACCTACGCCTTGGTCAGTCAAATCCTCACAGTGCAGAAAGAATACTGGCTTATCTGGCAGCCAATGCTCTATACTGTCAGAGGTCTGGAGGCATGGGCAGCCATGGACCCTCTCACAGATGGATCGGACAGCTGAACACAGTCATAATGAGTGGTAAGGGCCAAACTATTCCGACAGGAACCTACCAAAGTCATTTTAATTAATGATACAGAACAGGGGGTGGAAGGGGTTATCAATTCGGACAGAGCCGGAAAAAGTCAATTATAGGAAGATGCACAGATGGTGTACGTATCTGTGGTTTTTACGTAATGACAACTATATGGGGGCGATCTGACAGGGAGGATGGTAAAACTCGGATCTGGGATAATTGGCTTGCAAGCGGCATGCAAACAATTCTTGCGTAAGTAACTTGGCCTTCTAATAGTCTGACTCCAGAGACTCTTTCAGAGATAACACCCAGACCTGAGATACCCCATTAAAGCGGCGAAAGATATCCGCATCATTAGGGTGGAAATGTGACAGAGTTGAGTGAGTGATTCTTTGCTTACCACCAAGTCGCCTCCTCTTTGTAATGCATGATTGAGGCATTGCGAATAGTAAGTGTCAAGCTCTTTCTAACCGCTAACAGTCATTACTATGCTGGTGTGAACTGAGGCAGGGATTCAGCATCTTTTTAAATCTGGATATGCAGCACATTATCCCTCACCACAGGAGAGTGAAATCGAGAGAGCGAAACGGAGGAAGCAAGAGGGAAGATCTAAAAATAGCTCTCTGGTTGTCGCCATCGGGTTCAGATGCAGGGAACTAGCAGGCCCGCGATGCGGACGACATGAAGATGACGTTCAGGGGAGACGCTAGGAGACACGCAGCTGGATTAGGCTAATTCACAATGACGACAAGTACTGTTAGAGAATTTCGGGGAAGCTGTGAAAGTGCAGGTCTGAGATGATATGGAGCTAATCCAGAAATGAACGCAGCAGTACCAAATTAGATACTATGTTGGCCACTGAAAAAAAAAGAGGAGCTTTGATTCACAAGTTGTGGAGAAATGACCTACTTTTCTCTCAGTGCTACAAGAAGAAAACAGCATGCTTGACGGGAGAATAGTTGGGATGCACAATAGATTGTAACCATATAAGTATGAGCTAATATTAATATTTTTTTAATCATTACTGGTCAAATTGCCTCAGTTCCACCAATTTTAGGAATTTTATTTTTGTTTTTACCATCATCTAGCACTACCTAGGGATAGCACTAGTTAATGGAAAATAATAGTTTTTTTGTATTTGTGTTTTTGTAACTATTTATCAGAAAAAAGTGAACTGGAGCAATTTTGTAGAATAATTTAACTGACTTAAACCCACCAAGTGTGGCGCAAATAATCGGCAGAATTACGCAAGAAAAAAAAAAAAATAGTAAAAGCCCTTATAACTTGATGTCAAGGTCAATATGAATATTTTGAATCTATATCAAATAATTTGACCTTTTCATGACATGGCAATGGCAAAGTTGAGGTTGTAAAATGCTGAGTGGAACATAGTACAAAAACAATACTTACATTTAATTAAAATTAATTAAATTATATAAATTATATTATATTTACATATTGATTTATTAATTAATAATTAATGCATTTTTAATCTGAAATATATATACATATATATTTTTAATTATAATAACAATAATAATAATACTCAAATTAAATGGAAATATCATAACAAAACACCTTTAATAAACTGTGGTCAGTATAACCAGGAACATTCAGCCATTAAGAGAGCACCAGGTCAGTTTTAATCTCATGTTTAAATCAGAATTAGCAACTGGCAACATATTTTACCACAAAATTACAGTAAATCGTACACAGATTTTTCTAAAGAAACACTGTCGAACAGTGACATCAGCAGGTATAGTTACAGAGGGAGTCCACGTCTCTTTTGCCTCTCCTGAGCCCACTGAGTTTTAACTGAGAATGAATGGGGGAAAGTCACGTGATAGGTAAGGGTGTGCAATATATATCGTCTGTGATAATATCGTAATTGTTGTTTTAACAATGTGCGATTTTACAATATCGAGTATATCCTGAAAAGCAAACAAAACTCCTACAGACTAGTACATTTACAGACTGTTATTTCATATGGTTAATCAATATCACACAAAGAGTGCTGTTTTTTTTCCTCCTAAAATCATTGTGATTACAAATGTAACATTGATTTTACACAACAGTTTAATAAACAAGAATATTAAGAGACTTACATTTTAGACACCACATTTTCTGACAAAAACTTGAGCCACATCACTGTTTTGTGTCTCTGAGCAACATGATGGTGTTTCATTCCTGAATGATTCAACCGCCTAACAGCCAAAATGTCTTATTACTGTAATTGACTGGTTAAATGTAAGAATTTGACTCAAAAGATAATGTACACTTTTTGAAAAAATGTCTTATTAAAGGAAAAGTCCACTTCTAAAACAAAGATTCACATATAATGTACTCACCCCATTGTCATCCAAGATTTATATGTCTTTCTTTCTTCAGTCATAAAGAAATTATGTTTTTTGGCGGAAAACATTTCAGCATTTTTCTCCATATAATGGACTGATACGGTGGCCCGATTTTAAACTTCCAAAATGCAGTTTAAATGCGGCTTTAAACGATCCCAAATGTGGTTGTAAACGATCCCAGCCAAGAAAAAAGGGTCTTATCTAGCGAAACGATTGGTTATTTTCATAAAAATAATACAATTTATATACTTTTTAATGCCAAAGGCTCGTCTTGTCTTACTCTGCCTGGACTGTCTTTTCCGGTTCATGACAGTTAGGGTATGTCAAAAAACTCCCATCTCATGTTCTCCCTCAACTTCAAAATCGTCCTATATTGCTGTTTTACTTTTTTTGTTAAGGGTGTTTGATCTTCTTTGCATGTTCACCTCGCAAACACTGTGTCTGTACTTCTGCAGCGATGTAGGATGATCTTGAAATGATTTTTGAAGTTGAGGAAGAAAGTATGATAGCAATTTTTAGACATACCCTAACTGTCTTGACCCAGAATACACAGTGCAGGAAGAGCAAGGCAAAACGAGCATTTGAGATTAAAAAGTATTTAAATTGCATTTTTAAATGAAAATACCCAATCGTTTCCCTATATAAGACAGTTCTTCCATGCAATTGGGATCGTTTGAAGCCGTATTTAAACTGCATTTTGGAAGTTCAAAATCGGGGCACCATATCAGTCCATTATATGAAGAAAAATGCTGAAATGTTTTCTTTCATACTTCTTTACGACTGAAGAAAGAAAGATATGAACATCTTGGATGACAAGGGGGTGACTACATTATATGTGAATCTTTGTTTTGAAAGTAGACTTCTCCGTTAAAAGTAAAAATGCCAATAAAAGGTAAAAATCAATTTAAATTTATTGGAAAAGATTAATTTTACCACACAGAATATGAAGAACACTTTAAAAAATTCAGGAGTCAGCTTTCCACGGTAGTCCTTAAGATACAATACAAAATTAGCAAAATGTGGTCTAGTTATTGTTATCGACAAAATATCAGGATATCATTTTCGGTCAATATCGCACACCCCTAGAGAGGAGGCAATGCCTCCTTCAAGATATGATTGGATATGACTGGTTATGATCAGCTTCCCGCCTCGTGTCTGTATCGGCTTTCGCAAGTCAGACTGAATGAACAATATAATAGCCTTAATGGAAAGACTGATTTAAAAAAGCAAATACACAATTCAGTTATAACCACTTTGTTACGTCAAAACAAGACATGAAATGACATGAAAACATGATCTGTGATAGCTTTTAGTGAGTAATCAGCTTGGGCGAAATTTAAAGTAAATCTCAGTGTCTGTGACAATATTTACAGAGTTTTGATGACTGAAAAAATAGTTAAAAGTTAACTATTAAAAAGAATAGCTGAACATAAGTTCACAAATATAACATATTGTTTAAATTGTTACTGCCTTGAGTTATTATTTTGGAATACATGCTGGAATAAACCTGATGAGATTTACACTTGGCTTTAATAAATAGAACTACACTAAATATATATTTATTCTTCTGACAGTATAAGTAATATTTACTTTACCAAGAAGTCAGGTAACAATCAAACAGGGGTTAAGCGTTAGGAGAGCCAGACAGAGCAGGAGCTGCATTGGACAGCACAAACAAACGCTTCTAGAGAACATTGCGTATGTTGACTGGAAGCCAAAAGAAGACGAGGAGGGTGGAAAAAGATCCAAATGTCTCTCTTAAACACACACACACACACACAGCACCTCTAGATCTGGCATCAGACCCGCAACACGTAGGAGCTGATGACTGATGACTTCAGAAATGGAGAAAGATGTGTCTCAAAGTGCTGACGATGGCTAAAAGCCCCAACCGGGGAGCATGTGATCCAGCTATTCAAACGTAGGAGCAGAAAAGCTCACAGCAAGGGGAGGTGGTTCCCAGAGGACGTAGCGACATCCTGCACATACGCACCCCGGCAACGTCATTGCAGATTTACGGCGCTAAAGGCACGGCAAACACTGCAGCTAAATGAAAACTAACAGCTCGCTTGAGCCTACCATCAATTTGCGCAACTGTTGGAGCACTTGTTGTACTCCTCCGAAGTATTAAGAAACTAATGCTGAATGGTTTCATGCGTTTCAGAGCCAAATCAGGTTCAACTTAAATGCAAGTTGCTTCCCTATGATACAAATCCAACCATTATCACAAAAATATCAACAATAACTTACAGCCGTTAGATCATCTCAGAAGAACATATCTGCAGCTTTCTTCAGTCACATGCATGGTCCAAAACTAGGGTCCCGCAGACCCGTGTGCACTCCGCCAAGCCTCCAGCCCTCATACTGAACCTGGCTGATCACAGCGAGATCCCCGACTCAATCGGCACGAGGCGGGGGAGGGAAGAAGATAGTGCAGAGAGAGAGGGGGAAGGGAGGGAGAGAGAGGTACAGACAAAAAGAGAGAGTCCCTGCCCCGATGTATCAAGCGGCGGCCAGCCGAGAACAGCAAGTTACTGTTCAATCACTTCGAAAAAGAGATGAGGCGCATCCACCGTTGGCATCGATTTGCTGAGCAGCTCAGGCGCTTTTAAAAAGTACTCTGCGCACTTCCAGTAAAGTTGCGTGGGTTTGTTTCAAATCGTGTTTTATTCTCGCCGACCTCTTCACGGCGAACGTGAGCCTCTGAAGTAAATCCCCGTGGCCTGGCAGCGTTCGAGTGAGTAAGTGTGAGTGTGTGTACTGAGCTGCAGCAGTGTTTCACTGTAGAACTGCTCTGCTCAGTAGGAGCACAGATCCATCTGCAGTAGAAAGTGCTGTATCGGTGTTAACCCTTTGGGTGCCGCGGGAGCGGGACAACATTTCAAAAGCCCTCTAGTACAACTATCTATCTATGAGATACTAGTATCGCACTCCCTTTCACTCTGTCATCCAAGATGTTCATGTTGTCTTCGTTTTGGAGGAAAACATTCCAGGATTTTTCTCCATATAGTGGACTTCAATGGGGATCAATAGGTGAAATTTGCAGTTTCAATGCAGCGTTAAAGGGTTCTACACAATCCCAGCTGAGGAATAAGGGTCTTATCTACCTAACCAATTTGTCATTTTCCAAAAAAAAAAAAAAAAAATTAACATTTATACACCTTTAAACCACAAATGCTTATTTTGCACTAGCTGGACTTGCATGCATTAAGTAATCACACTGGAAAGGTCACGCGTGATGTAGTAGCGAATCGAGTAATCTGTCGATTATTCTGACGATTAATTGAGTAATTGGATAATTAAAATACATTTTTTAGTAATAAAAACAGACCTAACTGAACAATAGCCTTTAAAATGATTAAAAATAGATATATAATAGCAATGAGGTAACAATAATTAGTTCAAATAAAGCATCAAAAACAAGTAATCATATGGTTTTATTGAACAAAACTGTTAAAACTAGAGCTGGCAAATGATTAATTGCGATTAATCACATACAAAATAAAATAAATAATAAAATAAAATAGTTTGTGTACTGTGTGTACTTATTATGTATATATAAATGCAAGCACATTCATGCATATATTTAAGAAATATTTCCAAGTATATGTATTTATCATTTTTTTTATAGATTTTATATTATATATATATATATATATATATATAAATAAAAATATTTTGTACATAACATATTTCTCTTAAATACATACATGAATGTGCTTGTATTTATATACACATAATAATTACACACAGTACACACACATATATTAGGCTAACTTTTATTTTGTATGCGATTAATCGCGATTAATCGTTTGCCAGCCCTAGTTAAAACACATAATGTATTATAAACATTTGAGGTCCTGTACATTACGTATTATAACAAATGACTGCCAATGGCACCAACAACCTGACCATTGTTTTCACACTTTAATGCGTGATCTAATCCTTGTGAAATATTGACTAAACAACATTTAATTCAAATGTCTGCTTAATCTTTAATATTTGACCACTTTTTTATGACAGAAATGCTACAGCCACTGTAATTTCTTGATTTCTTTCAATGTAATATTATTAATATGTGGCCATTAAAACGTGTAAACTCTGAGCAAGGGTTTAAACTTGTTTTGATGAACAGTTAGCATATTGAGAAAATATTGATGTATTCTTTTGTGTTTGGGTAGGTTTATTAATGATTTACCTTACAAATCTGATGCAATTGCGTACGTTGCGTTCCCAGATAAACATTATAATAAAAACAAACTCACAACAACATGCAGAGATAGAGTTTGAGACGCTCTGCACATGTAAATGATAACCATTTGTGTGGAGCAGCATTTACTGTGAACGGAGCAGCATGTAAATAATCAAAGCGCATATATTAAACCTGCATTGCATATATTTATTTAATTGAATCATAGTGTTTGTGAATTCACTATAGCATTATGTTTTATTATTTCAAATGGGTTTAATATATCATGCAGCCCTGGAAAACTGTCTAATAATGTGTTTCATGGATTCTCGTCAGTGGAAAGCGCCACTTCCAGTACTTTCCAGTATTATGCAATCGAGTGTTTTTTTAAATAGAGTACTTGAATCGAGAGATCGTGGCAGCCCTAGAACTAACCATGCATTACCCTTTCCAACATGATTACGTAATGCAGTAATCGCAGAGCTAGTGCAAACATTTTTGATTAAAAAGTATATAAATTTGTATTTTTTGTATAAATTTGTTTTGCTAAATAGACCCTTATTCCTCAGCTAGGATCGTATGGAGCCCTTTGAAGCTGCACGGAAACTGCAAATTCTATTTGACTGAAGAAAGAAAGACATGAACATCTTGGATGACATGGGGGTGAGCAAATTATCAGGAAATTTTAATTCTGGAAGTGAGCTAATCCTTCAACAACTAAATAAGTTTTGCAGTACATTATGTAACACTCAATTTCAAAACATAAGACTTTTAAACAGTAATGTTTCAATATGTATAAGCCATATTTGAAGAACAGTAGAATGCTTTAGTGACAGCTAAGCTTAACTTGAAACCTACTCTGTGTACATCCCCTGCCTCCAAACTCCCCAAAAATGTTGGAAATGCAATATGCACGTGTAGCTCCTTTGACAAGCTGTCAGACTGGAACGCACGGGCCCAGAGTGACGACAGATTCCACACACGTTTTCCTTTCCTCGCTCTTTCATGCTGTTTAGCACAGCTACGACACAGGATTACTTTACTATCAATAGAAGCAGCAGAAAAATATTGTGCAGAGTTCATAAAACAAGTTTACTGCTATTGGTTGAATAAAAAGGTCTTTCTGCTGAAGCAATGCCAATTGAAGCCCAACCAACTAGTTGCGCTTGTAGAATACAGGTTGTGTCAGCATTTACTCGCTAATTTTTATAAAATTCCAGCTTCTTGCACCATACATTGAGTTCAGTGCAGAAGATCTTCCTCAGTTCAGCAACATGACTAGACAGTCTGGCGAACATAAGCAGAGTTTTGTCAGCTATCTCCATGCTGCCAGCTCGCTGCACCTCGTTTCGAAAGGCATTCGGCAGCGTTGTGACAAATATGTCTACGCTAGAGGAATGAATGTAGGAGTTATGCAGAAAACGACTGCACTACCGAACCACAATGATCTGATAAGATGCTTTTAACGGCTGCAAATAGTCTTAAAACTCAAACTTTCTAATTTGATTGGATAGATGCACGGCAACGGAATGAAAAATCAAAACAAAACAAAAACATAGCTGCAAGCAGTGATTACCAGGGTTCAAGCGCTTAAGGCATTTAAGCATATAAGGAAAAAGATGTTACATATTATTTAGCAAGGCTGTACCCACCTAAATTAACGATTACAATTTTTTTTGGCAAATCCAGGTAATTTACCAAAGAAATATAATGTTTTTTAACGTTTATGACTATTATGGCAGCAGCCGATTCCCTTACAACTTTACATGCTTGTTTAGAATCATGTCGCATGTACTCAGCAGGTTTTGTGAAGTGTTGAGTTTTCCTTTAGGCTTTATAGGACTTGGGGTAAATTTGGACAGGCCCCTTTTCCAAACAACCTCATTATAGCTTCCCAAAGGGTAACATTTGGCCGATTTAACAGTGGCCAGTTTCTTTTAAATGTCTCTCAGACCTTTGAGTCTGAGAGTTGAACAGGCCCACCAAGTTTCGTTCCAATCGTCCTCCGTTAACCTTGTCTAACAGATGCCCGAATTGCGTCAACCAGTGGCGGCCATGTTTTTTGAGCTATGCAATTGTCCTTGTAGACACTTGTGGCACTTTCGGCCAAGACCTTGAAAAGCGAGTTTCATGTTGATAGGACAAATTGTTGTGCAGTTATAGCCATTTATATTTTTTACCTCTTATAGCGCCACCAAGTGGCCAAGCTCTGTGATTTTTGTCCTGTGACCTCAGATTGAGCTCTTACATAAGTGTTCTGAGTTTGGCGGTCATATCTCATTCCGTTCGGGAGTTATAAGCATTTTACTAAACTTGGGCCTGCCCCTTTCAAATGTTTTGGTGCCCCTTTACAACGGTGAGTCAAAAATTCAACTTTTTTTGATAATTACTGATATTCACTCTTCAGAGAATCTTTCTGCACTGGTTTGGTTCTGATTGGGCCAAAAACCTCGGACTAGTTCACAAAAGTAGGTTTTAAAAAAAATCTAAGACATTTGACCCTGCGACTGGCGGTTTAGGAGTTATGAGCGATTCCGTACTTTTGATCGCTGTAGCGCCCCCGTCAGGCCGATTGGGGCGAGCTTTGGTCACGTTGTAGGCGGTGCGAGTACTACCATCCCTCCAAGTTTCGAGTCTCTACGACTTACGATTTGGTCTGCACGATCAGTTTTACATGGAGATTGCTGATCCATGACCATTCTAACAAGGTTTCAGCGCTATTTTTGCTAAAATCATAGGCAAAAAAAATGTTTTTGCATGGAAACCAATGCCATGGTTTAAGGTTATGTTAATATGATCTGATCCCAAGGTGGCATGTAAGACTGACGTCTTCCACATCCGCTGAAGGACTTCTTTGGGGGTGAAAACCGGGAAAAAACGTGACACCACTGAAGCGTCCACTGTATCGAAAAGGCTATATATAACTGAAGGCTGCTGACTCTACAGTATTATAAAGAGCCCATAGGTAATGATTAGGGCTCAGGTTTCACGGGAGCAAGGGGACATGGATAGATGCTGTAGTTCATTTCCATTCAATGACCTCTAGCAGTGACATTCATGTAGGCTGGAAAAAAAAGTATGTGTGTAGGAATGTAAAAAAAATACCTAGTGGGAGTAACTTCTGCAAACCTAGGCCAAAAATGACTAACAAAAACAAATCAGAGACTATAAAAAGCATCCAATAAAAAGCAACAATTTCTAAATGCTGGTAAATAATGTTGCTATAGTAGCCTTGATTTCTCAAGGACATTTGATATTTTTTATAAGCTGCGTTTTTCTTGGAAAAAGACACTGAATGAATGTGAAACAGGTTTGGAGTAAACAAGAGTGATTTCATTTTTGGTTAAACTATCTCTTTAAGACTGCTGCACCTGAAGTGTAGGAGAAGTCATAGAGAGGTAGTTATTTTTAGGTTCTCAGCTGGTATCAGAGGGGGAGACGGGGAATCTCTGATGATGGCCAGACCACCGGCAACGTCACACTTGTGCCTGAAAGATCACGTCAGGGATCACTCACTTCCTGTCATTCCACAGCGACATGGCTAACTTTAGTTCGCTCTCTTAATGGAATCACATGCTTCAACTCACAAGTGACTACCAGAGCAGAAATTCACAAAGCACAAACTGTTTAACAACAAAGACGCTACAGGTCACACAACCATTGGCATCAATAGACAATTTCTGCTCAAAATTCTTTTTTTTTTTTTTTTTACATTTATAGTCATTGGCTGTTGTTATAAACTGATATTATGAGTGCTAACATTCAGTGTTGCCAAGTCTGTGGTTTTCCAGTGAAAGTGGGCTAGTTTTCTACTGCTGCTGTGGGTTTTGACTGTGAATTTTGGGGTGATTTTGACATCCAATTCCCCTGAAACACAACTGGACTAGTTTTGGTCGTGATTGAATTAGTTTTGAGTACCAATTGGGCTGGTTGTGTTACACAGACCTGGCAACACTGCTAACGTTCTCCTATACCACAGTACTGAACAGTATTTTATTTCTGATGTATTATTACTAAAATTTTAAACAACAGAAATAAGGCAATTATTATTTTTATAAGCCCGTTTCCACCACTGAATAAAAAACTAAAAGGTAATTGTGACTTTTTGTGATTCAAACTCGCAATTCTGACTTTTTTTCGGATTGTGAGGTATAAACTCACAATTGTAAGGTATAAAGTCAGAACCGTTAGATATAAAGTCAGAATTACGGGATGTGAACTCAATTTCAAGTTCTAAAAACATTCAGAATTGTGAGTTTATTGCACGTTTCAGAGAAAATAGCAATCTTTTTTTTCAAACAGAACAGGACTTTGAAACTCACAATTGCGAGTTTTTAAATCTCACAATTGAGAAAAAAGAACTGTGAGATAAAAACTCACAACTGCTAAAAAAAAAACTCAGAGTTTGCAAGATGCAAACACAATTCTGAGAAAAAGTCTTTATTCTTTATTCTTGAGTTTATATGCGCAACTGCCTTTTTTTTTTTTTTGCAATTCTGACTTCCTAACTCACAACTGCAAGTATATATCATGCAATTCTGAGAAAAAAAAAGACAGAATTGGCAGTTTATATCTTGTTTTTCTGACTTCATTATGTGCAATTACAAGTTTGTATCTTACAATTCTGAGAAAAAAAGCCAGAATTGCAAGATGCAAAACTTGTAATTGCGAGGGAAGAAAAAAAAAAGAAAAAAAAAGTCAGAATTGTACAATAAAAAGTTGCAATTACCTTTTTAAAATTTTTTATTCAATGGTGGAATCGGACTTCCATAGATAACCAATAAATGGGTATAATTATAAATCTATATTCATTATAAACAAAATAATTGGTTCATATGCTACAAGTAAATTTAAAATATGCACAAATTAATTAATCAAATGAATTTAACAATCTGTTAAACAGCCAAGAGTGTAAATCTATACTAACATGTAAAACATACTAAAATATGAATTTATATTCATATTTAACAATTAAAATGAATTATCTGTCAAATTGGCATTAAAACATACTAAAAACCAAAACAGCCTGCAGGCTACAAGTGAATTTAAAATGAGCAGAAACAAATGAAATCAACAATTAATTCAATTATCTGTCAAACAGGCGATGTTACAAATCTATACTAATATGTTAATTAAAATTAAAATAAAACAGAAAACTAAAATAAAGAGATTGTATGCTACAAGTAAGCTTAAAATAGGCAATAACAAGCAGATTATTTAAAATGATCTAAAATTTTAGATAATAATATTATAATAATTTAAAATAATTATTTTGTTTGTTTCTACACATTTTACGTTTGCCTGTAGCATGCAAAACCAATAAACATTAAATAAATAAACAGCAAATATTTGGATGAAAAGGATATATTTTGGTTTCTATCTTACTGAACTCGTTTTTTTGTTTGTTTTAAAAGGAATGAACAGTTATTGGCCAATATTTGAAATAATGTCAAATGAAAAGCAGATATTAAGATGGATTTTCTTTCCTCAATTCAACGGCATTTCACTCCTGGTTTTCTTCCTAAACCAGATTAAAAAAAAAAAAAAAACACTGATAATACAGAAATTAATTACCAAAATAATATGATATACAATATCATTTATTGCATCGGTTATCAGTCATAATGTGAAAACAGTTGTTAAAAAAAAATAAAAAAAAATATTCCACCATTAGTGTAGCCCTTAAAATGTATCAGAAGACACTCAGAAGGAAACAAATCCTTCCATCACATCAATAATCAGAGCTTTTAGATTTAAACCCATCCGACTGCAAGAGACTCCACTCTCACCAGAGTGCATGCTGGGAGTTATCAGAGACCTCCACGGAGCTCAGAGAGGAGCGGGAACGCAGTGATAACAGCTGTCCCGGACAAAGACTCGACCCCCCGACAAACACACACCTTCTCCCCTGCCAAACAAAAGCAGAAGGGTCGGCTCCACCGAGATACGGCTATCGGGCAATCGTTTCATGTAATCAATTCAGAGCATTAACAAGGACGCATGACACACAGTTGTGCTCTGAACTCAATGCAAACAGCCTCTAATGCAAGCACGCAATTACAAATACGTCACACACGCACATCTTTCAAACCATTTACAGATGAAATGCTATTTTAATGAATCCCAAAGAGCAAAAAATGCCCTCATTTAGGGAAGCAGAATAATTGTGCGCTCGTACTCGAGTCGTATAAATAGGCACGTGTCTCGGGACGCTGCATCTAAAATTGACAGAGGCGAAATTAAAGTGGCCAAACGAAAAAAAAACATGTTCATCAGTCCATAAGCAGCCTGGTCTGCATTTAGCCACTGACTATGAGCTTTCCAGAAACTAATAAGGCTCCAAATGCAAAACTCCCCTGGCTGGTGGATGGCCTCGGACCGTATCGCTACATCCACACAACTTGTTTTCCCGAAACTAGTTCGACAGCTCACTGGAACGAAACAATGCTGACAATCAGAGCAGGTATGTCAGGTATGGGGCGTCTCCTAGCACTCTAACACTGTCTGTGTGTTTCACTGTTTACATTACAGCATCTGGCTTACGTCCAGGTGATAGCGTGGTGAGAAATACTACACTAGACAGCAGGAAGCCAAGGCCTCGTTAACCCCGCTGTCGTAGCTGACCTTTGATCCCTCGTGCCGCAACAAATCTGGAGAAGATGCCAGAGTTATACACACATATACGAATTACTACGGAACACACGCTTGCATAACTCAGCCACACTTAATGTGTAACGTTATGTCGTGTTTGCGCAAAATGACGTGCGTCAACGTTCCCTGTGTTATGTAAGGTAGTTTCAAAATGAGAGGGATGAGAGTGAAACAACAGACGGTTTCTGACTATGTGGCCTCAGTATGCAGGAGGAATTTTAAATCCCGTGCTTTGATGTTCGGGACCATTTCTGCTGCAGGGCTTTACACTTACTTTATGTTTTTTTTTTTTTTTTTAGGGAACTGCCTTCAAGTTAACATTTTTTAGGGAAATGGCTAAGCTGATAAGTAGGCAAAAGTGAATTGAGAATTACTGAAGACTTCAGATATATTAAATAATCTATGCTAATAAGATACAGACATAAAAGAACCACCTTTACGGTGATTCATTGTTTTAGTCTGTTTATGAATCAGATGCTTCGTTTGTTCAGTTCATTCATGAACGATACGATCCAGTATGTTCAGTTGTTTCAAAAACAAGATACTGTTTGTTCAGTACTGATTCATTTATTTTGTTCATAAACAAAATGCTTAGTTTAATCAGTTTTCTAAAGAACGAGATGCCTCATTTAGTCATGAACGAGATGCTCAATTCATTTAGTTTGTTCGCAAACAAAATGCTTAATTGCATCAATTGTCTCAAGAATGAGATGCTTCATTTGTTCAGTTTGTCCAGGAACAAGATACTTTGTTTGTTCACCTTAGTCATGAATAGGGTTGGGTATCGTTAGAATATTATCAATTTTGATTCCACTTATCAATTCAGATTCTTTTCGATTCCAAATGTGAATAGAAGATATCATCAACCATATTTATTCTGTTTGTTTTTTTGCTGAACACGTTGCAGCTGAATACCATGAACAAAAATCAACAGGCTACATAAAAAGATTCACTTAAGAGCTGTTTGCAAAATAGAGCTGCATGATTCTGGATAAACTTGGTTGTTGTTTTAAACGGAAGTTGTGGTTCTCTTACGATTCTGAAGAAAAAAAACATTAGACAACTAAACAAAAGCACATGTAGGCCTAATTTATAGGTAAATGATTCAGCGATTCACTTAAGATTTACTTGGTTCATTAGTGGATGAATCAGCATTTTTGACTGAATGATCAAAGACAAATACATTATTAACACCCCCCGTTCACGATCTACTGGCATAACAACATAATCGATATATCTTTAACATTTTTTGAAATGCCAAATTAACTTTCAAAAAAAAAAATGACTCTATTTTGATCTCTACCGTACATATCAGAGTTTAAATCCAGACTATGAACTTTTATCCCAGTACTTCTGTGATTATTTGAATGTTTGTAACACAAAAATAATGAACTGTGTGGCTGAAAAGTCTGTGAAACTGTTTCATTCATATACATGACAGTGTCTCTCTTTAGGTCAGCGGCAGCACAAACGCAGATTTGAATGATCAAATCACACTAGTATGATCGTTTGCTGCACGGAAGAAAGGTTGAGGAATCAAACAGATGAATCATTGTAATTTAGGAATATAATCACGTTAGTATTTGAATATTGTTGGTTTGTGATCTTTAACGATCTGTTAAATTAAAATGCTTTGTCATATTGGTGGTGACACATCTATTGCAACATGTTTAGCTTATCATAAATACTATAGGCTACTTTTCGACTTCTGCTTGCAAGTGTAGCCATACTTTGGAGCGCTATGTGCTTAGATTACCAAGCAAGGTCGGGCAGATCGCTAGGTTGGGTCCTCACAGAAGAAAAAAAAAAACGCATATAGGAATCGATAGGCAGAATTGGAATTTTAATTTCACAAGAAGTGTTCCTGATCTTAAGTATCCGATTCTGGAATCAGAATCAATTTTCGATACCCAACCTTAGTCATGAACGAGATTCACAATTCATTTAGTTTGTTCACAAACAAGATGCTTCATTTCTTTAGTTGGTCCAAGAATTAGATACTTTGTTCATTTTAGTAATGAACGAGACACACTGATTCATTTAGTTTGCTCACAAACAAAATGGTTGTTGAATCAGTTTTTTTAAGAATGATATACCTCATTTGTTCAGTTCGTTCACCAATAATTACTTTGTTTACTTTGTTCATTTTTATTCAGATACGAGATGATACTGATTTATTTAGTTTGTTCATAAACAAAATGCTTAGTTAAATCAGTTTTCTCAATGGTTTAATGCCTCATTTGTTCAGTTGATTCAAACAAGATTCGTTCACTGTAGTCATTAACTAAATGTACCGATTCATTTAGTTTGTTCACAAACAAAATGATTAATTGAATGTGTTGTCTCAAGAATTAAATGCCTCATTTGTTCAATTCGTTCAAACAAGATGCCTCGTTTGTTCGGTTTGTCCAAGAACGAGAGACTTTGTTTGCTCATTTTAGTCATGAACGAGATGCCTCATTTGTTCAGCTAATTTGCCACACAGAACGCTTTGTTCAGTTTGTCCAAAAACGAGATGCGTCGTTTGTTCACTTTAGTTATGAACGAGATGCACTGATTCGTTTCGTTTAATAACAAAAAATGCTTAATTGAATCAGTTTTCTCAAGACTGAGATGCCTCATCTGTTCAGTTTGTTCAAAAACAAGAAACTTTGTTCATTTTAGTCATGAACAAGATGCATGATTCGTTTGTTAACAAACAAACTGCTAAACTGAATCAGTTGTCTTAACAATGACATGCCTCAGTTGTTCAGTTTATCCACCAACAAGATGCTTCATTTGTTCAGCTTGTCCAAGAACGAGATAGATTGTTTATTTTATTGAATGAGATTCACAAACAAAATGCTTAGTTGAATCAGTTTTGTCAAGAATGAGATGTCTCATTTGTTCAGTTCATACAAATAAGATGCTTCACTGAATTTATTTAGAATCAAGTTTTCATAAATGAGATGCTTTGTTCATAATTTGTTAAAAAATTAGATGTTTCATTTGATCAAAAACAAGATGTTTCAGTTCATTCAAGATTCATTCATTCATCAAGATGCATTGTTCGTTCAATTGACTTACAAAAAATATGCTACGTTTGTTCGTTCAGGTCATTCAAGAACAAGATATACTAAATCATTAAGTTCATTCATTTTTTGTTTGTTGGCTTGTTTTTCATTTATTTTGCTCATGAAAAAGAAGTCCCAGGTCATTTAAGAATGAGATGCCTCACTTGTTCAGTTCATTCACAAACAAGCTGCTTCGTTTGTTCAGTTTGACCAAGAACAAGATGCTTTGTTTGTTCAGGTCATTCATAAACAAGATGAACCATTTGATTCAATTGATTCACAAACAAAACGCTGAGTTGATTCAGCTGTTTCATGAACGAGATGATTTGCTCATTCAATTTTGAGCTAGCAGATACTTAATTTGTTCAAAATATGTCCTAGTTCATTCAAGAATGAGATGCTTTATTTGTTTAGTTTGCTTCCACAAACTGCTGAGTTAATTTAGTTCATTCATGAAACAAGACGTCCTAGTCTGTTTAGCTGTTTCACAAATGTGATGCTTTATTAAATCAAACACTTTGTTCAGTTCAAGAATGTTTAATGCTTCATTCGTCCACCAGCAAGAGTGAGATACTTCATTCGTTCAGTAAATGTGAGGGAAATTCAAACTCTACAGCATTTCGCTGAATATAGATGACTGGATCTAGATAAAAGACTTCAGCACGTCAAGCTTGCAGCCAAAAAGCTCAAGGCAGAAAGATCAGTCAACCGAAACTGCAGCCAGAAACGGCAACCACGAGTACAAAAATGACAAGATTCATCCTCACTACTGTTAACATGCTTTCAGCTGTACGGCTTCCTTCACATTCAACACTAAACAAAACCGTTGCCTGATTTGAGATGGCTCGGTCCACCAGACGCTGTGAAGTGATGCTAAGTGCTCCATGCAGCCACGCATGAGTTGCTTCTTTCAAATACACTCAGACACAATATAAACTCAGTTTAGCAAAATCAGTTGAAGCCTCCACGTTCTGACAGCGCTATTTTTAAATGTGGTGTCTCAGCACATCTATTTCTGGCTGGAGTGAAAATGTAATGATATTGTGCTCGAGGGATAGTACCGTGTTTCATTCTCGCCACTTTCAAAAACGCTTTGCAATATCTACTGTCGTGTACGAGAGATTAGGTGCTGATTTCACAGTCTTCTGAAAATAAAAACATTCAATGGAAACAGTGAACAACGTCTTCACTGCTAAATTCTAATGGTTAAGAACGCGACAACAAAATCAGTTCTGACCTTTCGTTTGACCTTTAAGAAAATTATGAAAGGATATAGGCATATAAAACACCAGCTTTAAAGATGATGCCGAAATTGTGTTTATCTCTAAAGAAAAGGTATACTAAAAATAAATTTTCACTCATAAATTGCTAAGAAATTTCACAAATTACAAAGAAACGACAAGTAACACATTGAATTAAACATTAAATTTGGAAGTTTTTGAAAAACTGAAATAGTATTTTACTGTAAAACATACACCATTCATTGTTTTATTTAAAACTTCAAAAAAAAAAATTACTTTAAGATACATTTAATAATTTCACAAAATATTAGGGTTTGTGAAATTTGTACAAAATGTTTTTATAAAATGCTAACTTAAAATATCAAATATTAATTTAAAAAAATATTTACAGTAATACATAATCATACTTACATAATCATTTTTTTTAATACTGACAGTCTTAGTTTCTAAGAAACTATTTTTAGATTAATTTTTTTTTAAAGATTTTAAAGAATTTTAAGAAAACTATATCTTACTTAAAATAGATAGTCAACATAAAAACCAAAATATTTTTAATTAAACATGAAATTTTGAAGTTTTTGAAAAACAAAAATAGTACTTTATTGTAGAACACACTCTAATAATAATTGTTTTAGTTAAAACTTAAAAAAAAAAAAACCTATTTGCTTTAAGATTATTTTTTTAATACGTAATATTTTCAGGATTAACATTATTAACATATGTTTGAGTGTTTATATGTTTTGAGTGTTTGTGGAAATTTGTGCAAAATGTTTTTTTATGAAATGCTAACTTAAAATATTAAATAATAATTTAAAAAAATACTTAAAGTACTACATTTACCAAACTTTTTATTACCATTTTATTCTGTTTTGTAAGTTAATTAGAAAACATAAGATTAATAATCACAATTATTTTAATACTGACAGTCTTAGTTTTTTAGAATCTATTTTTAGACTCGATTTTCTTTTAAAGATTTTAAAGAAATTTAAGAAAACTACATCTTATATTACTTAAAATACATACTGTCAACATAAACCAAAATAGTTTTAATTAAACATAAAACTTCAAAGTAGAAAAACTGAAATAATATTTATTGTAAAATGCTGTTTTATTTAAAACTTCAAAAAATAATTTACTTTAAGATTTTTAGGATACTTTTAATTTTTTTATATTACAATATAAGTTTTTTAATTTATTTAATATTTTAGTTTAAAAAATTATTTTTAGATTAGATATTTTCTAAGATTTTTAAAGATTTTTTAAAGCAAAATACATCTTATATTACTTAAAATACATACTCAGCATAAAAACTAAAATACTTAAATTGTTTTTTTGATTTTCACATATTTCCAATAACATTTTAATGATTGCATTTTAAACAGAACAAAACAATATAATGCAACATATAAAAGTAAATTATTCTAGCTACAAAAGTTTGATTTCTTGCATGCATCAGATTCATTTAATTTATATTGCAAGTTCAAGCTGCATTTTTAGCATCGACAGGAGTGGTGCTATTGCAGATATCATCATAAATTACAAGCATAATGTTTTTATTTGCATTGAGCATCTTTTATTTACTACTGCAAACACAAATATATAAAAAAAAAACAATACATAACAAAAGCTGAACTATTTTTAACTTCACACAAATTCTTGCTGATTATTTATTTTTAACCACATAAAGAATGCAAAAACATTTCCCGAGTGTACATCCAACAGGCATTTTCATCTTAACAACCCTATGCTGCCCAGGAGATCTATTATTTATTCATCAACCATTATTTTTAACTTAAGCAACCATTTGTTTTCCATTCACAATTATTGTACTACTAAACACACCACTAGCTCATTACACATTCACTACGCTACTAAACCGCCGCTCGTGTCTCATCTAGACAGTGTTCTTACAGCCTTACACACGGAAGTACTGGGTCAGTGACCAACACACATACACAAAATAATCCCTTGATCCACGAGAGAAAACACACATCCAAGTTTCAGAGAAAAGCAGGTCACCTGACACAGAAGAGCAAGACCGAGCTCTGGTCTGCATCTTTGACCTTGAACCCTTCAATCGCATGTATCAAACGCATCGCTATACAGGACAACCGAGGACACACACACGAGCTAAAAACCACCAAACACACTCAACAACCTAAAGAAAAAGCACTTAGCTAGACAAATGTGTTCAATTAAATGGGTGAACAGTTAATTGGCCTTTTTAAGACTATCTGTATTGACCAATAATGGTTTCTAAATGGCTGATTAACAGAAGGAAGTTCTAAATCTACATAGTTATATAGAGAACACCAACTTAAAGCTAAAGTCAATTTTGGCTCCACCAATGGTGTGAGTTTAGGGGCGGGGCTATCTGACCAATGGCGGACGGAGGGAGCGTTGTGGAAACTTTGTTAGAGAGCCATTTGTGTCTCTACCCTCGGCCAAGTCTGGATTTGCCCACCGCCGCTGTGAAGGACGGCTCTCACATTCTTTTACAAGATTAAACAAATGGGTGAAGGGTGTTGGAGGGCGAAAATCACCATGCCAACTCCCAAACGCACACTGTAGCTAAAGGACTTATGATAAAAATAACAACTAACGAACAAACGGCAGTTAAATTCTGTACTGGAGACGTTTCGTCTTCCTCTTTTGCTCACTATAAGCTTTAAGAATAGAAAATAAAGCTAAAAAAAACATACTAAAATGTACTAAAATGTGCAGAATGTGTTTTGGACATGGATCAATGGTAATAACTTTTGGGGAATCAAATATAAAAAAAATATTGATTCCCCTAAAAATATAAGGTAAGCTAAATATTTTAATAGTCATTTATACTGTGTTTTTTACAATTTTTTTTATTTTTTACAATTTTTTATTTATTTATTTTTTTTTTAAAACAAGAAATTTTATTATGTCTGGTTTTATTTAATAAGACCATACAGATGTAAATAAGGCCCTTTGAAATGCTTTTTATATTTTCCCAAATTCCATTTTCCGTTTTAATTCCATATACTTTTTATAATTTTTATAGATTCCATTTTAATTGTTAATGCACATTGTTTTTTTTTTTTGTTTTTTTCAAAAAGTACTTATTTTTATGGAAAACTATACATTTTATTATGTCTGGTTTTATTTAATAAGATGCTACAAAATGAAATGGGGCCCTATGAAATCCGTTTTATTTTTTCCAAATTTCAGTTTTTTTCCCCCGTTTTAATTTTTCTGGACACCTTTTTAATGGTTAATAGGGATGTTCACTTCGGTTATTTTTCCTAACCGACAGCCGACGCTCGTTAACCAATTATTAACCGTTAACCAACAAGATTATTTTAAAATAGAATTGAATTATTTTAGAAAGGATAAGTGTCTGTGACTCGTTAAAAACACCAAAATTTGTTTTCCAGTGATTCATTTTACATGTGCAAAAAGCAGCAAACAACAAAACATGAGGAATCGCATGGACGCATCACATCATGCACTTGCAGCGCTTATGCCAGCGGAGAAAAACATCATAAAGCAAGGCTATATATATAATGAATGAATAGGCCTACACAATAAATATTTTTACTAAACAAAACGAAAGAAAAAACTGTGCAACAAGTAGCTATAGTATGCAGAGTTTTTGGTTCATTTTTGTGCTGCGCGAAAGGAAGACGGCTAAAAAGCGTCATCCTATTTTTTCTTTATTTTGCAAAAGCACAAAGTTTTGTTTTTATTGTGAATGTGCACAAACAAACGCAAACCGTTTACAGTTTCGATTATCTGTATGACTAGAACGAGTCGTTTCCACTGTTAAAAGGAAAAAGCCTTTCTATTATCATAATAAAATACAGTCAGCCAAACATATGGGGGGAAAAAAAAAATAAATAAAAAAAATAATAAAATAATCACACTGCTTAATCGTTATCAACACACTGAAGTAATATTATGCCAAACCATTTGTTTTATGTGGATACTGGAATGCAAGTTAAGTACAAAACCAGGTTTATGTAATAAATAATATTTTGGCATTCAAATACATCTCAAATACGTAAACATTTGGATTTGTTTCGAACGAGAGACCCGACATTAGTTTCAGTTTCACTTTAGCCTTAATGAATTTATTTTGGCTTGTCGTTTATACAGCCTAGCTTCTTATATTTTACATCCTTGTTCTTTCCTGAATATTGTTAAATTGAAGAATTTTTTATAGAGTGAGGGGAAACTAAAATAGCCTAGCCTATGTTTATAGTGTTTGTAAACATTTCGCGTCGGCTTCAGAATGTAATAATAAAATGCGACTTATAGGCCTAGACGATCCATCTTTTTTTTCTCTCAAAAAATTCAAGTTTATTTTATTTTAATCATCCAGCAAACGTTTTAAAGTATTTTGATCAATTACTGGGGAAAAAAAAGACCTTTTAAACCGTTTAACTGATTGTATTAATCGGTCAAAATTCTTTCCGTCGGTTAACGGTTAACCGGTTAAAATGAGCATCCCTAATGGTTAATATAACTTTCATTAATCAAAAAGTATGTCTAAATAATTAAATTAAAAACAATCATGAAACTTAAACAATTTAACAACACCTAATTCAAAAATAGGTTTAAAAAAATTTATGTTTAGGTCCCTATGACATTTTTTTTTCTCACCTTATATTTTATTGTTACCAAATTCTGAGTTTTAACATGTCTAATTATTGGAATGCACAAAAACTTTATTCAAAAATTAAAATTAAAAATTTCAAAAATAAATATTTTCAAATTTAAATTCATTCTTACAATAGCCTTATGCATTTTTTCAGACTTTTTTTTGTCAAACAAAGGGGATTTATTATTAAAATTAAAACAAGAAATACTGTGTGATTAATGCTTAGAAAAAAATTAAGTTTTAACAATTTAGTAGTAGTAGTAGTAGTATGTAATGTCTTCAAGGTAAACCAAATTTTTCTTTTGATGGGTTGTCATGAATGTATATGTGTGTATATGATTCGCTAGTTTTACTCAAATGAAATGGTAAAATGCTCAGGAAGTGACTCTCAGAGCAGACATGCAGGATTCTTATTTAAAGAGTCATATTTAAATCCAAATTTTGACAAATTCCGTGACATTCCGCGTTATGCTGTAAATTCCATTTTTAAGTCTGGATACTCCATCTGCGTTTTCTGCATCGAGCAAATCATAGGGCCCTACTGAAACCTATGAGCCACCAAAGTAAAACTACAAAGGAAGAGGGCATTAAGAAAATA
Source organism: Labeo catla (assembly GCA_012976165.1). Classification (NCBI taxonomy): domain Eukaryota; kingdom Metazoa; phylum Chordata; class Actinopteri; order Cypriniformes; family Cyprinidae; genus Labeo; species Labeo catla. The sequence goes on along the minus strand of VONZ01000490.1, from coordinate 375,907 downwards.
AACAGCCAAAACAGCTGTATACATTACACAGAGATTAAAATCACTGGCCTTCATTATGATAATCACGGAAGGAGGTGGGTTTATTTTCTTAAAAACAGATTTTATCAAAGCCAGAAATCACAGGGCAACTGTAAAGTTGTCTAGCATCCATCCAGATACCTTGAGCGACTCGTAAAGAAGTCAGTGTCCAGGCCTCCGCATGTGTCAATCTGCATTACCCTAACAAGTCTGCATCTAAAGCTTTATTCATGTTGCAACGCAGGGCAGGAGAGTGGGCCAGTGTTTTTACCAAGAAAGGGCAACGAGCGAGGCACAAACAAAATCCTCCATTTAGGCTAGACGGGAAATCATGTTGTGGTTCTGCCTTTGATCTCATGAAGCGATTAGGCCAACAGGATTACTGAGACTTGACCAGTGAAACGACCGACCCAAAGTCACAGACCATGAGATGGATAAGTATTACCAAACAATGCAAACTACAGCACAATCCCTTTGCCCTGCATCTGTTTTGGCCACAAATAAGTGCTGTTATTAACCTACAAAACAAGTCTGACAACCACGGTCAAAAATTAACACTCAACAAGCACCAAGCATGCATAAAAATGCCTTTGGTGAGGGAATAATGGACTTGCTGGTCAGTAAGCAAGGAACTTTAAGAAAATGCACTGTAAGACACAGAAATGATAGTCTGACCCTGTGAGCAAAAAACAAATAAAAACAAAAAATTACAAAACAAAAACTAATATTAACTAAGATTAACCTCCGTGGAAAAAAATAAATAAATAAAACGAATTAAAATAAAATAAAATAAAAGTTTTGTGGTTAAGAAAATGGAGGGAAACAGCTAAATATTTTTTACAATAACAACAATAATGTACTCAAATTTAATTATCAGTTTTAGGGCTAGTAAGAAACATTTAAGCCTGAAATTGGCAGGTAGTGAGAGATCGATATATTGCACCTGCCAATTAATCGGCCAAAACCTGGTCATTTTCAAATTAACATTATTGGTCTCTAATTGGTCATTCCAGCTACAAAATCTATATTATTAAAATAGTATATAAAATTTATATAAATAATAAATAATTGTGTATGTGTGTGTAAGAAATATTACAGTTAAGAAAACATAAAATTTACAACAACAACAACAAAAATTGTTTACTGAAATAAAATACATAAGTTTTTTTTTTAATTCAACTAAATGCCAAAACAATATTTTTTTTACATTTAGTTTAATTTAATGTACTAAATTTAAAAATTTAATGTCTAAAAAATAACTAATTAATAACTATATATATATATATATATATATATATATATATTTAAAAAGAGTTTTACAAAAACTACACACAAAATAACAAAAAATGTATGTAAAATTAAATCAAAACATTATTTTAAAATATTAAAAATATTAATAAAAACTACTATTAATTAGTTTTATAATATAGTTTTAGCATATAATATAAATTAATATGTTTAGTTTTATAATATTGATCAAATAACATGGGGGGGTATTTAAAAATATATTATTTTTTTAATAATAAATAAGATGAGCTCTGTCTGTGTGTGTGGATAGATAGATAGATAGATAGATAGATAGATAGATAGATAGATAGAACTAAGTAAAAATGAACTAAAACTGAATTTTAAAAATCTAATGAATTAAATAAAAATAACAACAAAAACTAAAAATAACACAATTAGTAAAAGTTTAAAAAAAACTGATAAAAACTGAAAAAAAAACTAATTCAAAATAATAAAAACTAATACTGATTAGTTTTATAATATCTTTTTATAATATAATATAATATAATATAATAAATTACATCTAGTTTTATAACATTGATAAAATAACACTGGGGAAGGGGGGAGGGTTAAAAAATATTATATTTTTCAATAATAAATGCTCTGTCTGTGTACTACACACACACACACACACATACAGATACATATATAATATATAATTGATTTTTCTGGATATAAATGATTTTAGGACTGATTTGGGTGTATTCAAAAAATATATTTTTTAAATATAGATTTTGGAACTGATCTCTTTTTGAGGAGTGAATGTGTTTGTTTGTGTGTGTGGAAAAAAATAATAATTGACCACTATTGTCATATGTGGAAAAAAAAACTACTCATTTGTCATCCTGCTAACTTCCATATACACACTAGTAGCATATTAATACAAAAAGAATTTGTAAAGTCAAATCATAAGTCATGTTATGCATTACGAAACCAAGTCTAGTAAATCATGCTCTGTCGGCTGATCCGGTCAAACAGGTTAGTGTTACTCTGCTTAAACAAACATCACAAACAGGAAAGCAACCCGTGACTCATGAAAAGGAGGAAGGGCTGGAGAGTCACATTCCTGAGATGTTCCACCTGTTTCATGAAGCTCACCTGTTGTGGGAGGGGCTTCAACAGGTGTCAATGGAAAGACCCACCCAACAGAAACTGTATCAGTGTGACAGATCAACTCATTTACATTATTTCCTGTCCTAAAGTTTCTATGGGCTTTAAATGAAAGCAGATAGGATAACTTTAAATTAAAACAAAGCAAAAAAAGAACAGCAGCTGAGGAGTCTGTTATTTATCATTTCTGTCATCAGCTGTGTCTGTTTGTTATGGGACGCGTCCAAACCCTCACTTTTGACACCATCTATAAACACTCTCGCATTAGCAGTTATAAAATACAGTGAGACATTTAATGCTGAAATACAGAGAAATTTTACATAACACATTTTATAAGCGCTTAAGCAGATTTTACATAAGCACTTTCCCTTCTCTGACATATTTTGCGATAACTTAAGATACTGTCATTGCAATGCTTTGTCAGCTGTTTGTTTAAAATCTTAACACGACAGTCAAAATTATCATTACAAATTTAAAACGTTTTAAATCGTCAACATTTAAAAAAAAAAGCTTCATGAAACCAACAGACTTTGAAAACCACTTCGGCTAAGCAGTATTTATGTCACTGTCACACAAAACAAACGCGATATATTTTTAAACAAAATGCTAGATAACAAAACTACAGTATTTATAGTTATAAACAAAAGGTTGGAAACAAAACCAAAGCGTTGTGTGTTTAATAAAACCTTTAAACTATCGTACAAATCGGCTAGCGTTAGCGTGTTAGCATAAGTTGAGGAATCTCCGTTAGCTGGGGCTAAACGCGCACCCACATTTATGACCTCAGGTATCTACTGCACACATTTTAAGCTCTGGTTTAAATATAATTTATCTTTTAGCTCCTACAACTGCTGACATTGTATGCAAAGCGATATTTAAAGAGCACAAACCTTATTAGAGGCAGCACGGGCAGACATTTTGTTCCTTTAGCTGTTCGCGCTGAAGCAAGTTGAGGCTAAATGTTGTCGCCTCAACGAAATGAATGCAAAACAGGGTTTGATCGACCCAGAAGAGATAAAATCCGCGTTTTTCGTCTCCTCTGGCCCTTGTGTCGGGCTAAAGTGTGTTGTGGTCTCTTATAAGGATGAGCAGCAACATGTCAGATGAGCGTAAAGTTCGCCATGTACCGCCAGCGATCTCCTCTTATTGCTGATGAAGCGAATACATCTGACAAAATCTCTGAATATGCCACGTCTGTCCCGCAAGAATCGGGTGTATTCAGCGCAGTCCTGGTGTATAATATCCGTTGAGAGGTGTGTTGGTACACCTGCGGGGAAGCAGAGGGCGGGATGTCGTGCTTTAGCCCTGTGCAGCAGACTCACTGCAATGGCAGCAGCAGGAGGAGGATGAGATGAGCTCTGCTCTGCTCTCTTTCCCACAGCACAGCAGTGACATGTCTGTCTGGCTGGACATTTCCACTGCATCTCTCCAGGGGTGGGAACATGAGAGAGAGCAGAGCAGCAGCAGCATCCCTATCTGGGATGTTCCACTTTAACGTGTTGTTATAAAAAGCCATTGAGGTGAAGTGATTTTATAAATCGAGTATTGTGAATGTAGGGGTTATTAGAGCACAACATTTTATGTAAATCCAGCGAACAACGAACAGACCCAAAAAGGGAACGACTTTCCTTATTGCTTTCGTTTTTTACTGTTAAGAAATGTTTATTTATTAGATGTATAGCTGTGACAGACAGACAGACAGACAGATAGATAGATAGATAGATAGATAGATAGATAGATAGGTGGGTGGATAGATAGATAGAAAGATGGATTGGTGGGTGGATAGATAGATAGACAGAAGGATGGATGGGTGGATGGATAGATAAATAGATAGACGGATAGATAGATAGATGGGTGATGAATGGATGGACAGATAGACAGAGAGAGACACACAGAGATAGATAGATAGATAGGTAGATAGACATAGATGGGTGGATAGATAGAGAGGATGGATGGGTGGATAGATAGATAGATAGATAGATAGATAGATGGGTGATGATATGGATGGACAGATAGACAGAGAGAGAGACACACAGAGATAGATAGATAGATAGATAGATAGAAGATAGAAAGGATGGATGGGTGGATAGATAGACATAGATAGATAGATGGTGATGGATGGACGAAGATAGACATAGAGAGAGACACACAGAGATAGATAGATAGATAGATAGATAGATAGAATGGAATGGATTGGTGGGTGGATAGATAGATAGACAGAAGGATGGATGGGTGGATGGATAGATAAATAGATAGACGGATAGATAAGATGAGTGATGAATGGATGGACAGATAGAATGAATAGATAGATGGAGATGGAGATGGATAGATAGATAGATAGATAGATAGATATGCGATAGATAGATAGAATGGAGTGGGTGATGAATGGATGGACAGATGACAGAGAGACACACAGAGATAGAGATAGATAGATAGATAGATAGATAGATAGAAAGGATGGATGGGTGGATAGATAGATAGACATAGATAGATGCGATGGAGGTGATGGATGGACAGATAGACAGATAGACAGAAGAGAGACACACAGAGATAGATAGATAGATAGATAGATAGATAGATAGATAGATAGATAGGAATGGATTAAGGTGATAGATAGACATAGAAGATAGGATGGATGGACAAAGGAGAACTGGATAGAATAGATAGATAGATAGATAGATAGATAGATAGATAGAATGGATGGTGGATATATAGATAGATAGATAGATAGATAGATAGATAGATAGTGATAAATGGATGGACAGATAGACCGATAAATAGAGAGAGACAACACACACAGAGATAGATAGGTGGAGATAGATAGATGAATAGATGGAGATGGAATAGATAAGATAGGTGGGTGGATAGGTGGAATAGATAGATAGATAATAGAAAGATGGATTGGTGGATTGTGGATAGATAGATAGACAGAAGGATGGATGGGTGGATGGATAGATAGATAGATGGGTGATGAATGGATGGACAGATAGACAGAGAGACACAGAGAGATAGATAGATAGATAGATAGATATAGATAGAATAAGATAGTAGGGGGGATAGATAGAAGGATGGATAGGTGGATAGATAGATAGATAGATAGATAGATAGATAGGCAAGATAGATGATGAATAGATAGATAGATAGAAGGATGATAGATGGATAGATAGATAGATAGATAGATAGGATGGACAGATAGACATAGAGAGACACACAGAGATAGGTAGATAGATAGATAGATAGATAGATAGATATAGATAGAAGATAGGATGAAGGATGGATGGAGTGGATAGATAGAGCGAGATAGATAGAAAATGGATAGACAGATAGATAGATAGAGTAGATAGATAGATAGATAGAATGGATAGATAGATAGATGAATGGATAGATAGATAGATAGATAGATAGAAAAATGGATGGGTGGGTGGATAGATCGAAGGATGGATGGATGGATGCGTTGGATAGAAATAGACAGACACACACAGAATAGATAGATAGAGTGGATAGATAGAGGAAGGATGGATGGTGGATGGAGATAGATACATAGATAATAGATAGATAGATGGGTGATGAATGGAAAGGATGGATGGGTGGGTGGATAGATACAGAGAAGGATGGATGGATGGATGGGTGGATATAATACAGACAGACAGATAGATGAATAGATAGATAGATAGAAGGATGGATGGTGGATAAATAGATACATAGATAGATAGATAGATGGGTGATGAATGGATGGACAGAATGAACCGATAAATAGAAAGGAACCTGAGATAGACATGGATGAATGGATAGGTAGGTGGATAGACAGATGATAGATAGATTAAGATAGATAGATAGATAGATGGGTGGATAGATATAGATAGATGGGTGGATGGAATAAGGTGGATCGATGGGTGGATAGATAGATAGATAGATAGATAGAATAGATAGATATAGATAGATAGATAGATAGGTAGATGAAGATGGATGATGGATGGATGGGTGGGTGGATAGACAGATGATAGATAGATAGATAGATGGGTGGATAGATAGACAGAAGGATCGATGGGTGGATAGATAGATAGATAGACAGATAGATAGATAGATAGATAATTACTTTACTTTTACCTTAATACCTTTACACCATGTAAGTGTATTTTAATTTTAAATCTGTTGAGTAAATCTGGCACCGCATCTCACAGTGACCCCACAGGAAACCCTCACTCACTGCCTGCATTACACTGACAACTTCCTCTGATTCTTTCTGCTCTCAGAGTGTGGCCCTCCACTTAAGATATTATCCGCAATAGAGGCAGGAAACCAAACAAAGACACTTACAGACCACCTCAGGTCTTGTTTATCATTTAAAAGAGGGAGGGGTACACCTTTTTACACTCTCTATTTCCTGTTTCAATCTGAATTTGAGATTTACCAATGGTCAGATTACACTGTTAAACCAGGCAGTGTAGCTCTTCACTTTGGATGGTGAAGTTATTTACTACACCCAGACCAAAGCACAAACTGAATATTTTTCTACTACCCTCCAGTGTGGTCAGTAGACAGTGCCCCCTACAGCTCCTCAGTGTCCACTGCTGCTCTGAATCTGCAGTTTTAGAGACAGACCTCACACTTTCACGCTGGGCTCCAAATGGCAGCGATGCCCAGTCAGCCCGCCTGACACATCTCTGCAAAAACAATGCAAGGAAGCAAGATAAATTGCCCTTGACACCTGTGCCTCTGTGTGGCACCACAGTCAGCTCTCCAGAATGCACAATTCAGCTGCTGTAACCTTCCCACACAGAGCGTAATGGATTTACAGCACCATAAAACCATTAATATGGCAAATAAAACATGATTGGTAAATATGATTTGCCTCTGATGAAATCTAATATGATCGGTACAGTATTTAAAACACTGCAGGGTTGCTGCTGGGATTTAGTTGGCATGTCATTATCATTAGCTGCAAGTGCGAGAAAAAAATGACGTAGCCTGTAATGAACGTCCTCTGTGGAGCGAGTCCTCAGCAGAAACAGCGAGAGACCGCAGAACAGGCAAAACATACAGGAGAGAAAGGCCATGAGGAGACTGTGAAGGACACTGAGTTAATCAAGAGAACGAGAGGAGCGCTTATTACCTAACCTGCCATCCAGAGCAGCTCCTAAGGGCCATGACATGTGCTAGTCCTCCTGAGTGACAAACAGAGATGTGGAAAATAATAGAGCTGCACAAACAAACAAACCCATCAGCGGGGGGACATTATTTATCATGGCCAGGGTTTCTAAACATTAGATACCACTGAATATAGTTTCACATGGCATTATAGAATGTATATGCATCATGAATATAATTTCATTAAAAATATATATATATATATATATATATATATATATATATATATAGGTGAACATATTCAAATAAATATTTGACCTAATTAAATGTTCAGGCACATAAATGATTCCCTCCACACTTCAAAAAAGGTGAAAGGTAATTCTATTGCCTATTAATTATAAAATAATAAAATGACATTGCATTCTAAAAATATTTTATAATACTTTATAAAAGAGCATGATACAAAATATTACTTCGCAATATTATTATTATATATAGCCTATAACAATATTAATATTATTATTACATCTAAATAGTATAAATAATACGTAACTACGTCACTGAATGATAGCTTTTGCATTGTTTTGCATTATATTACATAATGATATATCTCAATTCTGTATCTTGACGCATTTATTTAAACTATCAACGTTGAACACAGCATGGTTAAAATGCAGCATATACATAAAGGACGCCTTCGCGCAAGACGCAGTGGAATGGAAACGAACGCAGGGTCTCCAGACGCGAACGTCTTTAAAACGCGACGCTAATGTGCGGACACAAGCAGCCAGAGCATGTTTACATAAAGTATTAAAAGCAATATGGTGGAACGCAAAACGCATTCTGTGTGGACTTTATACAGAACACATTATTCAAGTTAATACGGGACTTGTTCGCGGGAGGCGCAGCGCAACTGAATGGAAAATAACGCAAAGTCTATCCACCTTTTTATTCCCGTGAGTTTTCCGGTTTCACCCGCGTCGAGCTATTTTTAGGTGTACAAAACAGCGTTTCGCTGCTTGATATTGCAATTCGTGTGTCTTACCATATTATTTCAATGTATTATCTTGTTTATGAACACACTGGTTTGTAGTGCAAACAGTTTTACCGTTTACTGCACATTGTTATTTTTCTCGTCATTTCCCTATAGAGTGTTTTCACGACGCGTCATCAATCGGCCATATTGGCGGAGCTGAACGTAAACAAAATGCCACCGAACCGAACGAAACTCGCATATTTTGCTGATTATTGCTGCTGAAAATGGTCAATTATTGTCCTGTTTTAAGCTGTACTAATCGGTAGGCCTGTGTAAAACATACTGTAGATTATAGACTGCCAAAACTTATAACAAATCAAGAGAAGAGTGCAAAAAACTGTCTGAGGACCAAAAGGCGTTCGTGGTTGGCCAAACTGAATCGGAATTTCCAGGGCGAGAATCCTGACAACGTTGGTGTTTGTTCTTATCATTTCCAGTCAGGTAGGTGAAATATTAGGCTAATATCTTCATTAATACTGTTCATACGTATCTTTACCACCTGTTAACTTTAGTTTGTCAAAATATTGTGCCTTTTCCTGCTTACTAAGTCCTTCTCTGTATAATTTAGCAGCTTCCACATGTTTCTTCTGTGGTTTAGACAGCATAAATTAGCAGAACAACATATTCAGTAGTACAATAAACTATGCAATCAATGCTGTTATTTACATCTGAGTATCGCCAATATGGCCGCGCATCCGGGTAACTGACCAAATCGTGGCATAAGTGCAAACCATCTATAGCGGCTATTGAACTGTAAGTCTCACCCCATAAGCTTAATTCCAAAATACGGTCAAAGAATTTATCCTTGTGCATACTTATATTGAAAAACTATTAAAAAGTGCAAAAAAGTTTCCTGTGTGAACGTGCTCGCTGCTGTAGTCACAGACTATTTTATGAGGTGTCGCTTTCGTATTATTTCGCACAATGTGATTGTGGTTCAACCTTAGCGTCAGAACATTGGCTCCTTTTCGTTAATGCACATCTAAGACTGACACAGAATGGAAGAAATTGTTGAATGAAGATGTTATTTTTGTGCAAAATGTATTCTCATAGTTTCATAACATTACGGTTGACCACTGATGTCAAATGGACTATTTTAACAATGTCCTTACTACCTTTCTGGGTCTTGAACGTGTCAACGTGTCTATGCAGGGTCAGAAAGCTCTCGGATTTCATCAAAAACATCTTCCGAAGTTCCGAAGATGAACAAAGGTCTTACGGGTTTGGAGTGACATAAGGGTGAGTAATTAATGACAGAATTTTTATTTTTTGTTCATAAGAGAACCAGATCGTCTACGTTTAGAGAACATTCCCTATTGGCTAGGAGGGTGTGAAAACTTATGAACGAGATCACACAAATTCATAAGAATTAGCCACAAATATGCTAAAATCTAAAACTGTTATAAATTGATATAACTTGAATTTAAAATAAATACTCTGTGTCATTAAATTTTAAAACCCCTGCGAAACAGATCAGTTCTCACATATTTTAGATTTAAAAATGTGAATAGTTTGCAGCATTATAAATGAAATGAAATGGTCCATTGTTTATAAATGCAATCTTACATTCACCCTTCATTAATGTAAGCACATTCAGCAAAAGAGGATGGTCGTGACCCTAACAAATCACCTCTTATCCCGGCCACTAATGAGCCTCTATCCCCTGTGACCATCACGGGCACAGGGGTCCTGCAATGCTGCGAAGAAAAAAAGACCTCGTGCCGTTTCCAACAGAGGACAGAGGGATTGAGCGAGGGAGGGGTGGGCTTGACTTTTATAAGGGTGGGACAAGGTCACACGAACACAATGAACAACTATAGCGCCGTGATATGCTGTAATTAAACAAAGGATGGGGCGCGTGAGCAGAAACTGTTCTCTTTGTGTCCTGTGGTGTAAATTATCTCCTATATTTTAATGTGAAACTAATATATAAGTCTTAAGGTAATATATACAGCACTTTACGTTCTCTACACCATATACGTGGCAGAAATGTGCAATGTCTGCTATACGATGCATTTGAAGTTAAGTGTCTGGATGATGATATTGTTCAGTGAAGCTTGAGAGCAGTAAAGTACAAAGCGGCTGTCACAACCTTTCCTGCGGGGTTGCATTATAGACAGCATTTATGGTGTTATTTAATTTAATTCGATGCCTTTGGCATTTTATTAAAGGGTTTTGTATACGCTGAAAGTCATTTACACACAGATTCAGGATTCTTTTTGCACTCAGAGAAGGATTTTGTATGGTATCGGACTTAAATATGTGGATATATCTGTTTAATATAACTGCAACAGCGAAATATCCTTCAATGCGTTAACGAAACTGAAAAGAACGCATTTAAGAGGCACTAAATGAGTCAATAACATGATAGAAAGTGAGTCACATTTGCTGGGCGCTTCTCAAGTCTATTACAGCGCTCGGCCCTGAGCTGCTCTGAATCACCAAACAGAAGCGCAAAACAGTCTAGTAAGCAAAAGCCTCTGGGGGAGCATTTGGGAAAAGAAATCCAGGATTTTATAAAACCCAGCCTTGCCATGTGTACCTAAAGGCAGCATGAGCGAAATGACAAATACTGCTGAAATGAGGTTATTCCAAGAGAACATCAGCTCTCATTTAATGATTGTTAAATGTCATTTTACGTCAACATACTAAACCAACATACCAATACAATGTAAAAACTACTTCTAATAATCACTATTTTTTTCTTGTTTTCCAGTAAAAGTATCTAAACATCCTTATAGCAAATATTTAATTAAAGGGATAGTTCACCCAAAAATGAAAATTACCCCATGATTTACTCACCCTCAAGCCATCCTAGGTGTATGTGACTTTCTTCTTTCAGACGAATACAATCAAAGTTATATTAAAAAATCTCCTGGCTCTTCCAAGCTTTATAATGGCAGTGAATGGGTGTTGAGATTTTGAAGTCCAATAAAGTGCATCCATCCATAATAAAAAGAAGCTAATGAAGCTAATGTTCTTATGTAAGAAAAATATCTATATTTAAAACTTTATGAACCGTAATCTCTAGCTTCCGCTAACTGTCGTGCACATGTTCACGAGAGAGTGGCATACCAGCGGATGACATAGGATGTAGGCATAGCGTAAGGTCCGGTGAGAATATGCTAGTCTTGTGAGAACCAAGTTTTGTTTACAGCAAAGGAAAACCAGTCTCCTCTTGGCTTATATCGAAATCCTCTGGCATTTTACTTTACAAATTCTAGTTTTGCACTTTTAATTCGTCCTACATCATTAGTTGGTATGCCATTCTCTCGTGAACGCAAGTACGACAGTTAGCGGAAGCTAGAGATTACGTTTCATAAAGTTCTAAACAGAGATATTTTTTGTACACAAACGCATCGATTCACTTCAGAAGGCCTTTATTAATCCCTGGAGCCGTGTGGAGTACTTTTATAATGGATGAATGCACTTTGTTGGACTTCAAAATCTCACCACCCATTTACTGCCATTATAAAGCTTCAAAGAGCCATGATATTTTTAATATAACTCTGATTGTATTAGTCTGAAAGAAGAAAGTCATATACACCTAGAATGGCTATCCCTTTAAGAAATCCAACTTAAAAGATATTAAAACTTGTTTTCAGAAAATAAATCTAGAATGATTTTATTACATTTATCCCACCCAAAAATGAAAATTACCCCATGATTTACTCACTGTCAAGCCATCCTAGGTTTATGTGACTTTCTTCTTTCATACGAATACAATCGGAGTTATATCAAAAAATGTCTTGGCTCTTCCAAACTTTATAATGGCAATGAATGGGTGTTGAGATTTTGAAGTCCAATAAAGTGCATCCATCCGTCATAAAAAGTGCTCCACACAGCTCTTTAGGGTTAATAAAGGCCTTCTGAAGCTAATCGATGCGTTTATGTGAGAAAACTATCCATATTTAAAACTTTATAAACCGCGATCTCTAGCTTCCACTAACTGTCATACACATGTTCACAACAAAGTGGCTTTCCTGCATATGATGTAAATGTAGCATAAGCTCCGATGAGAACATGCTAGCCTCGTGAGAACCAAATTTTATTTACAGCAAAGGAAAACCATTTTCTTCTTGGTTCATTTTTCTTTACAAATTCTTGTTTTGCACTTCTAAATCATCCTATTCCGCTAGAATGCCGCTCTCTCATGAATGCGCATACGACAGTTAGCGGATGCTACAGATTATGGTTTATAAATCTTTAAATATGGATATATTTTTTTACACAAAAGCATCGATTCACTTCAGAAGGCCTTTATTAATCCTCCGGAGCTGTGTGGAGTACTTTTTATGATGGATGGATGCATTTTATTGGGCTTCAAAATCTCAACACCCATTCACTGCCATTATAAAACTTGAAAGAGCCAGGGCATTTTTTAATATAACTCTGATTGTATTCATCTGAAAGAAGAAAGTCATATACACCTAGGATGTCTTGAAGGTAAGTAAATCATAGGGTAATTTTTATTATTAGGTGAACTATCCCTTTAAGAAATAAATAATGTAAAATATTTACACTTATGAACTGAAAAATCTCTTTGTGCGTTGTCATCCGTGGTCTATTCACTCGTTTCCGTCCATTCATTAAGACTCAAGCAAACGTCAATATTTTAGAAACGTCTAGTCAAAGCAGAGGGTAACTAATGAAGTTTATGCACTCGATTTGTGCCCCTTTTCGATTTGTGTTTTCACCAGTATTGGACAAGCAGGTCTTACTAGACAGAATTTTGTCCCGTCAGCTCTTATACGGCAGCTACTCTGTAAAGCAATTAAGCAATTGATCTGGAGAAGACTCATTTTGTGCTTACTGGCCTGTCGATAGCTCAAAGGGGAATGATTTAGTCATTATTATTATTTTTAGCCCCAATTCCACTAGGGATCTTCTTGTTTCCGGCTTTATCTTACAGGAAATAAATACTGGATGATTCTGCTGTCGTATGGATTGTCGGAGTGACGCAGGCGGTTAGTTGGCTATTCAGTGCATGGATTTCCACAACATCCAACTTCTACAACTCGGTAGAAGGAGGTTGAAGAAGATGCATTGGTCTTGCGGTCGATGACAAGCGTGGTGACAACATACGATCTCATCATTTTCAATGCCGCATCAGTCTTTTAAAGCAGACATGAATCTCTGCTTCAACATCCACTCTTTCTGCCTTCCTATCCATCATCAAAACCCACATCCAGACTCTGAAACTGCCAAACAGCGGTTTGGGGTTCCTGCTGTCCGAAAGACTGAGAGGAGAGCAAACGTACCCTGACTTTGAGGAGGCCTGCATGGAAATCTGTATGACATGAACGTTGAAGGTTGCCTTGTATCGATTTAAACACACTAAAGAAGCTTTGATGGAAAGTTTGACGGGTAGGAACGCACAAGAGCCAGGTCGGGTTGAAACTGGGTGGGAATACAGCGAATTTGATTTCCGAACTGTACCTATCTGTCTGAAATCACATTCTATGTACTCAACGCATACTTGCTTACTATATAGTGCTCCATCCAAGTCCAAGTATGATCATAATCGTGGGCTTAGAGTTATTAACCTTACAGAAAACTATTTAAAACATTAACGTTCAAACAAAATAAAATGTAAATATTAGAAGACCAACTTGAAAATCAGAATTTAAAGTTAAAAGTTAGAAATAATTTTAAGTTTAAGCACAAAAATGACTATTTGGAAATAAATAAAAACTAAAACTGAACTAAAACTAAATCTGAGAAAAATGAATCAGAAAATAAACCTAAATTGTAATACAAAAATAAAAATGAATAAAATTGACAAAAGAATTTTGAATTTGAATTAAAATTGACGAATTGACATAAAATTGCTAGTAAGTAAATTAAAATTAAAACAATATTTAAAAAAAAGTGCATTCAAAAAAATTATATATGTTAAAATAATAAAAATATATATGAAAAAAATGAACTAAATCTTAAACTGAAATAAATAGATATAAAACCTAAATTGTAACATAAAAATAAAAACGAATAAAAATAAGCAAAGAACATAACAAAATTGCTAAAAAGTAAACTAAAATTAAAATGAAGCGTATTAATAAAATTATTAAAATAATAAAAAAATTCTAACTGAATTAGATAGATATAATCCTTAAATTGTAATACAAAAATAAAAACTAATAAAAATGAGAAAACATATTTAAGACATTTTTAAATAAATTATACTGAAAATAAAAGAAGACTAAAACAGAAGTAAACCTTAAATAAATATAAAATAATAATAATAATAATAATACAGTTTAAACTAAATTGTAATATAAAATAAACTAATAAAAATGAGAAAAGAACAAATTAACAAAAAATTAAAATGAAAACTGAAAATATAAAAAGTGTATTAATAAAATTATTCAAATAATAAAAAAAATCTAACTGAATTAGATATAATCCCTAAATTGTAATACAAAAATAAAAACTATTAAAAATGAGAAAACATATTTAAGAGAGATTTTTAAATAAATTATACTGAAAATAAACGAAAACACAAATAAAACTAAAACTGAAATAAATATAAATTAAGCCTTAATAGTAATACTTAAAAATAAAAACTAACAAAAATGACAAAAAAAAATCAACTAGAATTTAAATGAAAATTGAAAATATAAAAAATAAAAGCCAGTTTAATATACTACTACAAACTATAGTATTTTATAAACAATACTAAAATAACAGTAATGTGAAATAGAAAAATAATTTAGAGTTTAAGCCAAAAAATTGAATGAATAAAAATGAAAACTTAAACTTAAATAAATAAAATTAAACCTAAATAGCAATATTTCAAAATAAAAACTAATAAAATAACAAAAGCATGTTACAAAAAATAACTCGCTAACACTTTACAATAAGTTTCATTAGTTAACTACATTAGTTAACATGAAGTAAGAATGAACAATACTTCAACAGCATTTATACATCTCACTTCATGTTAATTGATTAATTATTTTATATTTATATATAGCATTATTAAAATCACAAGTTGTGTTTGTTAACATTAGTTAATACACTGTGAATTAACATGAACAAACAATGAATGACCGTATTTTATGAACTAACATTAACAAGATTAATAGTGTAATACATGTATTGTTCATTGTTTGTTCATGTTAGTAAATGCATACACTAATATTAACAAATGACACCTTACTGTAAAGTGTTACCAATAACTAATATTAAAAAAAAGAATAAAGCCAGTTTGCAATAATACAAACTTAAAATAACACTGGTTTTAATCAGTAAAATCTAAAATAAAATGGTGTTCAGTGTTAAACACAGTGTTAGAGTTAGCAGTGTTAGCTAGAGAATCAGATCCATCAGCCTACAGAGGGTGACAGTAGATTAATTAAGCACTTTTAATTAGCCTCATGAGCTCGGGGCCAAACGATCTGAACGTACATTGTTCAGATCATATCCTCCAACCAGTAATAATCCTTCTGAGATAACGTTCACGTCGCTTTGGCCTCCAGGCAGCCTGGGAAGTCGCGGTAAACACAATAGCTTTTCATAAATGGTAGAGAGATGAGAAACAATGGATGCTGGAGATAAAGCTGGCATGAAAGGATATAGAGAAAGGATATACAGCTAAATCGCAGTCTCTAGCTCCCTCTCGGTGATTCTGATAACACAATCACACTGACACTTTAATGTGGCATATAATTCATTTCCATGCTGACTGAAGCTAGTTAGTTCTGGTAGGCGCTAGTCTTGAATCAAAAAAACTAAGTTGGACTTTCTGGTGAATAAGTGAGGCTGAAGCTGAAGGGGGCGCCACAAGAAAGAAAGCATGCTATAAAACCTAATCAATGATCAAAAAATGAACAATAATAACATAAAACAATATATATATATTTTAAAAATAGGTTGATGCCTGTAGCTTGTTCTGCAACACAGTGGAAGCTCATTTAAATTGTGGCAGATTTCTGTTCTGCAGACTCTGAGGAAAGTGTGCTGACTTTAGATCAAACTTTCCTCCATCCATATGCAATACTGAATATTTTAAAGACATAACGCTGAAAACGAAGCAGAACGTACAATTGTGCTCGAGGGATTTGTTGGCAAACTTTAAGACATGAGCCTGGCTATTTGCATTTAAAAAAAAAAAAAAAACTTTTAAAAAATAAATAAATAAAATTAAATTAAACCAGTCAATCAGTTAGATCAGTATACATATATACATTCGATTACAAACATTCCTGCAGAAGATGTAAAATCCTATATAATATTTTTATTATACATTTTGTGGCCTTTAGCCATTTATAGCTTAATACAATATAATATAATATAATTAATATAACAATCATAGCAATCATGTACAGTGTTACAATATTACTCATGTTCTTAATATATTCATATTTTTGTGCAATTTAAATATTAAAAATATTTATATATTGTACATAATTCATTACATTTAAATAGCACTTTTCTAGGCACTCAAAGCGCATGATTTTTACTATTTCCATGTTCTAATACAAAGCATAATAATAATAATATAATAATATAATATAATATAATATTACATAATAATAAATTGTAAAACTTTTACCATTTATGTAGTGTTAAAATATTACTCATATTATTAATATATTTATAATATAATATTTTTAATATAGAAAATATTATTAACATTATAAAACACATCCACACACATATATTTTATAATATAAAAAATATTTTATATATTATGCATGATTCTTAGTATTTTCATGTTCTAATACAAAATATAATAATAATATAGATTTTAATATTGATTTTAATGTAATATAATAATTGTAAAACTATTAACAGTCATGTACAGTGTTAAAATATGATTCATATTAATACGATATTTCTAATATAATATTAATATATAAAATATGATTTATGTTCATGTTCTAAGTATAATAATATTATTATATAACATAATATAAAATAATATATTGTAAAACTATTAGCAGTCATATACAGTTAAATATTAGTATTATTATTAATATATTTATAATATAATAATATTAATATATAAAATATTATTAATAATATAAAACACCCACACCCACACACATTGTTTTATAATATCAGTAATATTTTATATATTGTGCATGATTATTTTTTTTATCTTATTATAAAACATTATTAATGTATACAAAATATATATATATATATATATATATATATAATTAATTTATTAATATTATACGATAATATAAGAGCAATATTATATTTCATTTGCTACATATGTTTATTCCTTTTATTTTATTTATTTGTTTTCATCTCCTGACTCAGTGTGTAAATAATAATAATAATAATAATAATAACATATAAATGACAACATATAAAACACAATACATAATATTAAAACATTAATATTAATTTACAATAAAATAGGAACTATATTATGTTTCATTTCATATATATAATGCTTAGGGCTCACATGCCACCTATATAATATTAAAATTAACATGATAAAGAATTATTAAAATTAACAATTATTTTATTATTGCTATATTATATCTATAATATAATCTTAAAGTTTTAAATATTATAATATAAAAACATAGCAATAATAACATGTGATGTTAATTGTATTATTTTATGCTATAATTGTTTTATTAATAATATTATTGTATTTATAATTATTATACATACATTGTATTTTTCATTTTTAATTCTCTCTCTCTCTTTCTCTCTCTCTCTCTCTCTCTTTCTCTATATATATATATATATATATAATTAGAATATTTTTTCAGATGATACATATAATTTTTAACAGACTCACAGACCACTTAAATTACCAACTAGTTTTGTCTATGTATCTCCATTGTGTTCGTAGGTGTTTTTTATGGTTGGCTAAAGTTTGTGTTGCAAACCCCCTGAAAAATGGATATTTATGACCTTGCCACCATCCGAAACACATCAAGCTGGTCTTTCCAACAGTAGACTCTTCATCACTCACCACATCTATAATCTTGACAAATTTCTCATGCTTCCAGCAAATGAAGTAACGATGGATTTTACAGCGTCTTGTTTGACGCACACTCTCAGTGCCATTAACAGGATTGTGAAGGAAAACAATTAACAAATATGGCAAAGGCGTAGCAAAGACGCTCCCATTGGTCGACGGCATGGGGGGTAGTTGGGGGTAAGAGCACAGAGAAATCAGTCAGGAGCTAATCTACCGCACTGCGCAAAAAAACCACACACAACAATGTAATAAATCTCCTGTGCGTCGCCAATCAATTTCACTGAATTCCCATGAGTTTTCCATGGACGGATTAAGAGAAGGTGTAGATGTTCCAGTCTCCATCCAGATGAAGTGATGAGAAAGCAGAGATGGGAAGCCAAGTAAATATGTGTGTGTGTGTCCGAGAGGGTTACGTTAGTCACCAGAGGGCAGCGGTAAACACAGAGTGAGTCATTCTTCACAGAGTGACAGGTGCATTAAAAATGTCTCTTCCTGACTACGTCCTATTCCAAGAAAATGCCTCCTGTCATGTCCTTACTCACAAATTACGTAATCAAGTGCATATAACTAGAAAAATACACCTCATTCCATAGATCATCCGGAATTTCAGGTTGGAAAATGAATTTTCGCCCGGAAGCAATTACACGGCACACGTCCACAATCACTTTAAGTTGTTTTCTTCAGTCCCATAAACATGAATGATGTTTTCCTATATGGGCACGAATGTCCTTCGTATGAACATCTATCGGAGTGACAGTAAAGGACGACCTTGCCTTTTCAGGAATGACACGCATGGAAAACATAAAAAGTGCTTGATGTCACGTGAAATTTTTTTTTACTGACAATGGAGGAGGAACCTGAGTCACATCTACACAGCAGAATATTACAGAGACAGAGTGGGCTCTTTAAAATCACCTATAGCAGCCAGAAAACCTTAGCAACCACATAGCAACATCTTAGCAACCAGTCATCCAGAACGCCCTAGCGACATCCAATATTATCCTAACAACCATCCAGAAAACTACAGAGATAGGAGCAATTATCCAGAAGACCCTAGCAACCAGCCAGTACATCCTAGCAACTGCCCATATCTTCCTGGTAACCATCTAGCAAAACACCCTAGCAGTAACTTAGATCGCCCCAAGACACCCTAAAAATCACCAAAATCAACATAACCATCCAGAAAACAACAGCGATAGGAGCAATTATCCAGAAGACCCTAGCAACCAGCCAGTGCACCCTAGCAACTGCCCATATCTTCCTGGCAACTAGCTAGCAAAACACCCTAGCAGTTATTTAGATCGCTCTACCAGCCACCCAAGACACCAGATAAATCACCAAAATCACCTCAACAACCACCTAGAAAACTGTGGAGACAGAAGCAATTGCCCAGAAGACCCTAGCAACCACCTATATCTTCCAGGTAACCATCTAGCAAAACACCCTAGCAGTTACTTAGATCGCCCTAGCAGCCTACCAAGACACCCTAAAAATCACCAAAATCAACATTACCATCCAGAAAACAAACGAGATAGGAGCAATTATCCAGAAGACCCTAGCAACCAGTCAGTACACCCTAGCAACTGCCCATATCTTCCTGGCAACCATCTAGCAAAATACCCTAGCAGTTACTTAGATCGCCCTAGCAGCCTACCAAGACACCCTAAAAATCACCAAAATCAACATTACCATCCAGAAAACAAACGAGATAGGAGCAATTATCCAGAAGACCCTAGCAACCACCCATATCTTCCTGGCAACTAGCTAGCAAAACACCCTAGCAGTTACTTGGATCGCCCTAGCAGCCAACCAAGACACCAGATAAATCACCAAGATCACCTCAACAACCACCTAGAAAACTGTGGAGACAGGAACAATTACCCAGAACACCCTAGCAACCACTCAGTACATCCTAGCGACCACCCATAACGCCCTAGCAACCGGCATTTGCTGGAGTGACACTCCAGCAAATAACCCGGAACACCCTACAAATATATTAATATCACCATAAGAATCATCTAAAAAACTGTAGATAGGAGCAATTACCCAGAACACCCTAGCAACCGGCTAACAACACCATAGCAATTACATAGAACATCCTAGCAACCAGCCAGTACACATTAACAACCACCCAGAACATCCTAAAAATCACCCAGATCACCAAAGCAACCAGCCAGAACACCGTAGAGATTGTTGCAATTAGAATACCCAAGCTGCCAGTTAACAACACCCTAGCAACCAGCCAGCACACTCTAGAAAACACCCAGATCACCACGACAACTAGCCATAACACTTTAGAGACTGGACTAACTTCCCAGAACACATAGCAACACCCAGGATACCTTAGCAACCACCAAAAACACGCTCAAAGCCACTTTAAACACCTAATATCTAGCTAACAACACACAGTAACACCCAGAATACCTTAGCAACCACCAAGAACACACTCACAGCTGCTTGGAACACAAAATAACTACCTAACAACACGTAGAAACATCCAGAATACCTTAGGCTACGTCTACATTAATCCGGATACATTTGAAAACTGAGTTTTCGTTTTAAAACGCTCTCCGTCCACACTAGCATTTTCCAAAAGTTTCTCATCCACATTGAAAGAAAGGAAAACGTTAAATTCGCCATACTGCGCATGTGTAAAAACTCACTGAGATGATACAGACGGAAGAGACATAATAAGTTTTCACGCAATTCTTGGCAGAATCATTTTATTTACGGAAATATCTCATCATTCACTGACGCGTCCATGTCGCGCGCTCTCATGTTTGATCTAGAAAGCAGCTGCCCTCACGTTTAGCTGCAGGAGTCAGGATAGCAACTGTGAGTACATTTTCTGTCATCTTTTTAGGACTGTAATATGAAGAGTGTGAAAGTGAAAGTGAATAGCACATAACAGCCACAATTACCGGTATACACATGGATATCTATTGGTACAATATGCATCACATGACTACACATGCGTCATTGTTTTCAAAAGCCTCCATTTTCACAGTTCACACTGCAACGCGAAAACGCCGTTTTCAAATTTATTCAGAGCGTTTTCAAAAAGTTTTCAAAAAGCTCAGTTTTCCTTGACCAAAAACGCCGTCTCAGTGTGGACGGAAGGCCAAAACGGAGAGAAAAAGATGCGTTTTCCAAACGAAAACGTATTAGTGTGGACATGGCCTTAGTGACCACCAAGAACATGCTTACAACAACAACACAAAGCAACACCCAGAATACATTTAGTGATCACAAAAAACATGCTCACAACCACTTAGAACACCTAGTAACAAGTTAACAACACATAACAGGATCCAGAACACCTTAGCAAACACCAAGAACACGCTTGTACTAGGCTCAGAACACCTAGTAAGGACCCTAACAGGGACCCCTCCTCGAAACACGATTGGGCTAGTTTTGGGCTAGTTGTCAGTAGCACTTGGGCACAACTCTGCTTGAGACGGGAATCAAACTTGGCTCACCGTGAGCACATTCGCACAGAATTTTTCATTTGAAATGAATAATCTAGAATAGGATGCAGGAGAAAAAAAAGAAACAAAAATGTTATGTTTATTTATTTAAGAGTGTATATGACTGAACTGGATCAGAAGTAAAGAAGACAATGGTTAATAAAATAGGATTAAATAAATAAAGGATATTTGTGTTATTTAACATATTTAATTATTGCAGGTTTGCGTCATATTCTGAGTTTGCATTTCACTGTTTTTATTCATTTTGAAGAATGTTTACACAGCACACACAACACCTCTGCACTTACACAGGATTTCTCTCAACATGGCAACAATAAAGCTTTTCGTCATTATATGGGAAAACAAAGAAACTGGCAAAAAAGTAACAGTGCAAATCAAAAAGTAATGTTAGTTTACTAGTTACTTTAAAAAGTAATCTGATTACATAACTTGCATTACTTGTAATACGTTACCCACAACACTGAGAACCATTTTGTCATTAACCACTAAACATAAAACTACTTATGAATGAGTGATTCCACTTACATTCTTTTAGAGTGGAAAAACCTCTCATACAAACTCTTCATCATAAATACAGTGCAGTACTGTAACACTACACACCACATCTCCTGACAGTCTCCATATATATGACAATATGCAGTGCTCTTTCAAAGCAAGGGCCATGAAAGAAGCAGCTCACTTATATAACTTGCTTTAGGAAGGTGAGACTAATGCTCTTCTATACGCCAGCATCCCTCAGAGAACAGCTTGAGCAGTGAGGTCACATCTCTGTCTGTTTGAATGGGAAAACTCTGCCCTCTACAGGAGGACGGCCGTGATGACCTCACTCCACAAACACTACGCCATTCACACAGAAATTAGCTTTAGAGGGTGCAGAGAGGTCATTCCCTCATCAAAGTGGCATCATAACAAATATACTTGTGTTTTCATTGTATTTTATTGTATTTTTACATCTAGATGAGTTATGTTGGTTATCTTTGAAATAAAAAAAAGGTAAAAGTATTCATAAAAATTGTGTTTGCAGTAAGATTAAGAAATGAGCAATTTACCTTGAAGCAAATGCTACGCACACCCTAGTATGTCCTTTAAAAAGGCAAACTGCTTGGCCAGGATCAAAAAAGGAGGAAAAAACATGTAAAATCTCGTTGGACATGAGCGTGAGTGTGTTTTGGAGCGTGCAGTCTTTCTCGCTGTAACCCACGGGTTTGCCCGGATGAGGAGACGCTCCAGTCTCAGCAGCATATGGCGGCTCAGTGGGAGCTCCATGCAGATCTCACACATGAAACGCAGCATAAACAAGCCCAGCCCGACACGCGCTGACCGCGCTGACACCTACACACTGACCAAATTAAAGGCTGAAATGACACAACATCAAATGAACAAAAAGACGAACAATGCGGTGAATGAAATAAACGCGGTTTTGACTGAAGTACTGCAGAATTTTGGCAAAACACACACACAATCCTCAGGCGAAATTGCAGTGCACCAAATGCTGGTCTCCATGTTCATGCCAGTACTCTTGTTAGTAGCTGTCAACCAGTATAGGTTTTTAAAAGACCACTGCCAATATCTAGAAGGCAGGTTTGCCTTATAGCTGAACTAATGCCAAAATACAGCTTACTGTTAAGAAATAAAATGTATATAAAAGCGATGAAATCAGAATCACATTTATTTTTGAACTTTAAATATTAAATATTAATATGAAATTATTTTACATTTGCTTAAAAATTCACATGAAAATATTTCAAGATGTTTTCTTTAATTTTTTTTAACCATATTTGATATCCCTGAAATAATAATAATAAAAATATTATAATAGTATTATCAGTACATAATTATAATAGTATCAGTATATATATATATATATATATATACACACACACACACACACACTTGTTTAACATTATAAAAATTAACATTATCATATTCTGGCACTTTTCTTTGATATTTTACATAAAGTTAAAGTTTTAGTAATTTTGTTGTTTTTGTCATTTTGATTTGTTTTATTGCTATTTTTATTATTTATTATTTTTAGTTTTTATTTAGTTTTAGTTATTTTAATTCAAGTTAAACTAAACAAAGGTAACTGAAATAAGCTTACATTTATATATATTTATTTTTATTTCAATTAATGTTTCAGTTAATGTCAATGTTTTATTTGTTTCAGTTATTTATTTTCCCCCATTGTTTTTTATTTTATTTTATTCTTTTTTTTTTATTTTATTTATCATATTTAATTAACAATATTAACTAAACAACTAAAACTTTTTATTATTAACTATTATTAACTAAACAACTAAACCCTTTTATACATTTTTGAATGTTTTTTTTTTTCTTTTTTTTTAATGGAGAATAAAACCTGCAAAAATAATAAATAGAATAAAATCAAATAAAAACAGAAATGAAGACAGTAACACATACAAAAATGTATTCATGTATATTCATAAATTCATGTTAAAACAAAACAAATTTATATATACATTTTTATTTATCAGTCACATTTCCATGTAAAAGTTTTGTTTATTAAGAATGTATACTTTTTTCTCAGTGAGATGTAGCTAATTTATGTATCATTAACATTATCATTATCATTAATAATATCACTGTGTGTGTGCGTCTTTTATTATATTATATTATATTATATTATATTATACTGAGCAAAATACAGCACATTATCATTATTATTATTAATGGCTTTTTAACTGTTTACAGATATGATTGAAATATTTAAAAATGTATTTCATTTAGTATTTATTATAAATTTCAATATTATATAAATATATACATTTAATTATTATTACATTATTTATTATTTCTGTTTACAAAGATGATTAAATAATTTAAATATTTATTCATTAAAAACTAAATTTAATTACATTTATATTACAAATGATTACAATATTATAAAATCTTACAAATGTACAGTATTCCAAATATATATATATAAAATACAGCTTATTATTCCTTTTAACATTTTGCAAGCACTGCACAGACACTGGACCTCATTCATGAAACATGAAAATAATTAATTTAATTGTAAACTGTCTGTAAAACTATGCTTACGGTAAGTATCATGTCGGGCTGAACTAAATGCGTAAATTTGGTAGAAACAGATTGACTGAAATTCTTCTGCTTGTGTTTCATGAATGAGGTGCAATGACATCAGAGGTGAACATCCACACAAAGACAACCCAGTTCAATTAAAAAGAGAGAAAAGGAGCAAAGAAAAGCATTGTAAGAGCGCGTATGGCAGTGAAGCATGGCTCAGTCTGAGCCTTTGTGTCTGAGATCTCCAGGGGGCTTAATACCACTCAGCTGAGAAAGCAGAATCCCTTCCATTAGAGCAAATTAACAACAACACGGACTGGTGGGGGGTCAGTAGTAAACGTTTAGCTGAACGCTCACCAAAATCTACTCATCAAATCCAACTGCCGCTAGCAGATCGCTACTGACGTACAGCACTTCACCTGTTAGACAGGGACTCGGAGCGATACACCTGAGAAATTCAAAACAGCAACATCTAAGATTCGTTTGCGTGTTGAATTTGAATCAGTTCGTGCTCCGTTCTGACGGATGATCAATAATAGATCAATAGCATGAGTCATCTGAGATTTCTGATTGATTTAGTTTCTTGAAGTCGTGAAAAAACACAAGGACACAAGCTTGATTTGACTTTTGTGGATCGGTCTAGGATGCGTTTGCAAAGCGTTCACACCTGAGCCACAGAGACATGTCGATGACTGAAACCCAGCTGATCTTCTGGCCCTAAACTGGGCTTGGATTCCAGAATCCTTTAGTCATAAATCCAGCATGGATGCCAATATCATCACTGGGATTTACAGCTGACCCCGTATTTCACCAGAGAGCATGTGGGAAACTGGCAAACAGAGTCATTCATAAAAACCGGTGTCATTTTAGGATAATTAATGTACTTGCATAGTTTTTGCTATTATTTTGAATTTTATTTTATTTTACTGATTTCAGTTTTACATTTTCTTTTTAGTTTTTACTTTTTTTATTTAATTAAAGGTTTAGTAATTTTTTTGTTTTTGTTATTTTGATGTTTTTTGTTTTTTTGTCTATTTTTTTTTTAATTTTTAGTTGTTGTTCATTTAGTTTTAGTTTAGTTTCGAAATGACTGAAATAAGCTTACATTTTTATATATTTATATATTTATTTATTTTAACAATATTAACTTAGCAACCAAAGCTTTGTATGAATTTTTGGAGAATGAAATCTTCAAAAATAAAATAAAATAAAATAAAATAAAATAAAGACAAACAGCAACATATACAGAAATGTGTTCATGGAAATTCATTCATAAAATCATGTTAAAAACAAAACAAATTATATATGTATATATATATAATTTATCGGTCACATTTACATTTACATAAAATTTTATTTATTTTTTTTTTTGAGTAATGGAATTTCCCCCCCCTATGGTTTTATTTATTATTATTTTCATTTTATTTTTTTACTTAATAATATTAACTTAGTAACCAAAGCTTTGTATGAATTTCTTTTTTTTAATTAATTTTTGGGGAATGAAACCTTCAAAAATAAAATAAAGAATAAAATAAAATAATAAAAGAAGACAAACAGTAACATATACAGAAATGTGTTTATGTAATTTCATGTTAAAAACAAAACAAATTATATATTTTTATACATGTAAAAAATTTATTAAGAATGTATAATTTCTCTGTATTTTTTTTTCCTCAGTGAGATTTAACTAATTTATTTATCATTTGTATAAATTAGCTTAAATTTTTATATATTTATTTTTTATTTCAGGTAATGTCAATGTTTATTTTGTTTCGGTTATTTATTTCTTTTTTAAGTAATGGAAATGTTTTTTTTCCCCTATGATTTTATTTATTTATTTGTAGTTAATATCAACTTAATAACTGAAGCTTTTTATGAATTTTTATTTTTTTTAAATGAATTTCTAAGAAATGAAACCTGCAAAAATAATAAAATAAAACAAAATTAAATGAAATAAATAATTACCAAAATGAAGACAAATAGTAACATATATTTTTTATTTATCAGTCACATTTCCATGTAAAACATTTATTTATTAAGAATGTGTAATTTCTTTTTTTCCCTTCAGTGAGATTTAACTAATATATTCATCATTTGTATAAATAAGCTTACATTTTTATATATTTATTTTTTATTTCAGTAATGTCAATGTTTTATTTATTTCATTTTATTTTATGTTTTTCAATTAATTTTATGGGAAAATAAAACCTGCAAAAATAAAATAAAATAAAATAATATTTTAATAATATATATGTTTTTTCAGTCACATTTCCATGCAATTTTTTTATTTATTAAGAATGTATAATTTCTTTTTTTTTTTTTCCTCAGTGACATTTAACCATTTATCATTTGTATTTCCTCATGTATTTATTTCTTATTTCTTCTGTTTTTTTAAAAAACTGATTTTTTTCCTGCTTATATTGTAATATATGTGAAGCCTTTATGGGAGATAGATAACTGGAAGCAGATGACCTTCACAAGTGCCGCTCTAGCAAACCTGGAGGACAAGGATTGGATCTCTAGATTTTATCATCAGGAATCAATTCTTTCCCTTTTCCTATTAACTGAAATTGATTGTCGACAAAGCAATGTGTTGTTTAAAAGGAATTTGAAGACCTGGAATAAAACTCTGAGGAGCAGAATAGGCTCTAACAAATTGATTTCGTTTGTTTTATTCATTTGGATGTGTCCTTTCAGAACACAGGCTGATGTATTTAGCGAGAAGCATGTATTTTCTCAACAAAATTATTCCTGGTATTTAGATGGGGATTCTACTGCAGCAGCGCTTTCTGCAAATGACTCATTCACTGCCACACAGGGAGGTGAATATAGATAAACAATGGTGTCAATAAGATCCTTCAGCATCAATAAAACCTAATTACCTCTCTCCTTGAAATGCTGTTGACCTGCAAACTAGTTGACTAACGTGTCCACCGCCGTAACGTCGAGATTTGCGAATGAATCGTTCATTTGAACCGATTCTTTTAAACGATTCAGTCGAATCAACTCGCAGATCGTTCGTGAATCACTCAGATTTAACGGAAAACTTTGTTTGGGAATAACAAAACAACAAATTTACAACAAAAATGACACGTAATGTCTTTCTTGGGTGGGAACGTCAGGTAACGTCTTTGAATGAAAACTCGGTGAATCGTTTTTTAAACGAACTGAATCACTAAAATGAATCGGATCTCCCAGCGCTATTTCCCAGTGTTATATGGTATATTTTATTTGAAATCTGGAAGTTTTGTATAAGACATTTTTCATATTTAATCAACTTTAATCCTAAGAATTTACCGTTTGATGGTATTGTTTCACTGACTGGCTTGTTCAGCTAAATGAGCTCTGTTTAAGTCGTTTGTTCATTTGAACGTTAAATTCCTTCAATATCCAAACACCGAAGAGTTCACATACGCTATCTTTGATAACAGATTACATAATAGGGAAAAAACGATACATCTAATAACAGAGATCATAAACACAAGCTTACCTCAGACGCCGTTATTAATTTGTCACGTGACAGACGCCGAATAATGAATCGCCTCACGATGTATAAATCTTACAGCTATGACATTATATTGACACTGTAAATTCACTTAATATTTTCTTTGAAACTGCTAGTGTGAACTTCAACTACACAAAGCCATGAGTTGCTTTTACCACAGCCATTTACGCATTACATAATCCAAATAGTTGATGTAAAATAGGCCAATACGGATTGATGGTGACATAAATATGTACTGACAGTGGAGTCAGCAAGATCCTATTAAAGAGCTGTCAGACTGCAGGCTATATCTTGGAATAAAAACATACACGGATTTCTATCACCAATAAACCTCTTAGATACACTGATGCCAAAAATGCTTTTTTCCAATACTACCTTCTCATTTCTGAGCCATTTTCATCATTACTTTTTTACTTGTGTCAGTTATTTTTCATAGGTACATGTATTCAGTTCACTACAGTTCCTACAGGTGTTGTTTTAATAAGCAGAGCAACCACAAGTCATTAAAAAAATGACAACACAAAAAAGATGATATAACATTTCATAACTGCAATACTAAGCATGTGTGTCTGTTACTAGAAGTTTGCATAATATCTCCAAACTGGATTCTTAAAGTCGTGCTCCATATGTTAAGGTTTGTGAAGGCTTGAGGGGGCATACGCGGTCACATGGACCTCCTGATTTTCAGACTCTGACCTGACAGCTGGATCGCTCTCAGCGGGGCCCCTGTGGCTCTGATAAACCAACCATCCTAATGCACATGCATACACACACACTCACACAACACTGACACACCACCACCAGAAACACATTAATGCAGTACTGCATACTCACATCGAACATACGGACATCCAATCACCACACTTCACAGAACACACATATACACACTCCACACATCTGTAAATGGGTATTCACAGTAGGCCTATATGTGCTATTACAAATGTTCCCTAACATACCATTTCTGCACAGATTATACACTCTGAAATGCACATTCAAGCACGTTCAGGGTCATCATGTCTGATATTTACTCACATCAGAATACACACAGACACATCTGATAGGGTGGATGTATACATTAGCAATGGGGTAGTTCTACCTTGAAATGGTTATTTTTAAGTTAAACGTATGTAAAATTGAATACAGGCTGTCAGATAATGTCTTAACTATCAACCCTGTTACATTTCCGAGAACATAATTATGTCTCAATAGAAATTAAAATGAATTTAGCTTGAAATCATACAGTTCAATTTAAATTCATACATTTTAATATACAGTATGTTAGGATAATGTTTTTAGAAAGGTAACGCGGTTGACAAATACAACGTGTCACAAGTACTACTACAACATACTTATTAGAAAGACAATTTAATGCTGTTATTTCTACAAATATTTACTTTTTAATTATCAGATGTTTGCTATATAAAATCAAGGTAACAGGGTTGACATTTTAGGATTGTCTTCTACTGAAACAACCTGTGTCAAAAAAAGGCCACTGCAATTTAAATGGGTTTTCACAGTAAATGGGTTTTCACAGCAGGGAGGCCTATATATGCTGTAAGTACATTACAAATGTACCCTAACTTACCATTTCTGCAAATATATACACTGTGAAATGCACATTCAAGCATGTACAGGGTGACCGTGTCACACTTATGAGAAACCACACACACAAATTTGATAGGATAGAAATATTACACCAGCAGTGGGCTAAATCTATAACACAGATGTCACTTCCAGTTTTAAAATTGTGATTTTTAAAGTAGATTTTTCTAATATTTTATTCTGCCTGTCAACCCTGTTACTTTTCTGAGCACATAATTATGTCTCAACATAAGTTAAAAGGAATCAACTTCATACTACGCAATATAAATTTGTACATTAAGGACATAATTTGTACATTAAGGACATAATTATGTCTCAGTATAAACTAAAATTAATTTAGCTTGAGATGACAACACAGTCTGAATTCATACGTTTTAATATGTTTTCAGAAAGGTAACAGTAGGGTTGACAGTTTTACAATTTAGTACGACTATGAGGTGTTTATTAGAAAGAAAATGCTGACATTTCTACACACTGATATTCACTTTCGAATTTTAGAGGTTTGCTATACAAAACCATTGTAGTAGGGTTGCCATTCTAAAAAGTGATAAAAAAAGACACCTCAACTTATCCTTGAAAGTTTTTTTTTAAATGATAATGATGATGATGTAATTTTCAATGAAACCATTCATTACTTTAAAAAGGGTAGATTTTGATGGTAACAAGGTTGACAGTTTTACTGTTTAATTTGAGATAACATTTTTATTTATTTATTTATTTAATGTCATTAAACTACAACATATTATTTAAAAAGAGAAATTAATGCTGACATTTCTACAGATATTCACTTTTCAATTATCAGATGTTTGCTATCCAAAATCAAGATAACAGGGTTGACATTCTAAGATTGTTTCCTACCAACAAACTTGAAATACATTTACAGCATAAATATTTTCATATACTATAATTTCATCTATATTTGCTACTATAGATTAAGAAGATGAAAATACAGGGTGGAAACATACAGGCCTAGTATTACCATTTTAATTGTTTCCTACCAACAAACTTAAAATAAAAAAGTGATTTAAAAAAGGACACCTCAACTTGTCCTTGAAAAGTTTTTGTCTTGAAATGATGATTTTCAAACCATTAATTACTTTTTAAAAAAAACGCACATTTTGATGGTAACAGTGTTGACAGTTTTGCAGTTTCATTTGAGTTTACATGAGTTTATTCACTTATTTTACAATGTCATTGAACTACAGGCTATTTATTAAACAGAGAAATGAATCCTGACATTTCTACAAATATTCACTGTTCAATTATCACATTTTTGCACGCACACAAAATCTAGGTAACAGGGTTGGCAATTTAAGACATTTTAAAATGGTTTCTTACCAACAAACTAAAAAATATATAAAAAAAAGAACACCTCAAGATTTATATCTTGAAAAGATGATGATGTAATGTTCAATTTATAACAGTTCATTACTTAAAAAAGGGCAAATTTTGGTGGTAACAGGGTTGAAACACAACCTGAGGATGCAATTTACAAGGGTTTTAATTAAAATCTAAATACATTTACAGCATAAATATTTTCATATGCTATGATTTCATCTATATTTGCTACTATAGATTAAGAAGATGAAAATACAGGGTGGAAACACACAGGCCTAGTATTACCATTTTAATTGTTAGTCATTTTTACACACAAATATATGAGAAGCACAAACAGCACCTGTTTTATAGAATGCCCCCATGACACAAAATAAACACACTCCATATTATCTTTCACTGATCAAAAGTGACAAACACTCTCTATACATATGCAGACGCACAGCACTGTTCTAATGCTGCACAGAACAAAATGTTCTCTCTCTCCATCCCATCATGCTCTAGGGACCCTCTCGCCATAGTGTTCAGCTTCCAGCGACACTCAAGGTAACGTCACCCCAATTCAAAGAAAAAAAAAAACACATCCCGTACTCATTCCCCTCCTGTTCACCTCCTCTCGCTGTCTTCATGACATATAGGTGAGATACACCTCCCTCCCTCCCTCCCTACTGCTCCTCCTCCTCCTCCTCCTCTTTGTGTCTTTTCAGCCTCTGCATCCACCCCCTCCGCACCTCATTCAAGGATCTCCTCGCCTCTCACGTGCTGGGACAACTCTGTCCCCATTCCTGTCTTAGCTTTCTCAGCCCATCTCACTCTCTCTGTCCCTCACATAGATCTCTGAATATGCAGATCGGTTAATTCAACTGCAGTCTCGTCTCCGCTGCAACTGCCGCTGCAGCACTTTTGCCACACTGAGCAGGGCGCTAAGTGCTTACGCTGGTGTTTTTTGGCGAGGACAGCGAGCGCTCCTGTTCATATACTGCATCTTAAATGTGTGTCTCTATGTTTTTTTTAGTTATAAAAAGCCAGATTAGCATGCTAACAACAGATTAGCAAGTACTGATTAAGATATACAAAATTTCACATCAGTTCAAGTGAGCAGAAGGTTAGCGATGGTGCAACTCTTTTAGAAAAATTAGCAAAATCATTCTGGATTCAGTAGCACTCTTTGGATTAGTTTAAAGATTAGCATTAGTGTTGTTTGCAGCTTCCTCGACGTGGCTTTTGCAGCAAAACACTTTTTCATACTGCAGAACAGCTGAGAGAGCCGGAAAAATGCTGCGTGAAAAATATATCACGTACGTGTCCTTTTGTAATCATGTTCTTGAGGTTTTTGAGATGACTGTAACAACTACAGTAGCAAGCACATTTAAAGGTACAGGTCACAAAAAAATGACCTGAGGCGATATACCTGATGGCGTCATATCTGAATGTTGTATGACTTCGAAAGACCAACTTGTTTGTTTTGTTTTTACTTGTCTGGTAGTAACAGGTATATATAAAATAGTTAAGAAAATCTGTCAACTACTTCAAAACCCTCAAGAAAAAAAAATTATATTATAAAAAAAGGATTAAATAAAACAGTCTAAAACCTTCCAAAATTGTAATACCTCATTAAAATGAACAAACATCTCATATAGTACACAAAATAAACCTCAAAAACTCAAGCTAAAAAACTCAAATACACAATACCTCATATCGTGCACACAAATAAAATGTCTAAATACATTAAAAACCTTATCCAAAAATACAAATACGGTATGAAATTGACTACTTTTATCAAACATTTATGATCATTTTGTGAATTTGCGGCCTTATACCTTGACCACTGATTTCCATATAATGAAAGTAAATGGAGACTGGGACTGTCAAGCTTCAAAATGACCATAAAAGTGTTTCATACAATTTGTGCACTATATTCTAGGTATTATGAAGCTAAACAGTAATACTGGAAAGAGATTTTAATGCTGATGTTTTTGCAAATATCCACTTATCCAAATATCAGATGTTTACTATATAAAATCAAGGTAATAGGGTTGACGGAAAAGAACCACTCAGCTTATCCTTGAAAGGTTTACTTTGTTAAGTGATAATGTCATTATGACAAAGCTTTTCACCACACATCCCAGAACACACATATGCACACAGACACTAACAGAGCACACAATGAATAAATAAACATTGGTAAAATTTTATACATTCTGTCAGAAAATGCGTTTACTGTAAGTGTCAGCCCTGTTACTTTTGTGAGGACATAATTATGTCTGAAATCAATATCTAAATTCAAACATTTTAATATACGTTAGATATAATAATATTCTCAGAAAGTTAACAGGGTTGAGTTTTACGTTTACTGTTACGTTTATTTACAAAGTCATGGAACTACAAGGTGTTTATTAGCAAAAGAATTTAATGCTGACATTTCTACAAATATTCACTTTTCAATTATCAGATGCTTGCTACACAAAATCAAGGTAACAGGGTTGACATTTTAAGATTGTTCCTACCAACAAACCTTGAACGGTTTACGTCTTGAAATGAAGATGATGTAATTTTCAATTTATGAAACTTAATTAATTTAAAAAGGCAAATTTGGATGGTAACAGGGTTGACGCACAACCTGGGGATGCAGTTTCAAGGCCTTTATTATACCAAATCAAATCTAAATATATATAAATATTGTCATATAGTGTGCTAATATAAAAAGGTAGGAAATACAGGCCAGAAGCAGGACAAAAAAGGCATCTTTATGATTAAAAAAGACAAAAAACATATAGCCCTAGTAATATAAGACAAACATACTTATTAAACACATTGAAACATGGCTGGTGGAATTGGTTTTTGTCATTTTTGGAGTCCCAGTCCCCAATCATTCTATGAAAAACAGTGGTCAGGACATTTTTCCAAAATGTTTGCAAAGAAATACAGTCAGAGAGATTTGAAACGGCATGTGGGTGAGTCAATAATTAGAAGAATACATTTTTTTTGTGTAAACTACCGTTTTATAAAGATATAACCCACTTGTTCACACAAATTTGGGAGAATGAATGAATATGCACTGCGAAAATGGCTTAATGCATTTTACAATTACCCTAAAAAAGCGTGGAAAGCCTCGGAGGGGTTACTGAAGCGCAGCAAAACGGTAGTGATATCAATTTACGTCCTATAATAATTTCTGCTCCTGTGCCTTTAATATTGGCTTTCAAGGTGAAATGAAAAAAAAAGTGAATGGAGTGATTGAATGGAGATGAGAGGTGGAGAGCTGATATCGGCAAAAAGGAGAGGAAGGAGGCCGTTCATGAGATGAAGAGATGGATAGAACGAATGATTGGAAGAGAGAGAGTCTCACTTGACCAGAGTTATGTGATGCATTTCACGGTGCTGCATTTCTCCTTTGCCCTCTCTCTCTCTTTCTCTTTCTCTGCTGTGCGGTTTTCTGCAACCTATGCACTAACAACTGATTCATGCTCTCCATGAGAAAGAGAGCG
This sequence comes from Labeo catla, assembly GCA_012976165.1. Taxonomy (NCBI): domain Eukaryota; kingdom Metazoa; phylum Chordata; class Actinopteri; order Cypriniformes; family Cyprinidae; genus Labeo; species Labeo catla. The sequence goes on along the minus strand of VONZ01000490.1, from coordinate 340,950 downwards.
GCACTTGCCAACACAAATGACAGCAGGAGTGGGCACTCTGCCAAATGCCGTGACTTCAAACGCTCCAATTTTATTGCATGCACATGCATAACTAAAAATCAAAACATCAGTGTTACGAATGCTTCGAACACAGCTTATTCTGCACAATATTATGTATTTTCGTTCACAGCCCAATTAAAGACTGACAAGATCATGTCCTGCCTTACATTTTCTCCTCATCCTGTACATCTTAGAGAAAGAGTAGTAATTTAAAAAATAATAATTAAAAAAACGTTTAATTTGTTTTCAATTACAAATAACACTTTAATTGTTCTTACTCTTTAGCTTTCAAGGGGAAATTGTGATGGAAAAACATATAAGATAGAAGGGAAAATTACATATTTTGCTTGTTCTCTTACGAGAAACTTAAATATAGTTTTACCTCCCATCTAATATTATTTCCATACAATTCAATTCCATACAATTTTTTAAAGTCTTGTGAGCGAATGCAGTTTCTCAGGGGAATGCAAAGGTTTTGTGCGGACAAGCAATGTTCCACATGGAAACCCAAAAGTGTTGTGAACAAACGCAACGTTTCTCAGAGAAACACAAATATTTTGTGAGCCAACGCAATGTTTCTCGGGAAGGCAAAAAAAAAATAATTTGCGAGAAATTATTTTTTTGGAAATATAAAAGTGTTGCAAGTGAATGCAAAGTATCTTGAGGGAACACAAAAGCTTTGCAAGACAACACAAAAGTATTGAAACATTACTTTTTCTACTTTTTATTTTTTTCATCACCATTTCCCTTTAGGGGCTCCGTAGATTTGGCAACACTGCAGAAAAAACCCTTAAACCAGTCTAAAACTGTTTGTTGGTCTTAACTAGTTTTAGCTGTTTTTTTAACCTGTTATTTATCTGGGCATCCAACTTGTTTCCTAACCTGACCAGCTGAAAATTGCTGACACAAGATGTGAGCTAAGACCAGCTAAAACCAGCTAAGACCACCAAACCATTCTAGGCTGGTTTTAGATGCTTTTTCAACAGGGAATACTAAAATCTACAATCAAAATTTCTCAGAGAAAATCAGCATTTCTCAGAAGAAGACAAAAGTTTTGCATGCAAGTGCAGTGTTTCTTGGTGGATTACAAAGTTTTCTGCAAGCGATATCTCAAGAGAACACAAAAATTTTGCGAGGAAACAACATTTTTTGAAAATGTAAAAGTGTTGCAAGCGAATACAAAGTATCTTGGGGGAACACAAAAGATTTGCAAGACAACACAAAAGTATTGAAACATTACTTTTTCTAATTTTTTACTTTTTTCATCAGCATTTCCCTTTGGGGGCTCCACAGATTTGGCAACACTGCAGAAAAAAACCCTAAACCAGCCTAAGATGGTTTGCTGGTCTTAACTAGTTTTAGCTGGTCTTCCAACCTGTTATTTATCTGAGCATCCAACTTGAATCCTAGCCTGACTAGCTGAAAATTGCTGACACAAGTTGTGAGCTAAGACCAGCTAAAACCAGCTAAGACCACCAAACCATTCTAGGCGAAAATCAACATTTCTCAGCAGAAGTCAAAAGTTTTGCATGCAAGTGCAGTGTTTCTTGTTGGATTACAAAGTTTCTGCAAGCGATTTCTCAAGGCAACACAAAGATTTTGCAAGGAAACAATATTTTTTGAAAATGTAAAAGTGTTCCAGGCGAATGCAAAGCATCTTGGGGGAACACAAAAGCTTTGCAAGACAACGCAAAAGTACTGAAAAATTGCTTTTTCTACTTTTTACTTTTTCAGCACCATTTCCCTTTAAGGGCTCTGTAGATTCAGCAATAGTGCAGAAAAAAACCTTAAACCAGACTAAGATGGTTTGCTGGTCTTAACTAATTTTAGCTGGTTTTCCATCCTATTTATCTGGGCATCCAACTTGTCTCCTAGCCTGACCAGCTGAAAATTGCTGACACAAGTTGTGAGCTAAGACCAGCTAAAACCAGCTGAGACCGCCAAACCATTCTAGGCGAAAATCAACATTTCTCAGCAGAAGTCAAAAGTTTTCCATGCAAGTGCAGTGTTTCTTGTTGGATTACAGTCTCTGCAAGCGATTTCTCAAGGCAACACAAAGATTTTGCAAGGAAACAATATTTTTTGAAAATGTAAAAGTGTTGCAGGCGAATGCAAAGCATCTTGGGGGAACACAAAGCTTTGCAAGACAATGCAAAAGTACTGAAAAATTGCTTTTTCTACTTTTTACTTTTTCAGCACCATTTCCCTTTAAGGGCTCTGTAGATTCAGCAATAGTGCAGAAAAAAACCTTAAACCAGACTAAGATGGTTTGCTGGTCTTAACTAGTTTTAGCTGGTTTTCCATCCTATTTATCTGGGCATCCAACTTGTCTCCTAGCCTGACCAGCTGAAAATTGCTGACACAAGATGTGAGCTAAGACCAGCTAAAACCGGCTAAGACCACCATACCATTCTAGGCTGGTTTTAGATGGTTTTTAGATCAATAGGGAATAGGGACCAGCTAGAACCAGTTTAAGAGATTTTTTAAGAATTTTAAGAATTTTAAAAAAATTTAAGAGATTTTAAAACCTTTAACCATTTCTTATTGAATATTTCCAAGACTAAAGAATCTGAGCTATTTCATCAACATATTTTATCCCCTTTATGCTTTTATTACACACTAAGATTAGCGGCGCTTGCTAAGGGAACCATCATTATTACCGTAACTTATTATTCTAATTTTATTATTACTGAGAGTCATTGTGCATAACTCACCTTGCACCATGTGATCAATGAATAATTACTCAAATTATGTGCTTTTCAGATCATTCAGGTGTAAGAATTTTGTATGGCATCATTGTGGACTGTTTTTGGGCCACTAAACTACCACTCATGTTACACCTTAGCATTCTGGCAGCGAATTTTCTGTATTAGCATCAATGGCTAACCCTGCTGTCTCTGCAGTGGGTGGCTCTGTGTGTTTTTCTCTGTTCTGTCTTTCAGTAGAGCGAGTGGCAGCAGTAGAGAGGTCTTCACTCAAGCGTTGCTGCGGCATCATCACTCACTGTGTGCCGGAACGTTACTCTCATCAGCTGCGGTTGGCATTCGAGCACAGTCAGCAACTTTCCTCTAGCCTGTGTATGTGTGTGTGTGTGTTCTGTTAAGAGAGAAATATGTACAGTATTAAAGAGCGCGGACCTGGACGGTGATACCCCCCTATTTCACTGAGATGTTCTGGAGAGGCCAGATATTTTAAGCACAGGCAGAGCAACAGCATTTTAAAGGGGTTTAATGAACCGGTTCTAACTCACTTCACTAAAGCCGACAGCCTTTGTGGAGGAAGCTTTGTCGAAAAGCACATTTGCTCAGTCACTTGGCACTGAACTAACCCGGCCGCCTTTAGCCTGTCAATCGCTCAAGAGGCTTCTGTGTCGCTGTGATATCAACATCCAGGCTGTGTTTCAAAACCTAACAAGCTGCCTACCTGAACAACATATTCTTAGGGACAATATAGGTCCCTAGTGAATACATAATGTACAATCTGAGTTAACTAATTGTGGCATTGCATGGTAACATTATGTAACTGACAAATCTGAGAGGCTGAGATGATATTCATCATTAACGCCCACATGTATAGCACTACAAATATGTTTCAAGTACAAACAACCCTATTTAAACAGTATCCACAAGAAGCGTTTTTATAATGAAAACATCCGACATTCCCTTTAGAAAAATCCTGTTCAACCAGAAAGACATAATTTCAACCATAATTGCGAAGTGCGAGAGACTCAAACAAGTGGAATTTATTCATGGAAGTCCCACTCAAAGCTCATTAGAATAATAATCATGTTAGAGTGCATTTCCTCTGAGGAGGCGAAGCAATTTGTGAGACATCCTGGCGTACTTCTAATCCCAGGTGTTTTATATACAAACGGAAACCCACTCCGGGGTATCCCAGTGCAGGAATCAGATTCAGTAAGGTGTTGCATTAAGGATGAGCCCATGAAGTATCTATGAGGCATTCAGATAGTCTGCGCAGGGTGAACATGACAGACTCATGTAACTTTCATGGTGGGAGATGTAATTTTAAAAAGAGTTTTAGATTCAAGATTTGTTGGACGAGAGTTGGCATAAATACACGGCTTGCAAGGAATAGTTTACTCAAAAAAAGACAATTCTTTCATTATTTAATCAACCTAGGTGTTTAGGTGTTTAGCAGAACTGTTTCCAATATAATGGAAGTAAATGGGGACTGTCAAAAAACCACCAGAAAACCAATTCATACAACTTGTGTACGATTATCCAAGCCTTCTAAAGCCATATGATAGCTTGTGTGAGAAACAAACCTAAACGTAAGCCATTATTTGCTGAAAACGTTCTGATATTGTTCCCATTTGTATCAACAGATGACAAAGATTTGAATAACTACTTAAATTTCTGCTTTTTTTATGCACACAGTGCTATGCAATATAATACATAAGTTGTATGTATTGCGTTCATGGAACACAAATGTAGGTGTTTAGCAGAACGTTTTCCATACAGTGGAAGTGGATGGGGACTCAGGCTGTTTAGCTCCAAAAATGACAAAGATGACAAAGATTTTCTGTGAATAACTGCTTAAAGGTCTGCTTTTTAATGCACACAATGCTATCAGATGGCTTTAGAAGACACACTGTAAAATGGAATGGCTTGCATGTTTCCTATACAATGGAAGTGGATGGGGACTGGGGCTGTTTAGCTCTAAAACTGTCTACAAAACTACCAAAAAAGTTGTACATACAACTTGAGCATGATATTCCAAGTCCTCTGAAGCCATATGATAATTTGGTGTGAAAATAAATCTAAATATAAGCCGTTATTTGCTAAAAACGTTTTGACAACGTTCTCTTTCATTGCATCAGATGAATTGCATCAGAAAATTTAAAAAACAAACAAAAAATACCTACCAAAAAAGCAGTACATGCAACTTGTGCACTATATTCCAAGCCATAAAATAGCTTTGTGTGAGGAATAAACCTAAATGTAAGTCATTATTTGCTGAAAACTTTCTGACAATGTTTCCATTCGTATCAGCAGATGACAAAGATTTTCTGTGAATAACTACTTAAATTTTTTTAGTCTTTTTTATGGACACAATGCTATCAGATGGCTTTAAAAGACATGCAAAAAAAAAAGAAATTGTATGGATTATTTTCATGGAATAGGCCTACATGTTTAGCAGAACACTTTTCATAGAATGGAAGTAAATGTCCAAAAACTACCAAAAAATTAGTACATACAACTTGAGCATGATATTCCAAGTCCTCTGAAACCATAAGATAGCTTTGTGTGGAAAATAAACCTAAACTCATGCCATTATTTGATGAAAACATTCTGACAACGTTCCCATTTGCATCTACAGATAACAAAGATTTTATTGTGAATAACTACTTAAATTTGTCTTTTTTATGTACACCGTGCTATCAGATGGCTTACAAAAACACACAATAAAAAGTATTACTTTAATAGAATAGGCCTACATGTTTAGCAGAACTGTTTACCATACAATGGAAGTGGATGGGGACTGGGGTTGCTGAGCTCCAAAATTGTCAAAAAACAACGAAAAAAGTAGTACATACAGCTTGAGCATATCCAAGGGATATTCCAAATCCCTTGAAACCATATGATAGCTTTGTGTGAGGAATAAACCTAAACGTAACGCATTATTTGCTGAAAAAAGTTCTGATAACGTTCCCATTCGTATCGGCAGATGACAAAGATTTTCTGTTAAGAACTACTTAAATTTCTGCTTATTTATGCAAACAGTGCTATCAGATGGCTTCAGAAGATATGCAATATAATACAGGAGTCGTTTTAATTTCTTTCGTGGAACTCAAATGTAGGTGTTTAGCAGAATGTCTTTTATACAATGGAAGTGGATGGGGACTAGAGCTGTTGAGCTTCAAGAATGTAAAAAAAACTACCAAAAAAACAGTAAATACAACTTGAGCATGATATTCCAAACCTTGTGAAACCACATGATAACTTTGTGTGAGAAATAAACCTAAATGTAAGCCATTAGTTGCTGAAAATTTTCTGAAAACGTTCCCTTTCATTGCTCCAGATGACAAAGATTTTCTGTGAATAACTACTTAAATTTCTGCTTTTTTACGCACACAGTGCTTTTCAGATGGCTTCAGAAGACATGCAAATGAAATATGGATTACTTTCATGGAACACAAATGTACATGTTTAGCAGAACGTTGTTTATACAATAGAGGTAGATAGGGACTGAGGCTGTTGAGCTCCAAAAATGTCAAAAAGCTATAAAAAAAAGAAGTACATACGAATAGTGCACAATATTTCAAGTCCTCTGAAGCCATAAGATATCTCTGTGTAAAAAATAAACCTAAACTTAAGCCATTATTTGCTGAAAATGGTTTGACAACGTTCTCCTTCATTGCACCAGATGACAAAGATTTTCTGTGAATTACATTAATTAACTACTTAAATGTCTGCTTTTTTACGCACACAATGCTATCAGATGGCTTCAGAAGACATGCAATATAATACAGACGTTGTATGGATTAAGTTCATGGACCACAAATGTAGGTGTTTCGCAAAACATTTTCCACACAATGCAAGTGGATAGGGACTGGGGCTGTTGAGCTCCAAAAATGTCAAAAAGCTATAAAAAAAAGAAGTACATACAACTAGTGCACAATATTTCAAGTCCTCTGAAGCCATAAGATATCTTTGTGTGACGAATAAACCTAAACATAAGCCATTATTTGCTGAAAACATTCTGACAGCGTTCCCATTCATAGATGGCAGATGACAAAGACTTTCTATGAATAACTATGCTTTTTAATGCACAAAATGCTATCAGATGGCTTTAAAGGACATGCAATATAACACATGTATGGAGTTGTATGGATTACTTTCATGGTGTTTTTTTTTTTTTGGATCTCAACATCACCAGTCCCCATCCATTGTATGCAAAAGAGCAGCATGTACACTCAACTAAAAAAATTAACAATCAAGGGAAAAAAATTAAGAGCTCAAATTAAGACTACAATAACACAGTGGTAAGAAAATGATAACAATTTTTCATTTTTAAGTGAACTGTCCCTTTAAAAGATGTCCTCCTATATCCATGACTTATGAATTGACTCCAGCTGTGTATTTGTTAATAATGTATGCAATAATTGTGAATAAGTGGACTTATACAATTGTGCATGTCATGTTCGCTCTTGCAGAAATTCCCTTGAGCAGCCATGCAGACATACTGGTACATGTGCATTTTAATAAACAAACAGTCACGCGACACACACACACAGCCATGGAATCGCTTTTCAAATGCATGTACATTTGCACACTGAGTGCTGACACACAACATCCAGGCGCGCAATCTCGTTTGAATACACACACAAACACGCCACACACACACACTCCCCACCCCCACACACAGAAGCATTACTGCAGTGGATGCAGTCTTTAACTCACGTTGGAGTCCAGCAGGTCGATGCTGTCCAGGCTCTTGCTGCGGTGGATTCGGCCCTTGATTCTGCGCAGGGATGGTTTGCCGTGCGCCGATCCCTCAGATTCATCCAGCACAGAGATGCTTTCTGGGTTGGGGATGAAACCGTGGATCTTGGGATAGTAACTAAGAAAGTGACAGACGGTGTGTGTTAGAATGTGGTGTCAGTTTAATCTCCATTAAAACGATGAGCAGTGGAGTTTCGTTAGTGAAATGGAGTGAAAAGGGTTTAAAATGCTTACACTGCAGGCCCGTATTTGTCTTTGTCGTGTTTGGGGAAGACCCTGAGATCAAAGCACAAGAGAAAAGAGAGAAATACTTCAGATTTCAAGACAAAAATGACAAAAAGCAATGAAAAGAAAGACATTTGTAAGAGAAATTGACAATTCTGCCATCAACACTTCCTTTCTTTTGTGGAGCACAAAAAAATTTTGAAGAATGTTTCAGCTTTTTGTCATTGACTTTAATATGTATTTATTTCATTTTCCACAGAAAAAGTCATACAGGTTTGATACGACATGGGGTGGAGTAAATCATGACAGAATTACATTTTTGGGTAAATGGTAATTTTCTCTATGCCAGAAACAAAAGAAGATTTTTTGTAATGCAGTTTGATGGCAAAAGAGCCTTAGAAATTACACATTTACACAGAAATATGACATTATTCACTGAGAAAAATCACAGTCATTCATCCATAACAGCACAAATCACCCACATTAATTCACACAAAACGTAAGGCCAAGATCAGTTAATATTTCATATTCATGTCCCTGTAACCACCAATACACACCACAGTATGTAAAACCAATCCAACAAACCCTAAAGACGCAAAATATAATTATTGTCATGGACATGATAGTCATAATACTTCCCATATTTTACATTTAAGCCATTTAATGAATTCCCACTCATCAATAATTAGTGTCACATCTGCTCTGTCTGAACCCTAAAGTATTTTTCATTCAGAGGATATAAATATATTATTAATGAAATCTTATATGATCATGTAAATCACCATAGTTATGTTTCAGGACAGGAAAATATGCCACCGAATGAATCAAACATCATGTACAAGACAAAATTGCAGTGCATTCTATAAATTAATGTAAACTAAATGCACATAATATTGGTATTTACAAAAAAAGCTTTACATTGCGGTTTACATTGTGCACCTTCAAATGCTTCTTTGCGATAAAAAGGAGAAACCTGACCTTGCAGGGACTGGGGAGAGGTTATATAATACCCCCGGAGCACATGCTTTACAGTAGCTGTGGTAGGATGTAAGATAGTCCCTGTACAGTAGAAGAGGCAATCTGAATGCCTTGTACTATAACCGCTCGCACCATGTTTGTGAAGAGGATTTGTTGGAAACCCCTGCAAAATGAAATTCAATACGGCAAATCTTCTGTTTCAATGCACTGACTGGGACACCAATGAATAGCAGACCTCATTTCCATATTAAGTGGTAGATTAAGGAAGCCTCCTGGGCTGTTGCTAGCTACTGGTTTCGAAGAATACCATAAAATGAACAAGAATTGAAGAAGCGTTTAAAACGCCTACGCTGGATTGTAATTTAGAGCGTAGAACGAGAGCGGCAGTGAATGGAAGACTAACGAGAGGACAAAGACATTAGCGTCACAGTGAGGTTGATGTTGGCCTGAGGAAACCAAGTGAGGTCTCACCTTCAGTTAACCTCAGATAGATTTAAATCATCTGGGAATGAGTTCAAGGACTACGTTTCTGTTGTGTGTGCACATATATGGAGTGTTTACAACCAGAAATGATACACCAATGTGCACCATAAGACCAAGGATGCAAAGCTAACCGTTAACATTCCAATCCATCTAAAATATGTGATTTAGAAATATGTACACCTTGGCTGTACATGCTAATCTTTCTTGACTCACAAGCAAATGACATTTTGGCAGTGCTAATTAGCTGATAACACATTCATAGACGTACACTAGCAACTATCTCAAGCTTAAAGTGTAACCACATCTGCCATCAGGGGGTAAAGCCCAAAGTATAATTTTGTTTTTATGCATATCCATACAGTGCATACTCATAACTTGTACACATATGCTAAGTGTTCATGTCAAAAATGAAGTATACTTTGGACAAACCTTGACTCCAAAACTCCAATTAAACCTAAAGTGTTATTATTCAGGTATCTAGCTATGACTAATTTACGTAGCACAAAATGAAAGTAGTTTCTCCACAATGAAAGTGGTTCATAAAAGTAGAGAACTGTGTGTAGAAGAAAACAATTATGCTAACAGTGTAACATTCAAGTTCCAGGTCAAAGTGTATTTTTGAAATGACAATTGCAACTGAGAATAGTTTGTGTTTGGCTGCTGATGATGCTGACATTGGCTGTGTCTGAAAGCTAAAAAATGCTGCCTGCAGCAAGCAACAAAGCATATCTGAATTCAGTGATCATGTCAGATGCTTTATACTGAGATACCTTCATCTGATCAATTTCTGAAGACACCCTTTGCTGCCTATGATATCCAACTGTAATTCGGTTCTACTTCCCTCACTCGCTCCAAGCAGGATTCAAATCAGTGTTTCAAGCATGGGAGGCGGGCGCTAACAAATACATCAAACACCACAGTCTCTAGCATCAGCTGCTAATACTCACTGAGGTCAGAAGAGTGAGGTTTACCTGCACAGTACTTACTAGCTGGCCTCTGTTACACCCACTCCCCCAAACCTCACTCCCACATGGGTCACGGCACCAAAGTAACCCCTCCTGTTGTACTCATTACTTGCGCTAGGTGGAATTCAAACCGACATGGGAGATGGGCACACTAATTAGGATGCTAAAGACCACAGCCTCTAACATCCAATGCTAGTGCACCTCTTGAGATCAGGGGAGTGAGGTTTTATCTGCAAATCTCTTACCATCTGGCCTCCGTTACACACATTCTCCCTAAACCTCACTCCCACCTGGGTCACGGCGCCAACGTAACCTCCAGTTCTATTCCCCTCACTTGCTTTAAGTGGGATTTGTACCAGCGTTCCGTCATGAGAGGTGGGCGTGCTAATCAGGAAGCTAAAGACCACAGCCTCTAGTGTCTATCGCTAGTGCACCTCTTGAGATCAGGGGAGTGAGGTCTTATCCACACAGCTCTTACCAGCTAGCCTCCGTTACACTTACCCCCAAAGCTCACTCCCATCCGGGTCATGACACCAATGTACCCATTCTGTAGTACTCCCCTCATCCGATCCAAGCAGGATTTGAACTGGCGTTTCCGCCCATGGGAGACAGACGCGCTAACAAGGACACTAAAGGCTGAAGCCCGCTAGTGCCTCTTGAGATCAGGGGAGTAAGGTTTACCTGCACAGCTCTTACCAGCTGGCAGTCGTTACACCCAATCCCCCATCAATGAAACTCCTTGTCTTGTAGTCCCCTTACTTACTCTGAGGGGAATTAGAATTGGCATTTCTGGCATGGGAGGCGGGTGCACTAACGGGGATGCTAAAGACGCCTTTTTGAGATCATGGGAGCAAGGTTTACCTACACAGCACTTACTAGATGGCCTCCATTACATTAACTCCCCTAAACCTCACTCCAATCTGCGTCATGGCACCAATGTAACCCCTCCTGTTGTACTCCTTTCAGTCTCTCCAAGGGGGACTCGAACCAACATTTCCAGTTGGGGAGGTGGGTGCAGTAACAAGGACACTAAAGGCCTCAGCCTCTAGTGTCAGTTGCTAGTCTAGTGTCACTTACTAGCCAGCCTCTGTTACACTCATCTCCCTAACCCTGGCTCCCATCCTGGTCATGGGACCATTGTAACCACTGTACTCGGCTCACTCACTCTGAGGTGGATTCAAACTGGCGTTTCTGGCATGTGAGGTGGGTGCGCTAAGGAGGATGCTCAAGACCATAGTCTCCAGTGTCAGTTGATAACGTGCCTTCTTGAGATCACGGGAGCAAGGTTTACCTACACAGCACTTACTAGATGGCCTCCATTACACTAACTCCTCTAAACCTCACTCCAATCTGCGTCACGGCACCAATGTAACCCCTCCTGTTGTACTCCTTTTAGTCTCTCCAAGGGGGACTCAAACCAACATTTCCAGCTGGGGAGGCGGGTGCAGTAACAAGGACACTAAAGGCCTCAGCCTCTAGTGTCAGTTGCTAGTCTAGTGTCACTTACTAGCCGGCCTCCGTTACACTCATCTCCCTAACCCTGGCTCCCATCCTGGTCATGGGACCATTGTAACCACTGTACTCGGCTCACTCACTCTGAGGTGGATTCAAACTGCCGTTTCTGGCATGGGAGGTGGGCGCGCTAAGGAGGATGCTCAAGACCATAGTCTCCAGTGTCAGCTGATAACGTGCCTTCTTGAGATCATGGGAGGGTTACCATGGGTTAGGTTTACCTGCACAGCACTTACTAACTGGCCTCCGTTACACTCACTCCCCTAAACCTCACTTCTATCTAGGTCATGGCACCAATGTACCCCTCCTGTTGTACTCCCCTCATTTACTTTGTGCCGGAGGTATTACCAGCACAGTTTTTACCAGCTGGCTAACCCTTCCGGCTCTAGTCCCCTCACTTGCTTCAAGTGGGATTTGAACTGGCGTTTCTGGCATGGTAGGAGGGTACACTAATGAGGATGCTAAAGACATGTGTCATGCACAGTTTAGTTCCAACGTGCCTCAACACACCTGCCTGGAAGTTTCAAGTATACCTAGTAAGACTCAAGGTCTTTAGCTTGTTGATTAGGGTTGGAGCCCTCCAGGACCGAGTCTGGTGACCGCTGCGCTAGAGGCTGCGGTCTTTAGCATGTCTCCTACTCTAGTGCCTGTCACTAATGTGCCTCTTGAGTTTAGGTAGTGAGTTTTACCTGCACAGCACTTACTAGCTGAAGATCGCAGCCTCTAGCACAAGGGTCACCATATTGGTCCTGGAGGACCTGTGTCCTGCACAGTTTAGCTCCAACTTGCCTCAAGACACCTGCCTGGAAGTTTTAAGTATACCTAGAAAGACCTTGATTAGCTTGTTAGCTTGTTGATCAGGGTTGGAGCTAAACTCTGCAGGACACCGGCCCTCCAGGACAAGTCTGGTGACTCCTGCTTTAGCGTCTGTCGTTAATGTGCCTCTTGGGATTAGGGTAGTGAGGCTTTACTTGCACAGTACTTGCTAGCTGGCCTCACACTCATTCCCCCTAAACTTCATTCCCATCCGGGTCACGGCACTAATGTATCCTCTCCTGTTGTACTTACTCACTCAGACGCGGATTTGAACCGCCGTTTCTGGCATGGGAGGTGGGCGTGCTAACAAGGATGCTAAAGACCAGCAGCCTCTAGTGTCAGTCACTAATACACCTCTTGACATCAGGGGATTGAGAATTCACCCGCACAACTTTTACCAGCTGTAGTTGAGTTGAGTCTTACCGTTTTTAAATCCATTCAGCTGATCTCTGGGTCTGGCGGTAGCACTTTTAGCATAGCTTAGCACAGATCATTGAATCTGATTAGACTGATAGCATCCTGCTCAAAAATGACGTAATTTAATTGCGCCTGCTGCATCCATGGTACAGCAGCAAAGTTCCTTGATTGTTACGCCGGAATGAGATTATAGTTCCTAACCATATCAGCCTATAAAATCACAACTTTTCATTTTTCATCCATCTTTGTACACGATGTAACTACAGAAGAGTCAAGTTTTAAATAGGAAAAATATCGAAACTCTTTGGTAATTTTTGAGATGCTAACAGTCTAATCAGATTGAAATAATCTATGCTAAGATATGCTAAAAGTGTTACCATCAGACCCGGAGATCGGCTAAATGGATTCGAAAACTGTAAAACTCAACTGTTTAACTCCAGGGGAGTTGGAAAATGAGCCTATTTTTTTAAAAAAAGTGGAGTGTTCCTTTAAAGTGTTGTGCTGCCTCAGAAGTATGGCAGTTTTGGCAGGTACCTTCATGCACAAATGCTGCCTGCAAAGTCATTGCCTGTTAGGGTAGCAAGGAACAAGTCAGTTGCCTAAGCTTTCAGACGCAGCCATATACTACTGAACGTCCAGCTAATTTTGCTGTCCAAAGCCACAAACAAAAGCCTACAAAAAGTCAACTTGGGTAGTCCGATGGTTCCTGACTTCCTCCTACGTGCCTCATAAAGCAATCAGGCACAATTAGATATAGAAGCAAAGGATACTGCTTGATCAGCAAGTCAATATCCACATTAACATTGGGCCTCAAGTCAGTAAAATGGTTCAGACACAAATACACAAAGCTGACCACTACGCTACCAACCATGACTGCCATCAACATTATCTTTGCTGCCATTATCACAAACGTTAACATGATTTTCTATTCGGCCAGCACAAAATGGCCTAAGGGCACCACAGCGAGAGCCAGGAACAAATGCAGTCGTGTGTGTTCAGCCCGGGCTGAACGTGATATTTCTACTAGAGACGGTTTTCTATTAGCAGGCTTTTGGTTTACGACCGTGAACTGCTAATGAAGTAAATAATCACTCTGGATGAGGATGAAAGTGGAAGGCGAAGACGTTTATTTGGCTTGATGGAAGAGAGGTACTTACAGAGAGTCTCAATCAGAGCTCTACTTGACTATTGGAAAGGAGGGGCGAAACTGTGAGGAAACCCACAGATTAGCATGAAACGTGACCTAAGCGCTTCTTCTGAACTCTGTTGCTTCCGTCAGTCAAACGCGCACCCGGCTCACGTTTACAAGAGTGTGTAAATGCTAAAAAACACGTGTAAGGAGGCCTCGGGGTGGGCAACTGCCGCCTATTTTATTACGCCAGGTTAAAGCAAAGCTCTGGAATAGTTTGTACAACTGCGGGGGAAGAAGACCATCTGCTGTGTTTCCAGGACTGGAAACAGACATTGTTTTCAGAACTTCTTTTTCCGTCGATATTGAGGGTTTAGGAAAGTCATTTCCGTTAAATCACTGGTAATGAATGCTAAAGGTGGCCAGAAATGAAGAGCCCTGATGGACCGTTTGTCTTCATGATTGTAGAGGCATCTATTTTCTTTGATCTGAGACAAATGAGATGTGGTTTATTACAGTCACGTGTTGCCTGTTCACAAGGGAACCTTTTAAGCACTCTTCACTGGCCACATGAGAACTCATCTCCACTATGTTTCTCCTATTACCTCTTTTCCTCGATTGATCCGGAAGTCTTCTGGGTCAAAGTGGACAGATTTTTAACCACAGGCCAGGAGGCTCACCTAGGAACAAATCGAATGTAGCAACTCTCAAAGACGAGAAATTCTTAAGCATCCTCTGGTCAGAGTCTCTAGTACAGTCAACTCTCCTTCATACTATATGAAGGTATGCAAAATATGACATCCTCTATTTTTCCAACAATCAATTACTGTCAAGTACATTTCGGCCCAAAATCAAAGGAATTATATTTTGCTTAATTTTCAGTACCATTTTAATATACTGCACTAGATTAAGCTCCCATCTTAATGGGAAAAATGTCATTCTTATTACTGTAATGTGAAACCAACCAAACAAACATCATATTATATTACAGTATTTAAGTATAAAAGTAAAAGTTAACTGTTTTACAATAATAAGAATTTGTTACAATAGGTAAGCCAAATGTCAAACGGTTAAGAACATGTCTGGGTTACATTTCACACCAAAATTAAAAAAGAAGGACATTCACAGTTGTCACATGAAAACGGAAATGAAGCCTATTTTTAGGACCATTAACATGCTTGTTATTATTTTCAGGTCAACTAAACACATTTCCCTATGCAGTTCTCATTAAGCAAAATTCTTATCTTAATGAGAAAAACTACCCTAGTGAAAAATATACATAAAATATTATGCACTTCATAGACATACCCTGTAATTGTACTTTTGGTATACAAAACTAATATATTTAAAGTATATTTATTTTGTACTTAATGCACTTTAATTGTGCGGAAGTAGTGCTGAAGTCCAACTACAAATACACTTAAGTATATTAAGTATATCTGTTGTGCTGAAGTGGAACTATTGCAGGTATATTTTAGGTACACTTTAAATATTTTGCATTTAAAGACTGATATTATTCAAAGACCACACAATCTTCATCAATAGTGACATTAAAACATATTTTAAGCTTAATATTAAGAAATGTGCATTATGCACAAGTAGTACTCCAAATAAAGTTTAATTACAATTTTTATATCAGTAAGTTTGTTTCCTAATCGGAACAGATTTGGAGAAATTTAGCGTTACATCACTTGCTCACCAATGGATGCTTTGCAGTGAATGGGTGCCGTCAGAATTAAAAGGTCGACCAGCTGATAAAAGCATCACAATAATTCACAAGTAATCCACACCACTCTAGTCCAACAATTAACATGTAGTGAAATGAAAAGCTTTGTGTTTGTAAGAAACAAATCTATCATTAAGGAGTTTTAACTTTAAACCATCACTTCTGGCCAGAGTTCAAAGTCCATAATCTGGCTTCCTCCAGTTAAAAAAAACAAAGAAACACTCCATCCTCTGTTCTTTCCTCATGTGAAAAGCAATGGGTTGAAGTTAAAAATGTCTTGATGAATTTATTTCTTACAAAAAATCAGCTGTTTGGACTCTCATTCTGACGGCAAAGTGATGTAATTTCTGTTCAAATGAGCAAACTTAACTGCATTTTGTATGGCTTAAATGAGAAGTCCACTTCCAGAACAACAATTTACAAATAATTTACTCACCCCCTTGTGATCCAAGATGTTCATGTTCTACGTACTATTGAATCACGTCTAAAGGTCACGCGGAACTACAGACCCAGTGTTTACAAAGCGAACGCGCAAAGACTAACAAAGTGCAAGTAAGTCAAACGCTGTTTACAAACAAAAAGCTACAACGCTGTCGGACGATCCTGAAGTCGTAAGAGAAAATAAGATGGAGTTTTCCACCATTCTCTACCTTTTTGAGCCAGGGTACAAAGATGATGAACTTAGACGTGACTTGTAGTAGTGATGGGAAGTTCGGATCATTTTACCGACTCGGACCTTTGAATCTGGTTCAGCAAAATGTACAAATCTTTTTTGGAGTCATTTCGTTCATTTTAGCAAAATACAATTAAAATGTTACGTGTTACTTCCCTAACACATCTACTGCTTACACAAACGTTGATCACACTACAAACAAGACAAAACTGTAATGCTATAAGAAACAGAAAAGATTAATTCATTGTTTACCTGGGTCTTTAGTCTATGATTAGCTCACCTCACCTTTTATCTGACAAGTTTTCGGGTTTGAGTCGTTCGTTCATCACGTGACAGCCCCATAAGATGAAAGAACGACTCAAAAAACCCAAAGACTCAAAACAGGTGAACTGATTCCAGTACAGAACCTAAAAGGATGTTGCGCATGTGCGACTGAACGAATCACTCCCCGAGATGACTCGTTCTTCCCAAGTCACATTAAAGATCCGTTCAAAATGAACAAATCATTCAAGAACGCGCATCCCAGAGCCTGTGCTACACAAGCTTTTTGTGCTTAAAAAGTATACAAATTTTTATTTTTCGAAAAAAATGGCAGATCGTTTCGTTAGAGCCTTTTGAAGCTGCATTTAAACTACATTTTGTAAGTTCAAAATCGGGGGCACAAATTAAAGTCCATTATATGAAGAAAAATCCTGAAATGTTTTCCTCAAAAACCATAATTTCTTTACGACTGAAGACAGAAAGACATGAACATCGTGGATGACAAGGGGGTGAGTAAATTATTTGTGAATTGTTGTTCTGGAAGTCCACTTCTCCTTTAAGTACATTTTCGAAATAATCCTTTTAGAGCCAGTTTTACTAAACAGGGCAAATTAATGCGAGAGCACAATTCCAAAACAGCGCCAAACGGAGGGAAAATATATGCAGGTGATTTACTAAAAATGCACAAATGAAAGAACACAGACGCAACATCTCATTTACATATCGACCAACGCAATATACCAAGTGCAGCACAAATTAGTGTAGTCGCAAATAAATAAAGAAATAAAGAAGCCACAGTACGCTGAAAAGTCATTTCAAATTTAAAATAATTTAAGATGAGTGCAAACATAAAACGTGTTGCATGATTCATTTAAATACTCTCCTCCCATAAATTTTGCGTCTGAAAGGGAAACTCCTATGAATACATATTCAATAGCGCAAAAATATCTTTGTCCATACCTTATCAGCGCTAATTTTTCACTGCATGTCTGACAGTACAATTTTAACACCAAAGACGGTTTGCGCTGGCGCAAGCTGTTAGTAAAACTGGCCCTAAGTATTACAGTATTGAGAATCACTACTGAGAGACAAATATTACAAATATTGTTGGCTCTTTAAAGGGTTAGTTGACACAAAAATTTAAATTCTGTCATTAATTAATTTATCAAAAATATCTTCAGTTGTGTTGTGAAGATGAATGAAGATTTTACAGGTTTGGAACAACATGAGGGTGAGAAATTAATGACAGAGTTTTAATTTTCGGTGAACTAACCCTTTAACAATTTGCTTTTCTTCCTCTTTAAATAAAAAAAGTGCTTAAATGCATAAATGTAAAATGTTATTATAAATATTTATACAATACATATTTTTTTTCTTTTGATATTGGGGTGAAATGTGACCTGGCCATGTCCTTGTTTTAATTTACTGTGATGCCCCTTTTGTTTACATGTGCCACAAATCCTAGTACAGCTGTGAGGTGAGGACGTTCCTGTAAACAGCAGCGATGTCATGTTTCAGAACCCATGAATAATTAATCGTTACTCAAACGAGCTGAGCACCCACATCCAAACATTGCATCGCAAGGACGTCTCTCAGGGTTTAAGGTGCCTCATCATCACTTTGGATTTATGTGGATTTGGCAAGTTTTCTAGTTATTCAGAGCTTGTCGTTTTAAGTATCTCAATAGTAAATTACGTTCGCTCGCTCGGTTGATTTGCCGCTCTGATTTTGTAGCACACGTGGCCTCTCGTAGTACAGAACACCGTGGTTCTCCTTTAAGGGTCAACTATTGCGCTACTGCTGACAAGAAGTAAAACAAGCTGACCTCCATTTAAGGGGAAAATCTTACAAAATGAGTCTATCTGGCTGCTACGAGAGCCTGAGGTTCTTTTAATGACAATGAAAACAAGATGAAAAATCTGGGTACTCACAACTCGCTCCTAATTAGTTACAAATGAATTACCCAGCATGCAACACTCAAATTAGCAGCCTTTACTGACCCCAAGGGGCACAAAATGCCTACGGCTGTTGAATCATTACACGCCGACCATCTGCAAACAGAACTTTTCTCATAAAAGCTCTTTAAGGACAACATTTGACAGTTTATTGTCTGTTTTTTGCAATGCAATTACAACAACAAACGCCTAGCGTTTGTTATGCTAATTGCATGTCTTCCTTCATTAGACTATTTTTTGATCTAGCACTGTTTCCTTTGATTCTAAAGCGTGTAATTTCAATAGCCTCAGAGAATCGTTTTGCCCTATTAACCTCATAGTAACAGCCGAGTATGAGCTGAAGTTTGTCCCGTGTGAGGCCTAGAAACCTGCTGAGCCCAGAAAAACCATCAGTCCCAGTGCCAAATCATCATTTCTCAAACTAAAGATGATGTTTAATATGAGCCTCGCCACAATATGCCCCGAAGGCAACAATTTCCTGTTTATTTCAAGCCTGGAAAGTAATAAACATGAGTATGAAGATGACACTGTGAAATATTGTAATTATGAGAATGGAAAATCAAAATACTTCGACATGGAGAGAAAAAAAAACACACTGGTCCAAAGGTTTGAGGTTAATGAAAAAGCTGAACAAAAATCTCTAATCAATAACCTTTGGAGAGGAAACAAGCGTCGGTTGATTTGTACATGTTGACCTTGTGAAAAAACAAAAACCTTCTGACCCGACGTGAGCGTAAAGGTGACATTCACGCTTATCCCAAATGAAAATGGAGATAGAAGCCAATACAAGTTAATTAGCACCGGTGTGGTCTATTCAGCTGTAAGTGTAATCCAGTGGTCATTACAGAAGCACAGAAGGAAGTACTGTACATCATGAATGGAAATGAATGGGAAACTTGTGCAAAAAAACAAAAACACACACACACACAGTGACAATGACAGGAACACACACGAATGAATGCAATGAAACACACGTCCTAAACTTTTTATTTCATTTGAAAGACATACACATATGAATGACGGACATGCTTGGGTTTGTAGTAGAGTGAATCATGAATGAAATGACAGACGGTAAAACTTCGCTGGCAGGATGAGACTGAAATATTCAAATGAGACATTCACATGTTTAAGAAGTAAAACGGACACGTTTCTTCCCAGCAAGCTGCAGTGCCGAACGGCCCCTCACACATGATCCATACATATAAATACTCACCACATATGTTTTCTGGGAGGCAGGCTACGCTCTCTGTTGATGGCAGTCACCCCTAGAGCCAGCTGCATTACAGTAATGTATTTCTGGTAATTCACCATGGTACTGTTGACCGCTTTTTTGCAACACAAAAATCCGCACCAGAAGCGCAGGTACTACTAATAATAACAATTTATTCTCTCTCCTCCTTCCTCCTGCTACTCCCTGGCATCGGCTTCAACTGCGTCTTCCGTGTTGAACATCACAGCGCCATTTCCAGCAGCAGTAGCAGCAGCAGCGGTAGCAGCACTGACAGGGAAAACACTCCCCGCGAGGGAGCACGCCGCTGCCACCCATCACTACAATGACAGTCTGCTCGTATTACCTCTAAGAACGGAAAGCGCGCCAATCCATTCGTTATTAGTCACGAGATGGGCATTCTTTTCCCGCCACTCGCGCGTGCTGCCACTTTGCTTAGAACGCGCGCGCGCTCTCTCTTCTGTCTCTGTCTCCCTCTCTCTCTCTCTTGCACGCGCTGCAGCGTCCACGCGTCCGTGCGTGAGGTAGCTAGGGGAGTCTGTGTAGGTGTGTGTGTGCGTGTGTGTGTGTTTAGAGTTGGAGGGGGGTGGCTTAAAGGGACAGTTCACAGGTCTGTCATCATTTATCCAGTGTCGTTTTCGGCACAGAATAAAAACTGGATAAAGGTAATTGCGACTGTTTGTCTCACAGTTTGGAATTCTGAGAAAACAATCGCGAGATGTAAACACACAATTCCGCGATATTAACTCAGAACTGTATTATTTTTTCCTCATAATTCCGAGTTTGTGCATCACAATTATGAGAATTCTTTCCTCAGAATCTTGCAATTCTGTCTGTTTTGTTTTCTTTTTTTTTTGTGAGTTTATATCTCAGATTTTTGTCTTACACTTCTGACTTTTTCCTCGCAAAATCCAAGTGTACATCTCAACTTTTTTCTCAGGATTGCAAGATACTAAAGCCGGAATTGCAGGACAAACTCACAATTGTGAGAAAAAAGTCAGAATTGCCAGATATAAACACACAATTGTGAGGTAGAAACTGAGTTTGTGTATCACAATTCTAAGAACTCTTTTCTCAGAATTAACATCTTGCAATTCAATTTATTTGTTTCCACCAAAATAGGTAATTGCGATTTTTTTTTTTCTCACAATTCAGATTTTTTTTTTTTTTTTTTTTTAGAAATGCAAGATATAAACTCGCAATTGTGAAGTATAAAGTTAGAATTGCGGGACATAAATTCACAATTGTGAGAAAAAAAGTCTGAATCGTGAGATGTAAACACACAATTGCAGCACATAAACTCAAAATTCTGATATTTTTTCTCAAAATTCCAAGTTTAAGTCGTGAGAATTCTGTCCTCAGAATTAACATACAATTCTTTTTTTTTTGTTTCCACCAAAAAAGCTAATTTCGACTTTTTAACTTACAATTCTGACTCTTTTTTTTGTGAATTTATATTTCAATTTCTGTTTCACAATTCTGACTTTTTTTCTTGCAACTGCAAGGTTACATCTCTTTTTTTCCTCAGATCTGCAAGATATAAACTCGCATTTGCGAGGTCTAAAGTCAGAATTGCAGGACGTAAACTGAAAATTGTGAAAAAAAAAGCGATGAATTTTGAGATTTAACTGAAAGTTGTGAGAAAAAAGGCAGAATTGAGATGTAAACGCAACTGCAAAGATATTAACTCAGAATTTTAATATTTTTTTCATCATAATTCTGTTTATATGTCACAATTATGATTTTTTTTCTCTCAGAATTAACATCTTGTTTCCACCAAAAAAGCTAATTGTGACTTTTTAACTATTTTTGCTGGTTTATATCTCAATTTTTATCTCGCAATTGTGACTTTTTTTCTCAGAATTGCAAGATATAAACTTGTAATTGCGTAATTCAGAATTGCGGGACATAAACTCACAAACGTCTGCGAGATATTAATTCGGAATTATAGTATTATATATAAAATAAATATAACTCAATTCTGACTCCTTTTTGGTGCGTTTATATCTCAATTTTTATCTCACAATTCTGACATTTTTCTCACAATTGCAAGTTTACATCTCAAATTTTTTCTCACAATTGCAAACTGTAAACTCACAATTGCGAGGTTTTATTAACATCTTGAAGTCATTTATTTAGTTTGTTTTTGCCAAAAAAAGTAATTACAACTTTTTATATCACAATCATTTTTTCTCGCAATTGCGAGTTTACATCTCAACTTTTTGTCAGAATCACAAGACATCAACTCAGAATTGCGAGGTATAAAGTCAGAATTGTGGGACATAAACTCAGAAAAGTAAAAAATGTCAGAATGGCGAGATTTAAACACAATTGTGGGAAAAAAGTCTGAAGTGCAAGATGTAAACACACAATTACAACATATTAACTAATTAAAATTTTAATATTTTTTCTCATAATTCCAAGTTTATATCCTCAGAATTAACATCCTTAACCTTATTTTTCCTCAGAATTAACATCTTGCAGTAATTTTTTTTTGTTTTTTTTTCACTAAAACTTACGAATTATATAGTCAGAATTATAGGACATAAACTTGCAATTGTGATAAAAAAGTCAGAATTTTGATATAAAGTTGTAAAACATCTTCTTTATTCAGTTGTAGAAACGGGCTTCCATACTTGCTTTCAAACTTCCAAAACAATGCAAAATCATCAAAATTTCTGTGTGAAGTTAAAGCTATTATTCATCGAAAATCTTTGCATACACCTTGGCTCACCCTCCTTGTTGTGTTCATGTAATATTTTACTCTTTAATGAATAATTTGATTGACTTCACAGAACTCATCTGGCGTGTACAACAACATAACTCACTGCTTAATATGATGCATTGTTAAAAATTAACTAGCTAGTTTCCCAAAACTTATCGCACATCTGTTGTTAAAGCATGTTGATTCAGCAATATAATTGCCATTAATGTCACACAGGGGACAGAGCAATGCGATTAAATTAATGTCAGACTTGCTATAAAAAATAACAAGTATGGCATCTGAAGACTACATTGCTATTTTGGTTCCCTGTTGTTTTGCTTTATTTCTTTGCTTTATTTAAATTTCTGTTCTTCGCACAAAGCTATACAGCATATGGACCACTGTTTTGCGCCCTTTTGAAGCTTGACATCTTCAGTCATCATTTATTTTCATTAGAACCAGGACAACAAGGACATTTGTATTCTTGTGTCCCACAAGGACAGAAAGTCAATATTGGTTTGAAATGGCATGAGGGTCAGTAAATTATTTTTTCAAATATAGGTGTACTATAGCTTTAAATGTTAAATAAGTTAAGTTACAATTATGGTAAGGACGTAATGACTATAACACTATATATTTTAATATAACTATATATTTCTGCATGTCAATTTACAATAAAAAAAAAATCACTTAAATAGAAGTTTACTTAGATTTATTGCATTTTTATTGCAAAAAATGTTTTGACATGTGCCCTATATAAATATATACAGCACATGAGCAAAATGACCTTCACAAAACTGTGCCAAGGTGCTTAAACAGACCATCCCACTATGACTGAAATGAAATGCTCTCCCATAGTGGTCAAATATTGTAGGGTTTAATAAAGCAGTAAGCCACAAGAGGCCATGCCTTACAGTGCTGTTGGCACAAGCTGAAGCTGAATGGCCATAACCCCTTTAACTGTGGTAAATTCACTGTAATGCTTGGCCTCGAGTGGCTTTCATATTACATCAGCAACAGCAGAATGAAACACGACAATGTTCAAAAGCAGTTCGATATTTGTTAAAAAAACAAACAAACAAAAAAAGGATATTATAATATTGAAAATAATGAATGCATTTAACAAAAAATAATATAAATCATCCAAATAGATTTTAGAACTTGGTCCCACTTTAAATTAAGTGGCCTTAACTACTATGTACTTACATCAAAAAATAAGTACAATGTACTTAATGTGGTCAATATTGTATTGCAAAACACTTTTGCTGCTATTGAGGTGGGATATGGGTAAGGTTAGGGAGAGGTTTGGTGGTATGGGTAGGTTTAAGGGTGGGTTAAGGTGTAAGGGATGGGTCAACAGTGTAATTAGAAATGTAATTACAGAAATTAATTACAGACGTAAATACATGCAGGTTTTTTTTAAATATAAGTACAATGTAAATACATGTATGTACACAATAATTGCATTGTATCAGATGATTAATTTCAATGTAAGTACTTAGTACACTGTAAAAAACAATTTGTTGGGTCAACTTAAAATAATTTGTTACCTGGCTTCCTTAAAATTTTAAGTTCTTAAATATGTTAAGTTATGCTAAGTGACAACTTGGATATTTGAGTTGATTCAACTTTACATTTTAAGGCAGCTGGGTTACTTACCCAGCTTTTAAGTTTAACAAACACAGATATCTTTAGTACAACTTAGTACAACTTAACATTTCAAGTTGACTAAACTTATTTGAGTTGACTGAACTTTTAAGGCAGCAGGATAAAAAAAAATATTTTATGTTGACTCAACAAATTGTTTTTTTTTGTTTTTTAATATAAAGTGGGACCTAGAACTTTTTTTATTTTAAGAAATACAAAATCAAAGGAAAACATTCAGACTTTCCAATCCTTTTAAACACTGAATTTCATTATTGATTTACTGTTGGTCTAATTGTGTTGTAAGTTTTTTTCTTTAATTTTATTTATTAATTTATTTTGATTCAGTTTCAGCAACATGATTCAATGCTGCAGCTAATGTACTCAATGAACAGATTTTCCAGATGATGATTTCCTTCATTCATAGTGATTAGGCAAATGCAAAAGAAATCTAGAAATGTAATATCCGGAGAGCATTCGTAGCAGTGCAATACACTCCCATGCAACATCCACTCTTACTGTAGCTGACAATTAACCAGAGACAATGTAGTCTGCTTCATTTGATTTCAGTGTGGGCCACTCAATTTGGCCAAATTCTGTTTGGGGGATAATTTGCTTTTCAGCCAGCCTCAGATTGGGCTGTTGGTGCAGAGCTAATTTGCAGTGATTCCCATTTTCAGTTAACCAGGTTCTATTCTTGGACTGCAATGATGCACAGACTGCCAGGATATAGACAGCTTTACACACACAAGTTAGATCGGCCAGTTCTTAAAGGAGAAGTGCACTTCCAGAACAACAATTTACAAATAATTTACTCACCCCCTTGTCATCCGAGATGATCATGTCTTTCTGTCTTCAGTCGTAAAGAAATTATGGTTTTTGAGGAAAACATTTCAGGATTTGTCTTCATATAATGGACTTCAATTGTGCCACCGAATTTGAACTTCCAAAATGCAGTTTAAATGCAGCTTCAAATGGCTCTAAACGATCCCAGCTGAGGAAGAAGGGTCTTATCTAGCAAAACGATCTGCCATTTTTTTTCAAAAAAAAAAAATTGGTATACTTTTTAAGCACAAGAGCTTGTGTAGCACAGGCTCTGAGATGCACGTTCACAACGCTACGTACTATTGAATCACGTTGAAAGGTCACGTGGAACTACAGACCCAGTGTTTACAAAGTGAACGCGCAAAGACTAAGAAAGTGCAAGTATATCAAACGCTGTTTACAAACAAAAAGCTACAACGATGTCGGACGATTCTGAAGTTGTAGGAGAAAATAAGATGGAGTTTTTCACCATTCTCTACCTTTTTGAGCCGGAGTAAACAGACGATGAACTTAGACGTGATTCGCAGTAGTGATGGAAAGTTCGGATCATTTTACCAATTCTGACCTTTGAGTCTTGTTCAGCAAAATTAATGAATCTTTTTTCTGAGTCATTTCGTTCATTTTAGCAAAATATAATTAAAATGTTACGTGTTACTTCCCTAACACATCTACTGCTTACACAAACGTTGATCACACTACAAACAAGACAAAACTGTAATGCTATAAGAAACAGAAAAGATTAATTCATTGTTTACCTGGGTCTTTAGTCTATGATTAGCTCACCTCACCTCTTATCTGACAAGTTTTCAGGTTTGAGTCATTCGATCATCACGTGACAGCCCTCTAAGGTGAAGACTCGAAACAGGTGAACTAATTTCAGTACAGAACCTAATAGGATGTTGCGCATGTGTGACTGAACGAATCACTCCCCGAGACGACTCGTTCTTCCCGAGTCACATTAAAGATCCGTTCAAAATGAACGAATCATTCAAGAACGTGCATCCCAGAGCCTGTGCTACACAAGATTTTGTGCTTAAAAAGTATACAAATTTTTATTTTTCGAAAAAAATATCTGATCGTTTTGCAAGATTAGAACCTTCTTCCTCGGCTGGGATCGTTTAGAGCCTTTTGAAGGTGCATTTAAACTACATTTTGGAAGTTCAAAATCGAGGACACAACTGGAAATCCATTATATGAAGAAAAATACTGAACTGTTTTCCTCAAAAAACATAATTTCTTTATGATTTAAGATAGAAAGACATGAACATCTTGGATGACAAGGTGGTGAGTAAATTATTTGTAAATTGTTGTTCTGGAAGTGCACTTCTCCTTTAAGAAATGTGTATTTTTGATGTAATGATGGGTATATGGAGAATAATGGGCTAGAAGGAACACAAAGAGTAGGTGCTGAATCTTGTGGAGGTAGATTGTAATTACGCTGGTGACGACAACCCACTGACTCGTGCACTAGTGTTTCATCTACAATTATCAAAGGATAATTACATTTTTTAGTGTGACATTCAGAAAATGGGCTTGCATTCAAACAGTGACATCTGAATGAAGATGAAGAATAAATAGATAATGGCAAATGAAGTTTTTATACAACTACAGTATGTACTCTTTAGTGACTGAAATTCATAACAGAGCTGTTGACAGCTTGTTGACATATGGGAATATCTTTTATTAAAATTATTTGGACTGTAATTCACTTTCCACCTTTGTTTAAAAATGCATTTGGCATACAGTATATTAAATGATATATGTTGTATATATACAGTATAAGCAGTTAGCAAATGTATTGGATCACACTGTAAACAGGGCATTTGTGCAATTGATCTTCTGTAATGCTACAGAACAGAATGAAATGCTGTGTAAAATTCTGCATTGGTGCTAGTGATGAAACTGGACAAAAGGACATGCAAACTGTTTCTGCAGTCTGGCGGTCTAATGCATCTTGAGCGTGGCACACTTTTTACTGCAGAACCATAATTTCACACTCACATACATCTTGCGTTAATCCCACGAGATACACACACACACACACACACACACACACCAGACAGCACAAACTTGCCTTTCTTTATTTAACCCTTTCTGATGTGCTACTACAAACTGTAGGTCTAAGCTGCCAAAAATCTTTTGATAAGCTACATAGGCAATTGTTTTGAATGAATAAGAAGTCTTAATAAAAAAAGAGTCATGTTTTCCATGATTGTTTAAAGGGATAGTTCACCCAAAAATGAAAGTTCTGCCATTAATTACCTACATGTCGTTTCAAACCTGTAAGACCTTCATTCATCTTCAGAACACAAATCAAGATATTTTTGCAGAAATTCAACTTTAAAGGAACACTCCACTTTTTTTAAAAAAATAGGCTCATTTTCCAACTCCTCTAGAGTTAAACAGTTGAGTTTTACTGTTTTCAAATCCATCCGATCTCAGGGTCTGGCAGTAGCACTTTTAGCATAGCTTAGCATAGATCATTGAATCTGATTAGACCGTTAGCATCTCGCTCAAAAATGACCAAGGAGTTTCGATATATTTCCTATTTAAAACTTGACTCTTCTGTAGTTACATTGTGTACAAAGACGGACGAAAAATGAAAAGTTGTGATTTTCTAGGTTGATATGGCTAGGAACTATTCTCTCATTTTGGCGTAATAATCAAGGAACTTTGCTGCCGTACCATGGGTGCAGCAGGCGCAATGATATTATACAGCTGTCGACTCTGCCGGCTGCAACTCTGCATCTATACAAATTTAGTGCCGGTCACTTTCAGGCGCTGCATAATATCAAAATATTTCAACTTTATTCTCATAATATTTCAACTTTATTCTCAAAATATTCAGACTTTATTCTCATAATATTTCAACTTTATTCTCAAAATATTTCGACTTTATTCTTGTAATATTTCAACTTTATTCTCGTAATATTTCAACTTTATTCTCAAAATATTTCAACTTTATTCTCAAAATATTTCGACTTTATTCTTGTAATATTTCAACTTTTTTCTCGCAATATTCCGTATTTATTCTCAAAATATTTTAACTTTATTCTCGTAATATTTCAACTTTATTCTCGTAATATTCCGACTTTATTCTCGTAATATTTCAACTTATTCTCAAAATATTCAGCCTATTCTATTAATATTTAACTTTGTTAACTTTATTCTGTAATATTTCAACTTTATTCTCAAAATATTCCGACTTTATTCTGGTAATATTTCAACTTTATTCTCAAAATATTCGACTTTTATTCTCGTAATATTTCAACTTTATTCTCAAAATATTTGACTTTATTCTCGTAATATTTCAACTTTATTCTCAAATATTTCGATATTTCTTATTCTTTATTAATATTTCCAACTTTATTCTCATAATATTTCAACTTTATTCTCATTTTGGCTTTATTCTCGTAATATTTCAACTTTATTCTTGTAATATTCCAACTTTATTCTCATAATATTTCAACTTTATTCTCAAAATATTTTGACTTTATTCTCGTAATATTTCAACTTTATTCTTGTAATATTCCAACTTTATTCTCATAATATTTCAACTTTATTCTCAAAATATTTTGACTTTATTCTCATAATATTTCAACTTTATTCTTGTAATATTCCAACTTTATTCTCATAATATTTCAACTTTATTCTCAAAATATTTTTGACTTTATTCTCGTAATATTTCAACTTTATTCTTGTAATATTCCAACTTTATTCTCATAATATTTCAACTTTATTCTCAAAATATTTTGACTTTATTCTCAGTAATATTTCAACTTTATTCTTGTAATATTCAACTTTATTCTCAAAATATTTCTGAGCTTTATTCTCGTAATATTTCAACTTTATTCTCAAAATATTTTGACTTTATTCTCGTAATATTTCAACTTTATTCTCAAAATATTTCAACTTTATTCTTGTAATATTTAACTTTATTCTCATAATATTTCAACTTTATTCTCAAAATATTTTGACTTTTATTCTCGTAATATTTCAACTTTATTCTTGTAATATTCCAACTTTATTCTCATAATATTTCAACTTTATTCTCAAAATGTACGACTTTATTTAGTAATATTTCAACTTTATTCTTGTAATATTCCAACTTTATTCTCATAATATTTCAACTTTATTCTCAAAATATTTTGACTTTATTCTCGTAATATTTCAACTTTATTCTTGTAATATTCCAACTTTATTCTCATAATATTTCAACTTTATTCTCAAAATATTTTGACTTTATTCTCATAATATTTCAACTTTATTCTTGTAATATTCCAACTTTATTCTCATAATATTTCAACTTTATTCTCAAAACATTTTGACTTTATTCTCGTAATATTCCAACTTTATTCTCAAAATATTTCGACTTTATTCTCGTAATATTTCAACTTTATTCTCGTAATATTCCGACTTTATTCACATAATATTTCAACTTTATTCTCAAAATATTTCGACTTTATTCTCTTTAATATTCCGACTTTGAGAGTATAGTTTGAGATTATAGTTCCTAGCCATATCAGCCTAGAAACTCACAACTTTTCATTTTCGGTCAGTCTTAGTACACAATGTAACTACAGAAGAGTTAAGTTTTAACTAGGAAAAATATTGTCATTATATATGGTCATGTTTGAGCGAGATGCTAACGGTCTAATCAGATTCGATGATCTATGTTAAGCTATGCTAAAAGTGCTACCGCCAGACCCGGAGATCGGCTAAATTGAAACTCAACTGGAAAATGAGCCTATTTTCATAAAAAGTGGAGTGTTCAGGAGTGGAGTTGAATCAAAAGCCTTCCACATTCACAAAAAAACAGCTTAGCCTTTGGGTAAGAAAATAAAGTGGACAGCTGTGGTGTGGACATCTCCATTTTCACAGATTTAAAACAATTATTAAAAATGTATAGTGCTTGGTGCAAACAGCCCTTAATGAACATCTAGCAATATTTACAATGCCACTTAATTGCACACAGCCAGCAAAATGCATCATGAATATTCAACACATCAGGCAGGCCTTCTCCCAACACTCATTTGTACGGAACAGCGTCTCATTCCCTCTATATAGGACACAAATTCAAACATTCACAGATCTATTTCAGGACGCCCACCAATCTAAGTTGGTCAAGGACCTTTCTTCCCCAAGCCCAGCATGGCGGCAGCTACATCAGCGGGTCCATGAAATAGGACAAGTTAGGAGTGCCCTCCTTCTTTGGTTTTCCACAAACAGAAAAATGTGGGCCCAGGAACGGGTTATAAAATTCAAAGCTCGTTCCCCAAGGAGGAAGAGTTGGACCCGAGCCGCAAGAACCCTCTCCAGCTGGGGCGGTGTGATTTATGACTTTTCGCAAGCGAACAAAGAGGAGAAATGAGGTAAAAAAGAAGGCGGTCCTTCACACATGAGCTCACTGCACCAGGAGAGAGGACACACTTAGAGACACAAGAGAGGGTGGTTCCAACATATGCACATGGGAACGTGCCATTCGCCCGTCCCGACACAAAAACACACACCCATTCAACTCAAACAGTGCAAACGCAGCAACATATTCAAACAACAACACTTCATTCGCTCATGCATGCGTAAACTAACACGTATACTCTTTTATCTCTTTAAACACACACTTGGTGTCACACTTCAGCGCTGTCGCAGTGCTTTTCCCATTGTGCCGTGAGGTGAGTCATCCGCCGAGCGTAGCTTTAATCTTCCTCACTCTCCTCCTCTTTTCTTTGCTAACCTGACAGACTAGGATTTCAGCCTGGTTATTTTTAACCAATAATGAGATGAAGTCTCCACGGCTGGGATGTAGGAGAAAAATGAAGGCGCTTAAAGCTCACATTGCATGGTATGCTACGCCGCCAATTAAGATATTCGACAGTTAGCTTGCTAAACAAGCAAAATCTGACACATTCAACAAACATTTATTTAGCTTATCTCACATTTTGTGCAATGGAAAAGGCCTGGAGCAAAATGTAGCATTAGATTTGTAACCAGACGCTTAGCGATTTAATCACACCATCAGCAAAATACATGTGAGAGTTTGCAAAATGGTTACATGTTTGATTATGTTATGATTACTCGACGAAACAAGATAAATGTGCTTTCTGACCAAAAATGTCCCTTCAACAGAACTAAAACAAAATAAGTTTAATTTGAAGTACTAAAAAATAAGAATAAAAGCTATAAAAACTAAAATTAAAATATAAACATGATCATTTAAAATATTAATAGTGTATAAATAACACTAAAATGTTTGCCCAGTACTTAAATGTAATATATGTACATATGAAGCATATTATGATGGAGTAAAACATATAAGTTCATTCAAACACATATATATCTAGCCTATGCAAATATGCATGTTTAATACATTTTTGGACATATATGTTATGTACATGTATATCCACCCTAAAACCCATAAATACATGTTGATATTATAGAAAGAAATTAGTGGCGTCAAACGATTAATTGCGATTAATTGCATCCAATATAAAAGTTTTTGTTTACAGTACACAATATATGTGTGTGTACTGTGGATATTTATCATGCACATATAAATACACACACATGCATGTATATATTTAAGTAAAATGTTATGTTTAGGGCTGTCAGTCAATTAAAATTTTTAATCTAATTATTACATGATGCTTCGATTAATTAATCGAATTAATCACTAAATAAATTTGACAGTTAAAATACCCACAAAAGATTATTTAAAAAGCTATTTTTGTGTTAAATGATCAGGTAGAGTATCAAGTATCAGGTAGACATTACAAATTTAGAAAGAAATATTTTATTTGATTCAACATAGAATTTATTACACATAAACATTTAGGCTGCAACGGCTTAACGTGAACTACTGAACATAAAAGAAGATAGTTTGAGAAATATATCAGTATTTTTTGTTCATACAGTGAAAGTCATTGGTAACCCAAACAGCTTTTTCTTGGTGAACTATCCCTTTAATATTTTTATTATTATTATTTATTTATTTTTTTAATGAAATAATACCCAAAATAAAAGAAACTAAATCTGCCAGCAGGTGGCGGTAAATGTCTTTATGAGTCAATAATTTATTTATTCGATTTGTTTAAACGCCTGATTCATTCAGGAATGAAGTAAATGGCTCTCTTTATAAATAGGCTTTTGAATCATTGGTTCACACGATTCGTTCAAAACGCAGATTCATTCAGAAACTAAACAGAGTTTAGCTCGGAGATGCGCAACAATTCTGCTATGGCATTAAAGGTAATATGTTCTCTGCAGTTAATGTGTTAAACTGACAGCCCTAATATATATATATATATATATATATAATATCAGTTATATAAATATAATATATACATGGAAATATTTTTAAAAAAAATTACTGTATGTGTGTGTGTATATATATATATATATATATATATACACACACACATAATAAATATACACAGTATACACACATATATTATGTAAACAAAAACTTTTGTTTTGGATACTATTAATAATGAGTAATCGTTTGACACAAGTAAATATAAATATAGACATGCATTTAAAAAATATTACAAACATACAGATTTTTTGTGTATGCTCTTTTAACGATGCTACAATTTTTTAACTAAGTTTAAGTATTTTTGACATATTGTTGCTACATGTATACTAGGGATGTGCCTGAATAGTGAATCCGTATTTGGAAAGGCACGGAAAACAAATAACGCATTCTATGGAGCCACTAAAGGGACATGGTTAGCTGCTTGTTAACGGTAGCCTGTTACATTACAGTACATAAAATTTCACTTACCACATTAAAAAGTAAGGAGAGATGACTGGTGAGAGGACGAAGGCACCACTGGCAAACATCTAATTTTATAAAATGTGTGGTACTGCTGCTCCATAGTATACATAACAGAGTATGTGTGTTTGCAATTCTTGAAAGTGAAAGTAAAAAGCGAGCACGCTTTCAAAAGCAGTTTCAATGCCCTGCATATTAATAATGGGTCCCTAATGCCCGCAATTTATATACAGCATAATTACCCAAAGATATAATTGTAAGAGAATGCACTGAAATATACTTTTTCCTCCTATTTATTCCCTTTAGGGGTTCCGTAGTACACGTCATTTCCTTTCTGTACACAGTATTTGGATTCGGGCACATCCCTACATAATACCATATACAAAATCATCATATACTGTAGATATTATGAATATGTACATATACAGAGCAATATATGTTATACACTACATTTCTGCAAAGGCCTAGATAGCTAATTTAGCCATTAGCCTACTAACAAGCTAAATTTTTCTCTTTCAACAAGCATATTTCAATTTATTTTGCTGATGGTGGTTTCAAACATACCTCAAAAAGAGGCTTGAAGTGAAACAGCATACTAACCGTACACAGACAGTTTTGATCAAAGCATCTGCAAAGCAGACATGAGAGTTTCTTAGAAAACTACGACTTTAGCCATTACCCTACAAAACAACCTAAATCTTTCCTTTCAGCAAATATATTTAACTTCAGTTTCATTTCATTTCACATAAAGCAGCACAGAAAGAGCTTTGGAGTGAAATGTAGCATGAAATCATATCTGAAAGCAGACGTTTTTATCAAAGTATCTGCAAAATGAATGTGAGTGTTTCTAGGATTGTTCGTTCTTCAGCCATTAGCCTATTAAATGAGCAAAATCCTTCTCATTCAACAAAGATATTTCACTTTATTTTGCTTCCAGTGCTTTTAACGCCTCAAAAAGAGAGCTGAAGTGAAATGTAGCATTAAATGTTACTGAACGCAGTCCGCTTGGATCAAAGCATCTGCAAAGTGCACGTCTTCATCTACTACTTTGATGACGTTGTGTAACACTGCATCTCTATTGCCCACTGCAGTTGCCTCACAGCCACTGAATATTAAGTTATACGTTTGCTAACTTTCAACCCACACACTTTCAAAACACAACGCTAGCAAAAACCTAATCTAACTGCATACCTAATTTAATGCATTAGCTCCACAACAGAACTCTATAATTGGAAATCATTATAGTAGTTAACGGTGATGGTCAAGGATAAGCCCAGCCAGACCCGATCCTTTTATGGTCGCTCGGTCCAGTGGAGACCGGCTTTGGTCTATGATTTAGAACAGCACATTTGCTCTAAGTCAGCAAGAAACTGAAAACAATTAGACGGACACAGACAAAGTGAGAGTCCAACAGATAAATACCATATCCACTCGTACAACACCAGAAGTGAGCTGGTGATCAATCAATTGGGTTTCTATTCAGCAAGAGTTTGCGTGTGTGTGCATGAAACTGAGAGAAGATTTGTGGGTCAATGATGAATAAGAGTGTGTGTCAAGTAAAGGAAAAATCTTTAAAAAATACTTTAAAACATGTCAGTGTAGTCTTCATATTCATGGTGGTTTCATATGGTTTTGAAAAACTTTTTTTGAAAAATGTTTCACATTTCTGGGGATTTCAGAAGTGTTAGTTTTCATAGTCAGACAAATTTCTCTAGATGTAAATGGAGAGTACACTACATACATATATTTATACAACAGTTCTTTCTGGTTCTCGAATCTGATTGGCTGAGAGGAGTGCAATATTTTAGTGATAACAGCACTACAACCGTTTCACTATTTGTATCACTCCACTTATGGTATTTCTCACAGTGAGTGTCATCTCAGATGCCCAAATCCACTATAATTTTATAAATAATACTGATTTTGTAACCCTGAATGTGATTTTAAGAGTTTTTTTAGGCAAGAATGTACTTTTTTACTTGGAGTTTGTTAATAAAGATAGCATCTATTTGAAAATTTTCTTCAGTGTTTTCTGAAATGTGAGCTCCAGGGCGTCAGCGGCTGTTCAACACTCATGAACCCGCCAAGAGCAGCCTCACCTCGGCTAGTTCTGGATTTTGCAGCTGGCTCTGATGTCTCTATAGTGGTTAAACATGAGATATAATTCATTTTGGGTAAATTTAACAGGCAGTCTTTGGTCTCATTAATCTATTATTTGTTCCAGAGCAAATAGTTTTGGCTGAGGTCAAAATCTCATCACATTATATTTTATGTAACTTAATACAATAGTTCTATCTGGTCCTCAAATCTGATTGGCTGAGAGGACTGTGATATTCTAGTGATAACAGCACTGGTACCGCTTGTGGTATTTCTCACAGTGAGTGTCATGACGGACGCCCAAATCTACTATAATTTTATAAAAAATACTGTTTTTGTGTCGTGGAATGTAGTTTTAAGAGGTTTTTTTTTAGGTGAGAATGTACTTGTTTAGACTTCAAATATGCAGTTTGTTAATACAGATAACATCTATTTTTTTTTTTTCTTCGATGTTTTCGGAAATGTTTGCTCCAGGGCGTCAGCGGCTGTTCAGCACTCATTAATCCGCCAAGAGCAGCCTCACCTCGGCTAATTCTGGAATTTGCAGCTGGCTCTGATGTCTCTATAGTGGTTAAACATGAGATGTAATTCATTTTGGGTAAATCTAACAGGCAGTCTTTGGTCTCATTAATCTATTATTTGTTCCAGAGCAAATAGTTTTGGCTGAGGGCAAAATCTCATTATGTTATATTTTATGTAACTTTATACAACAGTTCTATCTGGTCCTCAAATCTGATTGGCTTAGAGGACTGTGATATTCTAGTGATAACAGCACTCCAACTGTTTCACTGTTTAAATCACTCCGCTTGTGGTATTTCTTACAGCGAGTGTCATGGCAGATGCCCAAATCCACTATAAATTTATAAATAAAACTGATTTTGTGTTGTGGAATGTAGTTTTAAGAGTTTTTTAAGTGAGAATGTACTTGTTTAGACTTCAAATACGCAGTTTGTTAATAAAGATAACATCTATTTGAAAATTTTATTCGATGTTTTCGGAAATGTGAGCTCCAGGGCGTCAGCGGCTGTTCAACACTCATGAACCCACCAAGAGGAGCCTCACCTCAGATGGTTCTTCAGGAATTTTCAGCTGGCTCTGATGTCTCTATAGTGGTTAAACATGAGATATAATTTGTTTTGTGTAAATCTAATGGGCAGTCTTTGGTCTCATTAATCTACTATTTGTTCCAGAGCAAACAGTTTTGGCTGAGGACAAAATCTCATCACGTTATATACAAATCGTGATTTGAATCTGTGGCGGAAGGAAGTAGTTTGCACAAAAGTGGGTGTTGATTCTTGCAGCTTATTTAATGCAGTACAAATAAGCTTTTAATGAAGCAACTCAATGTTACTAGTTCTAAAGTGATGTTTTTGAATTAGTAACGGAGGCTTGGGCTCAGCTGTTAAACTGTCAAACTGAGATTTGAATCCGTGGCGGAAGAAAGTAGTTTTGCACAAAAGAGGGTTTTTAAGACACTATCTTATGTATTTACACACTCATGCTGTTGAACTGTTGTATAAATGCAATATCACGAGTAGTCGTATGGTATGGTATGGTACATATTTGTTTTGAACTCTTTTTGCATGTAAACAATGCTTGATTTCTGCATATTTCTCTCCTGATTCAAAGGAGGAGAGATGTGTAAGAAATATTATGAACTGAGGCAATGGTTTGAAGTTAAAAACATTTTAAAGATGGATTTTTTTCTTACAAATGTGCATCTTTTAATTTCACAAGATGTTAACTGATGGACTGGAGTGGTGTGGATTACTTGTGGATTATTGTGATGTTTTTATCAGCTGTTTGGACTCTCATTCTGACGGCGCCCATTCACTGCAGAGGATCCATTGGTGAGCAAGTGATGTAATGTTGAATTTCTCCAAATCTATTTTTAATGAACAAACAAACTCATCTATATCTTGGATATGGCCTGAGGGTGGATACATTTTCAGCAAATTAAATTTTGTTTGTGAACCTTACACATACTAATTAGCATTTTCTAACAAGTTTTGAAATTAAAAACATGCTCATCATAGAAAATGTGTAAACAAATCATTGTGTACGTTTTAAAATAGATTCCACACAAAAAAATGAGCATCATGTTATTCACCCTTGCGTTTTTTACTGTAAGCCACTTAAAATTGAAAATTGTGCTGTCAAATTTTAATTTGACATTTATTAGCAAGCACCATGAGCCACACACGCACACATACTATAGGAAAACACTATGACAAAATACACATACTAGTTACATTCGTATTCAAATGTCATGAAGCCGAGCTGGAGGCAGGATGTGTCCTACTTCCACAAACAAACAAACTGCCCTGTTAGTCTCATTCTCCAACATTTGTAAAGACATTGTTTAGCTAAAAGCTGTGTTTACTCTATTCGAAAACACACGTTTTCGTAAAACATGACAATCCCCAGGCACTCATGCATCATTTGCTCAGATTGTGGCTCTATACAAATCTATTTTTATCTGTTTGAGTGAAAAAAGTCAAATGAGAGACTCACATCACGTACGTTATTCCATAGGTTATGTAACTTTGCCTTATAAATATGTATATATGTAAATATAAAATATCATAAGGAATTAGATGTTCTTGCAGTCCGTACTTGCACTCCTTATGCATATTCAGCACTGTTCTTCTATTTTCTTACACACTTCAAACAAACCTTGACCACCACCTTGAACTTTCGAACCTGAAACATCTACATTGTCGCAAATCCGGTACTTACATATAGTGTCGGTAGCGCTGCGCTCCCGTCATGGTGTCCATGATCATGCCTCTCTGCTGTGTGCCGTTACCGTGTCTGAGACTGTTTTCAAACTGTCCGGCTCCTTTGTGTGTCTGTCTGTAACTTGTGTGACCCAAAATGATTTTGTCATATTGCCACGTCAGTGACTGTGTGTTTGATGTGTGTTCCAGCTCTGGGTCAAACCAGTGGCGCTGTCGTCTCCATGATGACTTTGCTGTCAGTCAGACATAAAGGAGGCCTACTTTAGCCAACAATACGCCTGAGTGTGCCTTCACCTCACTGAGATTCATCTTTGCGATGTCTGTCCTCCCCCACCGCAAGCCCACGTCCTCTATTTCAAGCCCAGATTGGATATAGCCTGATTTTACAGGGCCATGATTATCTGTGCACAAACCACGACTCCATATGCAACACGAGGGGTGGGGGAAATTTAGGACATAAGAATTAGATTCCTTTGAAGTTGAAATGAGAGGAAGTCAATTGAAATTCAAAGGAATTTCACAAATTTTGCATTTTGTTTGCAATCCAAAAACGTTTTGCAAGCAATATTATGAAGTGTGTAACTATTTTTTTTTTAATAATTAGTTCAGAATTAAAATATTATATATTTAATACTGTATTACATTTACATATTCTAATGATATTACAAGTCCAAAATTAATCTATAAATAAAATATGTAATACAATGAAATATATAGATGTAATTTAATATAATTTATTTAGTATATTTAGATTTATTTATATAAAATAAACATATTTATACATTTATCTCAAATATATTGAATAAATATATTTAATTTGAGTTAAATATTAAATACAATTTACATATGTTAATTATATATTTGTATATTATAAAAATTATTATAAAATTCTAAAAGAATCTACAATGAAATTCCAAAATAATTGGATTCAAATATAAAAAATAATTAAAATTGACTATTAAATAAAACATAAAATTAAATATACAAAGATTGTTCATCTTAAAAAATATATTCAGATTTTTCAACAAAATGAAAATACAGCTCATTTTACATATAATGTACATATTTATTATTAACTAAAAAAGTTAACATAACAATTTACATATATACATATTTACATATAATTTATGTTAATTATTTATATTTTTTTTCAACAAAATGAATATTCATCTCATAAATAAATTACATTACATTTAATTTTATTAAAAAACAGTTCATGTTACATATAATTTACACATTTAATATTAATTTAATATTAAATACAGTTATATAGTTAATTTACATATGTTAAATATATATTTGTATATTATCTTTTTCAAATGTGAAAAGAATCTACAATAAAAGTTTAAAATTTATCTATAATTAAAATAAACAATAAAATTAAATACACACAGATTATTCATTTATATAATGTAATTTGATTAAAATACAGATCATTTTACAGATAATTAACATATTTAATAAGAATTTATTATTACTTGCAGTTATATACAGTTGATTTACATATGTAATATGTAATATTATTTGTGTATTACACAATTTTATAATTCAGAAAAAATCTACAATGAAAGTTCAAAACTGGTCTATAATTAAAATATATTACATAAACAATAAATTAAATATACACAGATTATTCACATTAAATATATCTACATTTTTCAACAATATTTCAACAATATTTATCTCATAAATAAATTTCATTAAATATATTACATTTTATTAAAATACAGCTCATTTTACATATAATTTAAATATTTAATATTGATGTATTATTAAATAGTTACATACATTCTTTTTACATATGTTATTTATATAATTATATGCTTAAAATTATAGAATTTTACAAATTACAATATGCAATATATTCATTTACAATAGCATATTGATAAAATAAAATAAATACATAATTTTAATTTAATTGTCTCAAACACACAAATTATATATTTTAATTATGTTAGTTACATAACATGAATATATAATTAAAATTATGGAATTCTGGAAATAAATGATGGGATATAATACATTTCATTATACATAGTATAACAGAACATATGTAATAAAAAGACTGTCAAAAAACAAAACAAAAATACAAATGTAAATCAAAAAGTAATTCTAAAAACTTACAAAAAAATGATATATATATATATTATTAATAAATATTAATTAAGTAAATACATGCTGGTGGCATTTCAAACACTGGTTATTAATATGTCATATAGTTTTTTTTTTTTTTGTCTCAACTGTGTATAAAGTTAATTAGTAATTTACATACTGAAAAAATAAAATAAAAAACTACCACAGTTATGAATCCGAATTCAATTCAGTTTTAATTCTAATTCCTTAAGTTCAAATTACATCTCTGCACACCACATTTAATATGCATTCTCCATTTAATTCAACACTTGCGAGGTGAAGGCCCCATCTCCTATTTTTACCTCATCTTCCATCATCACAGCATGTACAGACACCTCACATACACACATCTCTCTCTTAGTGTCCCACGGCCTGCAGGCTCTGTTCATGTCCCGTCCCACTCACTTATACACACACAATAACTGTCAGCTATAGACTCCTGATCTAACAGCACGCTGACACCACAAATGAAGCAGCTTCACACGGCACGACTGCCAGAGCCTCCAGCCAGCTTTACTCTCTCTCTCTCATGCATACTACATCTAGAGTCTCAGCACACTTTCCCTATCCTTAAATGATGTATTGGTGCTTGTCAAGATTCTTCAAGCTTAAAAGAAGAGCTTGAGATGCGGCTTTGATGTGCTGTCCAATTATGGCCGTATACAAGCAACAAACAGATGCACTGTCTTCCTATTACACAGACAGGTGAAGCTGGTTTACATAAGGGAGATGAGATAAGCAAACCTGTAACAGTGATGTCAGCAAGTATTCACAGCAAAAATTCTGATATACGTGGCAACAGGACACTCAGTGCAGAGAAAACAAAATATAGTCCTCATTTAATCACATAACTAACACGGTGTAGGAATAAAGGAATGCAACATCGAACCCTCAACTTTAAGTATTTAACTTTATTTGTATGGCGAACAGTGTTGTTTAAGTATTCTTTATATACTATTTACATAGTTAGAGTTTTGTTAATATTTTGAATTAGCTTTTGCACTGTAAAAACAGATAATGTCCTGCCAGAAAATTACCAATATCTTCTCAGTCTCATTTATGGAAATTTTCTTGGACATTTTCTTTTCCATTTCCAACACAATACAATGCAATTCATAATTCCAAAACTCAATCAATATGGAAAATTCCTTCATATTAACACAGCAGATGGAGCTGTATTTGTATGTACTTGGTGTAGCGTAGTTTTATATTTTCAGTTGTCTTTTAAATTGTTTTTATTTATTTTTTTAAATGTTTGCTCTTTTTTTTACCAAAGTTTTTCTATGGAAGTCCATTTTTGCCAAGCAAAAAGGTAATTGCAAGTTTTTATCTCGCAATTTTGCCTTTTTTTCTTCTATAAACGTGATGTACACTCACAATTGCAAGTTATGAAGTCAGAACTGCGAGATATAAACTGTGACTTTTTTTTCTCAGAATTGCGACTTTATATCACACAGTTCTGACTTTATAACACTCAGCTGTGAGTTATTAAGTCAGAATTGTAAGATACATGTATAAACTCACAATTCTGACTCTTTTTTCCCCTCAAAACCGGACTTTATAACTCACAACTGAAAGTTTATATCTCTTTTCTGAGAAAACAATCTGAATTGCGAGATATAAACTTGCATTTGCGAGAAAAAATAGATAAAAACGTGCAATTCTGACTTCATTTCTCACAATTGTGAGCTTACATCATGCAGTTCTGAGAAAAAAGTCTGAACTGTTTGAAAAAAAAATTATTGCGAGATATGAAGTCACAATTGTGAAAAAAGTCAGAATTGTGAGATATAAACTTGCACTTGCGAGAAAAAAATAGAGATAAAAATGTGCAATTCTGACTATTTCTCACAACTGTGAGTTTATATTACGCAGTTCTGAGAAAAAAGTCAGAATTGCGAGTTTATATCACTCAATTCTGACTTTATAACTTGCAACTGCAAGTTTATCTTACAATTCTGAGAAAAAAAGGGCAGAACTTAAGAGATTAAAACTCACAATTCTGAATTTATTTCTCACAATTGCGAGATTATATCAAACAGTTCTGAGAAAAAAAGTCAGAATTGCGTGTTTATATCTTGCAATTCTGACTTTATAACTCGCAATTGAGAGCTTATCTCACAATTGTGAAAAAAAGTCAGAATTGCGTGAAAAAAGTCGTTATTGCAAGATATGAACTCACAATTGTGAAAAAAACGTCAGATTTGCAAGAAACAAATTCGCATTTGCAAGAAAAATACAGAGGTAAAAACTCGCAATTCTGACTTTATTTCTCGCAATTGTGAGTTTATATCACGCAATTCTGAGAAAAAAGTCAGAACTGTGTGAAAAAAAATTGTTATTGTGAGATATTAAGTCACAATTGGCAAAAAAGTCAGAATTGCGAGTTTGTATCTTCTAATTCTGACTTTATAACTGGCAATTTTGAGTTTATATCTCACAATTCTGACGATCTAACTTGCAATTACAAGTTTATCTCAAAGAAAAGTCTGAATTGTGTGGAAAAAAAATCAGAATTGTGAGATATGAACTCGCAATTGTGAAAAATTCAGAATTGCCAGATACTCCCATTTGTGAGAAAAAAGTAAAACTAAAAGTGAAACTTTTGGAAGCCCGTTTTTTTTTCGCACAATTGCAAATTTACATTTTGCAATTCTGACTTTATTTCTCGCAATTGTTTATATCAGGTAATTCTGAGAAAAAAGTCAGAATTGCGAAATGTAAATTTG
The DNA here is from genome assembly GCA_012976165.1 of Labeo catla. Taxonomy (NCBI): domain Eukaryota; kingdom Metazoa; phylum Chordata; class Actinopteri; order Cypriniformes; family Cyprinidae; genus Labeo; species Labeo catla. The sequence goes on along the minus strand of VONZ01000490.1, from coordinate 298,433 downwards.
CAATTGCGAGAAAAAAAACTCAGAATTGTGATGGAAACAGAATCTTTAAATCTAATTAAATTCACTTCAGACTGCGAACTCACGTTCACAACTTGTAAAATAAGCAGATACACATTGCATTGTACTAATTACCGCATACGTTTTATATACAATATCTGCAGTTAAATTAATAAAGAAATGCCACTGAAAGGGCACAGAAATGCGGACATTCCTTCAGGCCTGATAAGCATCCCGAACAGAAAAGGTCAACGTCTCCAGAGACTCTAGAAATACAGAAGACTGATGAGACGGGATTCACACATCAAAAGAGACAAACGGCAGCATCCTCAGCACCTCTGCCTATCTATCCAAATGTGTTGATGCCAAGCAAAAACTCCCACTTTGACTGTTCTTGTTGATTCCAACACCTACTGTGACACCTACCACTGACGGACTGAGGCCAGTAAAAGCACGTTGACATTAGCAAAATTTCAGTGAATTTTTTTCAGGCAAAAAGTCTGTTGTCAATAGAGTGCTTTTACGGCGGGTCATTAATCGGCCATATTGGCGGCACTGAATGTAAACAATGCATCTGAACTGTATGAAACTTGCATATTTTGCTGATTATTGCTGCTGAAAATGGTCAATTATTGTCATGTTTTAGGCTGTACTAATCGTTCGGACTGGGAAAAACATTTGGAGTACTACAGACTGCCAAAAGTTATAACATATCAAGGACAAAAGTACAACAAATGTCTGAGGAGCAAAAGGCATTTGTGGTTGGCCAAACTGAACCAGGATTTCCAGAGCAAGAATCTTGACAACATTCATGTTGAAATATTAGCCTAATATCTTAATTAATACAGACCGTACACTGTAAAAAAACAATTTGTTGAGACAACTTAAAATTATTTGTAACCTGGCTGCCTTAAAATTTCAAGTTCAGTCAACTCAAAAAAAGTTTATTCAACTTGAAATGTTAAATTATACTAAGTGACAACTTAGATATTTGATTGGAATCAACTTAAAATTTTAAGGCAGCTGGGTTACTTACCCATCTGTTAAGTTTAGCAAACACAAATATGTAAATTGTTACTTAGTACAACTTCACATTTCAAGTTGATTAAACTTATTTTAGTTGACTGAATTTAAAATAAGGCAGCAGGGTAACAAATTATTTTAAGCTGATTCAACAAATTGTGTTTTCTGTTTTTTATAGTGTACATATCTTTACCACCTATCAACTGTCAAAATATTGCACCCTTTCCTGCTTATATGAGTCATTCTCAATGATTTAGCAGCTTCCACATGTTTTTTCCGTGGTTTAGACAGCATAAATTAGCAGAACAACGTATCCATGCTGTTGTTTACATCTGAGTATCACCAGTATATTTCAGAAAAAGTCCCCTTTGAAAACATTATTAAAGATTAGATAACTCTGAATGAACACTCTATTAACGTTACTGTTAAAATGTTCATAACTTTGAAAGAAACTAGAACGTTAGTCAAAGTTCTGAGAATGTTCCTAACGTTCCTCAGAGAACATTAGCTAGTATGAAATTCCATGAACTGGATTTCGCCCGCGAAAACGTAAATAAAGCATAACGCTAAGACAAGTGACTTACATTAAACCAGCAGTTTAAAGCCTGACATCATGCTCTATATAGAACTAGAGTACTAGGCCCTTTCAGGCTCTCATTCATTATGCAAAACGACACAGAGGGAGCTTGGGAGGGACAGATTGCGGCAATTACAGCGCAAGCGATGAGAAATCTTACCTCGTGTCAAAAAGTGGGTCTGTGTACATAGGTAGAAAACAAACCGTGTCTTGTCCCTTGGACAGCGCGTTCTCTTGGCTGTGCGCTGGTTTTGTTTGTCCTTGCTTCTTGTTTCCTCCAGCTGAGCCATCTGTGAGGGAAAAACGTCACAGAGAAAGGGCCACTTTTAGGAGACAAATATCTTTCAGACACCTTTGAAAAGTTTACTTTGACTTAAGTATCTGAATAGTAATGTAATGATCATTTGGCACTAGAATTAATCATTTGTAGTGTTCTGGAATGATTCAGTCAGAAAGGACGTGATTTGAATCAACGTCTTTTGTTAGTCCGCAAATGGTTATTCCTATGAAACAAAATAATTTATTCAAAACATAAACATCTGCCAAAGGATAAAATCTAATATTTTGAAGAAGATTTCTGTATATCACACATAATCAAACACACGTATAGTACAAAGTAGTTCGTTGTTTACATTTAGCATAAGCAACCATCTAACTTTTTTGACGTACATTTACTTGAAAACTAGTAATACATAATATAGTTCGGTAATTAAAGTTATTATACATGTTAACAAACGTCTTTATAGTTAATGTGTTTAGGTGAACGTGTTAGCATACTGTTTACCAGTAATAGCTAAAAGGTATGTAAACAAATAATTAACTTTACGGACAAACAAAAACGGACTTTTTACGTCACTATTGCTTCTTTATTCTGAGGTTGTGTAAATTTAAACCTAACATATCGAGCGCCCTCTTTAGGTGCCAAATCAAACTGCTACTGTTGATTTAAAATCATGAAGCGTACCGTAACACAAGACTGAGAGAAATTGCTAACAGTGTTCTACCAAGGTCTTCTATAAGGGTGCAGACGGTTGATTAATTGCATGAATAAATCATAAGACCCCTATAGCTTGAGTAATTGCTCAGTCCTGATAATTTGGCCTGTTTATCATCCTCACATTAATCTGTCTACATCAAACTGCAAGATTAAGTTAAATTAGCCGACAAGCTTAACCTAGACAGTTAGTTTGAGGCCATATGCTGGGTTTTGCCCATCACTGCTTGTCGTCCAGGCTATCCGGTAATCTCCTCGGAGGGGCGGATTTAAGCAGGCTATTTTCTGCTAGCTCTTAGTGGGACACGCTGGTTTAAACTGACTTTGTGGGCCATACAGACCTGGTTGGTGTCTATACTTACACGCTAGTCAGCTGGGGCTTTAACTACTTTTTAAGATTAGATTAAGATAACAAACCTCAGCGATTTGCAAAGGTGTTTGTGAAGGTACTGAAGCTTTGCATTCATGCACGATCCACATTTTCACCTATGCCAACCTCAGTTATGTTAATATTTTTATTTGAAAATAATCAATATAATAAATCAAAATAATTCATTGAACTATTCCCCTGCGAGTCTTGTTATGAAATAGCTTATCCTTACTAAACCTTACTCTTCTGCCTGGGATAATTCATGTTTAGGTCATATTTTACCTAAAAACACGAGAAATTAATAAGAAATATTTATTTATTTAAATAAAAATCACTAGAAGTGTAATTCTTATGGCGTTTTTGCATTAATAATCATTTTAGGATATTATTTTGGGATAATATCTCTGTTAATCCTACATTTAGGAGCATTATTTATTGCTATTTTGTATTAATAATCATTTTAAAAATAAATACAAGAAAAACTCAAAAATACTTTAGAACATAGAATTTTCAGTTTGGAGTGAAATGGGACCTGGACCTGTTTTCATGAGGTTCTCGCACCTTTGATCTAAACAGACAGCCTGATAAAGTTTGATTTACCTTCACAATCCAATAGGAAGCAGGTAAGCAGGTGAGGACACACTTCCTCCAGCACGGAGCAGAAGGCATTGAACGCACACGGGCCCTTCTGGGACAACTGATCCAAGAAGAGCTCGGCTCTTTTCTTGTTGGAGTCTTGACCCAGTATCTCTTTGTATTCCCCTAGAGAAAACACCTTGTCATACACCAGGTACGGCAGCACCTTGTTGACATCCAGTTCCTTCAGGATCATCTCCCTATGCTGCTTCAGAACCTTTGCAACCCATTTCTTTCTCGTCCTGTTGACAGGCTTTCTTCCTTTAGTCTTCTGTCTTTTGTTCTTCTTGATAAACCACTTCTTAGTGCCACTTCCAAACATCTTCACATTGAGGATTCCCGCTAAGACGTCTTGTACAGTTCCACTGAGGAAAGGAAAGTGCATATTTTTTACAACCAGTACATGATCATGCTTATATGTTCTGCCTGTATTTGTTGTGACACCCAAAGTGTTTGGGACACCAGGACAATCTGGACAGAGACAAATTACGTGCTTGGTACTTACAGATGGTAATAGGATTAGCTGTGTTAAGCAGACTACGGTTATATTGATCAGTCTATTGCCAGTTTGAAAGCATAAATGGATATGAAACCTGAGGTTTGAATCTGTAAATTTTTTTGGTTAAAAAAGTATTATTAATATGCTTTATTTCAGATTTACTGAATATAATATAGGCCTACAGTGTGTACTATAGTCAGTAAATATATTGATTGCAGTAGCAGACTCTTACCAGTAGAGGGAAGCACAGTTACAGTCTTCACTGTTGGTCCAACTGTTACTTATTCGTTTTAAGTTACTAAACACGTAGAAAATCTCTTCAAACCAGTGTTATTTTAGTATCATTTTGAACCTTTTTTTGTTAGGACTATTTTGAATTCGGTATTATTTCTTAACATTTTCCGTTTTCTTTTAATTTTAGTCTAGGTTTTAGTACTAATTTTGCTGTGTGTTTCATTCAGTTTTATTAGTTTTATCCACCTTATTTTTCCGTAAGAGCAGGCGCGGTCTTTTGTAAATTTATTTAATATATTTTAGCTGTACAAAACATCTTGTTTTGGTGTGTGATATTGCAAAATGGTTTGTCTTACCATATTATTTTAATGTGTTATCAATTATGAACACACTGGCTTGTAGTTCAAACTGTTGTACTATTTACTTTGTTATTCTTCTAGTTACAGGCGAATGAACCGGAAGTCTCGCACATTTACAGAAAACGGCTTTCCGCGTTGAAACAAGGTGGGTGGGTGGGTAACAAAGTGGGTAAACTACTTTACATTTGAAAACATTACCATAAATTATAAACCTGTGTTGAATTATGGTTTTAAAAATGGTCACACTAGGTTACACTATGTGATCTTATCAACGTTTGTGTATTTATTAATAAAGATTGTTAGGAAAATTGTAATGTAATATAATAAAAACAGTTCCTCTCAAATCAGTGTTAATAAACAGCAGGTTTACTGCATTGTGACCAAGTTTTTATGTTAAATAATGGTGGGAAAATACATTTTTGTAGTCAACGTTTTATAATATGTGTATGTACATCTCTTTGTCTATCTAGCTAGCTAGCTAGCTTGCTAGATATGGCATTACTACCTATCTGTCTGTTTGTCTCCTAAAAGCATTGACTTTATTTTCATTTTTGTTTCATATTTTCAAGTGTCTAAATGAGTTTATTTTTAACTGGCCTACTGAAGTTGATAATGACATGTATTAACACAGTATTTTAGGTTGTTTTGTGTATTTTATTGGAACAAATTTTAAGCTATTACATATAATGTGTTACAGTGTACCCAGTGTTGGGAAGGTTACTTTGGAAATGTAATAGGTTACAGATTACAAGTTACTTGGTTTAAAATGTAATAAGTAGTGTAACTTTTCAATTACTTTATTAAAGTAATGTAACTTATTACTTTTAATTACTTTTTGATTACTTTTCTAAATTTCTAATATTTTCAACTGTTAATCATTTTGAAACATTTAAACCAGGCAGAGTTAACCTTACAGTAGCACTCAACACTGATTACTGTCAGACTTTCAAAATCCTTCATCACTTGAATTAAGATTATAATAAGTAAGGGATAATATACATCTTTATTTTGTGATAACAACTGGCTGAATGTACATTATCTCACTTATTACACAGCTGCTTGATAGATTATTTAGATGTTTCGTGTCAGAATTATTAGACACGAAACACTGATCTGAGTTGAAATATTTGAACACAAAGCTTCCATGAAGAAATCAGTTGCTAGCAAACGGCAAGTTCAAACTAGACATTTTAGGGATACAGTGCAGTCATACCAGTTTTCTTACACAACATTTCACCACATAAATAATTAAGTAGTAGTACTAGTTTGTTAGTTATCTTATAATCCATTACAATGTACAAAAAAAATGGCAGCAGCTGCATTTGTATGAAACAATAGAGCAAGTCCACGATACCAGGATGACAGAATTAAGAAATTGTCCACATAATATTGAATTAAGCTTTAATATTTTATTAGCTAACCAAACGCAAAGCTTCCGCCAAGAAAAATTATCAAGCATATAGCACTGACTTAAGTTGCCCCAAAATAGTCTGAGCTGTGTAATAATTTAATTTAAAGCACAGACACCACAAATTCAGACTTTTTTTTTTTTTACTTATATTTTTGGGCTTTTTATGCCTTTTATTGTGATAGGACAGTAGAGAGATGACAGGAAAGAGCTGGGAGGAGAGAGGGGAGCGGGATCAGCAAAGGACCTCGAGACGGGAATCGAACTCGGGTCACCGTGAGCGCAGTTGCGCTATATGTCATAACAAGATCATAACATAAATAACATCATAACAAGAAATAGTTTAATAGCTATGATACTGGGGTTGAAATCAAATGTTTGCATAGTTATGACAGAAAACACTAGCATCTAACAATGCCTTGGAAAAAAACAATCTTAAAAAATAAATTTTATGCATAAACCCAAATAGGAAATAAAACAGTTATCGAATAAGCATGTGTCCTGTTGTGTGTCCTAAACTCCTGAAACATTGGTGTCTCATTTTAGAGCAGTCAATACAATTTATGAAAGAAGTCAATTAAATCTGTAAGTGGGTGTGGGTGTGTGAAAAAATTCAGATGTAATCCCCTTTGTAATCACTGGCATTTTTCAAAAGTAACGGTAATTTAATTACATATTTTTTTCTCAGTAACTGTAACTAATTACAATTACATTTATTTTGTAATTAAATTACGTAATTCCGTTACATGTAATTAGTTACTCCCCAACACTGAGTGTACCCTAAGCATGTTGTGACATTTCACTTCCCTTGATAAACAGAAAATATATATAATGTGTATTTGAAACAAGACCACATAACTGTATTTACAGTTGAAGTCAAAAGTTTACATACACCTTGCAAAATCTGCAAAATGTTAATTATTTTACCAAAACAAGAAAGATCATATAAAATGCATGTTTTTTTTATGTAGTACTGACCTGAATAAGATATTTCACATAAAAGATGTTTACATATAGTCCAAAAAATGAAAATAATAGTTGAATTTATAAAAATTACCCCATTTAAAAGTTTACATACACTTGATTCTTAATACTGTGTTGTTACTTGAATGATTTTTTGTTTAGTGATGGTTGTTTATGAGTCCCTTGTTTGTCCTGAACAGTTAAACTGCAAGGTGGTGCCACAAATTCTGTTGTTGTTTTTTTTTTTTTTTAGCATTTTTGTGTATTTGAACCCTTTCCAACAATGACTGTATGATTTTGAGATCCATATTTTCACACTGAGGACAACTGAGGGACTCATATGCAACTATTACTAAAAGGTTTAAACACTCACTGATGCTCCAGAAGGAAACACAATGCATTAAGAGCTGGGGGGTGAAAACTTTTGAATTTGAAGATCAGGGTAAATTTAGCTTATTTTGTCTTCTGGGAAACATGTATGTATCTTCTGTAGCTTCTAAAGGGCAGTACTAAATGAAAAATAAGGCAAAATAAGTAAAATATACACATCTCCATTTTGTTCAAAAGTTTTCACCCCCGGCTCTTCTGGAGCATCAGTAAGTGTTTGAACCTTCTGTAATAGTTGAATATGAGTCCCTCAGTTTGTCTTCAGTGTGAAAAGATGGATCTCAAAATCATACAGTCATTGTTGGAAAGGGTTCAAATACACAAAAATACTGAAAAACCAAAGAATTTGTGGGACCTGAAGGATTTTTCTGAAGAACAGCAGGCAGTTTAACTGTGGACAAACAAGGGACTCATGAACAACTATCACTAAACAAAAAAACACAGCTGTGGATCATTCAGATCATTTCTGACCTCAATTGTAAATAACTGCTTTTCTCTTCTTAATACAGTATCAAACTATTCCTGTATCTTACTGAGGTAAATCTGACAAGCAGTTTGAAGTTCAACATGAGGAAACTCACAGTATTGTACAAGTTAGCAGGTAAACACTTGGCAAAATAATGTTACAATGAGTAAAACATTAAAACCCACAACATGGTTTCCACTGTTAAACAACTTACAGTTCAGGTCACTGATTTTTCCAGAGCTTTCCAACGTGAACACATTGTCACACCAGAGATCATTCTCATCTGTTCTGTTGATTACACCAGTGACTTTAAACGTCTCATACGGAGGAATCAGCACCTCGTCCTCATCAGGAAACTTAGAATAATGTGTCACCTCAGCACCTTCACAAGTGTAGATTTCGAAACAAAACGCATTTCCGAAATCCTCTGCTACTGTACGATTAAGAGACGAGGACGTAAATGAGCCGAAACGAACTTCTTTGTTCAGAACATCCTTATCAAATCTAACATGTGTACCACGATAAGTCGACTTACAACCTTTTTGGCTTTTCTTCAGAATCTGTATCGCCTCAGTTAACAAAAAGTGAAGTGAATACCATGGGAATGTCATGTTTTGGTATTTGTCTTTTTCACTACGAACTGCTTTATTGAACTCACGATATACGTCCTTGTCAGTGTACACGTAAATAGCGATTGAATGGTTCTCTGTCAGGTCGTCTTCTGGTGCCGAAGCATTGTTTTTAGCTTCTTGCCAAGCCATTTGAAATTCAGCTGAGTTATTGAGCTCCTTCTCTAGGTATTCTGTCATCACCAGGTGTGCCATTTCCTTTGCACAGCCATCATACTGGTCATCAACAGAATTTAAGGCCATGTTGAATGGATAGATCGGTCCTTCAGCAGCAGCTCTATGATCCTGTGGGAATCACATTATCAGTATTCATATCTGTAATATTCATACTAGAATACAAGCTTACCTGTTCTAGAGCAGCTGAAATGAAAAGAAGAACTTCAATGATCATCAGCATCTTGATGTAGTCAAATATCTTAGATGCACTAGAAGATGTAGCACAGATGCTAAAAACAAGAAAAACAACAAGGGTTTCATAAATACTAAATCTAAGACTCCACTGGGAACATGTGCACAGAATTTGCACAATAAAATAAAACTTAATGCAGTTTGATGCGATATTTACAGACAAAACCCTGCATCTGCCACTTTTGAGATTTTGGGTTTTTTGGTGTTTAATAAAGTATTTTTTCAGACTCAGATTTTAAGTTTTTTTTTTTTCTTCATTTATTTTTTGTCTTCTCTGTAGATTTCAGTTACTCTTTATATCTCTTTCTCTTTAAAGGGTTTTTCATATATAATTTGCATGATTTACAACATTTTTTGATGGTATTTTCTGATTTGTAGAAAAAAAGCTATCAAAATCCCTTCAGTAAAAATATTTGACACTAATAAGTCGACAAAATGAAACATTATTAATATAAATATAGCGCCCCATTTTGATAATATTTCAGAAAACCTATAAAACAAAAATGTTTGCAATTCTTAATGAAGTCAATCAACTATTTTTTTTAACATAAAACCCTATTTTACCCTATTTCCTTAATCAAAGAATTTATATACACTACCAGTCAAAAAGATTTGTAATGTTTTTTATAGAAGTCTCTTCTGTTCACCAAGCCTGCATTTATTCGATCCAAAGTACAGCAAAACAGTAAGTTTGTGAAATATTTTTACCAATTAAAATAACTGTTTTCTATTTGAATATATTTTAAAATGTAATTTATTCCTGTGATCAAAGCTGAGTTTTCAGCATCATTACTCCAGTCTTCAGCGTCACATGATCCTTCAGAAATCATTCAAATATGCTGATTTGCTGTTCAAGAAACATTTTATTATTATTATCAGTATTTAAAACAGTTAAAAAAGTTTATTTTCATGAATCTTTGATGAATAGAAAGATCCAAAGATTATCTGAAATAAAATATTTTGGGGAAAGAAATTATAGAAATTAATCATTTTATTTAGCAAGGATGCTTTAAATTGATCAAAAGTGATGATAAATACATTTACAATGCTACAAAAGATTTCTATTTCAGATCAATGCTGTTCTTCTGAACTTTCTATTCATCAAATAAACCTGAAAAAATTCTACTCTGCTGGTTTCAGCATCATAATAATAATATTCATAAATGTTTAACCAGCAAATCACAATATAAGACTGATTTCTGAAGGCTCATGTGACTGGAGTAATGATGCTAAAAATTAAGCTTTGAAATCACAGGAATAAAATTTTAAAATATATTAAAATAGAAAGCAAATAGTAAAAATATTTCACAATTTTCTGTACTTTGGATCAAATGAATGCAGGCTTGGTGAGCAGAAGAGACTTCTTTAAAAAACATTAGAAATCTTACTGTTCAAAAACTTTTGACTGGTAGTGTATTTATATAAGAATTTAATTTTTAGTAGAAAAATCATGCACTTAAATGTTCATGAAACTTCACCTTACACTTTAAACATTACACATCTAAAAACACCATAACAAATACTGGCAGAACTGCAAATAGTCATAAACACCATCATCACAAAACGGAAATAACTGAGTTAATAACTTTTCCCTTATAAGAGATGAAATTTACTGAAATTCCACTTACTGTACGTTTGTAATAACTTGTTTCTCAGACTTTTCACTCTTCTTCTCAAGGTTCAAGAAGACCCTCTGAATAAACACAAACATTTATTTTAACTCCTTATTGTTCTTTTTTCAAAGAGAACAATGAACGCATTTGTAAAGTCTCCCACGTTTTCCATCACAACCTCCTCTTCCAGAACAATGAAAACATTGATAATATTGCAAAGCAATGTCAAGAATTTCTGTTGTCATTTTACTTGACACTCTCAAGCCTGTAGCCTGTGAAAACCATAAAATAACAGTATTAATAGAATGAATAATATTCTTATTGCCCATGTTCTAACTATTTGGTAATTAAGTCCCACTTTTTAATGATCTCTTTTAATTCTGTAAAGATGGTTTTGTCTAAATGGTTTCAGGTTTTAATATTCGAAATATAATATCAAGCAAAATTTGCTAGCATTTCCAAGTAACTTGTAAATAGTTTTGCCCCTTTTCTTATAATAAAAATAATATACTGTACAAGTCCTAGTATTGTTTAGTTGGTGCAGGCTGTGTTTTAAGCACAAAATCAAACTACAATATCCAATGTGTAGATAATATGCCAACATATTAAGATGAACTTCATCTTGAGCTGCTTATTAGTTGGAATACAGCTTTGTAAAACATAAAATAGATAGAATAACAGCAACTCTGCAATGTAATGTGAGTGATGCAAGCCAAATTAAGATTTGTTTTTCAATGTTGGGAATCTAAATCTATTGTCATTGCATCTGTTACAGCTTGAAATCATCCTTATTTTTTTTTTTTTATTCTGAACACAAAATGATTAACTCAATATGAGTTGCTGTCACATCTGACCAGCAGGTGGCATCATCGTCCAATGAGAAAGTGTAAATTCAGACCCATGAACAAACGGCAGCAAGTGACAGAAGTGCAGCTAATTTATGTAGTTGTATTTTTATTTCCAGAGTCTGATACTGGCAGTTTGCAACAACAGAACAGTTTTTTTCATCAGAATAAGAATGAAACAGCTTTGTGATAAGCAAGATTTTTAAATGACTAACTTAAGTTCAAATCCAACAATTTTTAAACATTCTTAATTTCATTTGTAAAAATGCAACTAATCTTAGTTTATTTGTGTTTGGACTACATCCAATCAGACCACATGCAAAAATAAGTATTAGAATTTGGTTTCAGTGTGCTAAAGCGTAACGTAAATATAGACTCACGTCCATTTTTGCGTACTCTTCATCAAATTCATTTGCATGTTATTTGGGAATGGTTTGACTAATCATCTTGAATTCCATAACTTTTTGCTAGCATGGTTGAAGATGATCTGAGCCAATTTTGGTATTAAATTAATTATACCCACTGCGCAATGTGACGTCGTAATGACGTCTTTTCCATGTCATTTTTGGACGTCCAATTTCCGTCCATTGATGGGGTTGTTTTGTAAAAACATATGGGGTACCAAATAAATAAATAGTAATACAGATAATAAATCTTGTTTGTTTATAAATAATCTGTATTCATATATATAATCATGTTGATAGGCTCTATTTTGTAAAACACATTTACTGCACCTGCCATAGACGTCCAAATGACGTCCAAGTTGGGTAATGGATAGACGTCCAAATAGTGGACCTAGTTTGGACGTCGAATAGATGTCCATAATTGGTCATGGACCGACGGACCCAATATAGACATGATCTGCACGTCTATCCGACGTCCAATGTTTAGTGGGATACCTCACAGCCTCACATCATGGTTATTATAACACACACCAAATTTGGTCTCAATGTGCTAAAGCATAACGGAGATATAGCCTCACGTCCATTTTTGCGCGCTCTTCATCAAAATTGACTGATCAGTCTGAATTCCATAACTTTTTTGTCAGCACGGTCTGAAGATGATCTGAGGCAATTTGGGTAAAAATCAGACAAACCGTTTAGGACAAGTTCCAAAAAGTATGTTTTCGTACAATTTAACTTTTTTGAACTGCTTTTAGCTCTTACAGTTTAAAAGGTATTAGCATAAACATGGGTGCAAATTTGAGCTGTTGGTGGTGCTAGACAGTTTAAGTTAGAGACTCCAATCTTGCTATGGTTAATGTTGAGACTGTCCTCTATCTGTGTGCAAAATTTCATAACTTTCCCACAAATGGTTCTTGAGCTTCCATAGACACGCAGATTCACTCTATCTCTTATTTATATTGTATATATGCTTTGTTTATTAAAATGAAAGGATTTGCATGTAGAACTCAATAAATAAGCGTTTTGTGTAAAAACTATTTGTTCAGAGTGGATTCTGACTAATTGTACAGTAAACACCTCTTATTTGCCATTGCTGGCTACAATACTTAACACTTTAAAAGTACATAGTAAAAACAAACTTTCCAGAATAGAAATTTTGGATTCATTATAATGAATTTCAAAAAAAGGTGAAACGTTTGCACCCCTGATTATTTTTAAATTGGTATCCTAACAAAATGACCCTCGTGTCTGCCACTGGTCATCAAACACTGAATCCCACTGCAAACTTATGCTGTTAGCTGAGCATATAAAAGCATTATATGTTCACAAATAGTTCTGCATTATTAGCTTTATTATTAATTTTCAAACCAATTTGATAAAGACATGATAAAATAACTATAGAGACAACAAAGATTAACCTCTTAGCATTCTTAACGTTTTGCATTGAGTTGAATTTGACAGGAATGCTAAGGGGTTAAAAGGAAATAATTAAATAAAAGATCAATACATAAAGAATATCCCATCAAATATAAATCACATGACATTCAGGAAGCCAAACTCATAGAACCACCACCCCCTCAGCAAACATCACAAAATGTAAAAAAAAAATCTGTTATCATCAACACTAGTAAATGATTATTGCTGTGTTCATAGAGATGGGAAAAGAATTTTAAATTTAAAATTTTATGGGGCTTGATGGGAAGAGTACATATTCAAAATAAGTGTTTAAATTAAATGTCTTTATCTTTATTTGCCAGGTCAGCAGCATATCTCATACGGCACGTCCTGGAGATTAAACGGCCCGGCATCCTGGCCCGCAGCCGTCTCACAGGTGCAGTTCACGTCCGGACCGCGGGTCCGGCAGCTTGTCATCTCGGCAGCGCTCGACCCCTCAACGCTCCTTTCTTGGACCCACAAGGACACCAGCGTGCATGCACGGGAAAGAGACCGGTCTCCCGAGGAGAGGTACACTCAGCAAGGGCGGTAAATACCAGACCAGGTGACGATGATAAGCAGGGGAAGGCAGCTAACACGTCACAGTGGCTTTATTAAAAAAATGAAGTGGTGAGGTCAGTGTGAGTTGACAGTGATGACACACGTCAAAGCTTTGCAGAGATGCAGAGAACAAAATAACAGACAATAAGTTCAGCCAGTTGTAGCATATTTGGTATCAATGTTCTTGACATGGGCCTAAAAATCAATAGAAACCAGTTTCATGACAGTAGGCAACACTAATCAAATACTATTAGCATTTTCTGAAATTTCATTATAGTTTTTGAGTGCCTTCAGAGTATGGTGCCAATGACATGCCAATGCATTAAAATATGGAATTTTACAACAATATTTGAATTTGCTGGTGCCCAAAATAGCAGACATGAAAAAATGGATATTTTAATTATCTCCTGACCACTAAGTAGCACTGTGCTGAAACTCTGCAGATAGCCTCACGTCATGGTTATTATAACACACACCAAATTTGGTCTCAATGTGCTAAAGCGTAACGGAGATCTAGCCTCACGTCCATTTTTACGTGCTCTTCATCAGATTCATTTGCATGTTATTTGGGAATGGTTTGACTAATCAGCTTGAATTCCATAACTTTTTGCCAGCACGGTCTGAAGATGATCTGAGCCAATTTTGGTAAAAATCAGACAAACCGTTCAGGACAAGTTCCAAAAAGTATGTTTTTCATATAATTGAACTTTTTTGGCATAAGCCAAAAAATCAGGCAATTTTTTGTTTTGTTTTTAGCTCTTACAGTTTAAAAGGTATTAGCATAAACATGGGTGCAAATTTGAGCTGTTGGTGGTGCTAGAGAGTTTAAGTTAGAGATTCCAATCTTGCTATGGTTAATGTTGAGACTGTCCTCTATCTGTGTGCAAAATTTCATAACTTTCCCACATATGGTTCTTGGGCTTCCATAGACACGCAGATTCACTCTAAGCTCTTATTTATATTGTATGTACTCTTTGTTTATTAAAATGAAAAGGATTTGCATGTAGAACTCAATAAATAAGCTTTTTGTGTAAAAACAATTAGTTCAGAGTTGATTCTGACTAATTGTACAGTAAACACCTCTTATTTGCCATTGCTTTCAACGGCGATGCCTGCGATTGGCTACAATACTTAACACTTTAAAAGCACATAGTAAAAACAAACTTTCCAAAATAGAAATTTTGGATTCATTATAATGAAGGTCAAAGAAAGGTGAAAAGTTTGCACTCCTGATTATTTTCAAATAGGTATCCTAACAAAATGACCCTCATGTCTGCTTGGTCATCAAACATTGAATCCCACTGCAAACTTACGCTATTATCTGAGCATATAAAAGCATTATATGTTCACATATAGTTCTCTATTAGTATTTATTTTTAGCTTTATTATTAATTTTCAAACCAATTTGATAAAGACATGATAAAATAACTATAGAGACAACAAAGATTAACCTCTTAGCATTCTTAACGTTTTGCCTTGAGTTAAATTTGACAGGAATGCTAAGGGGTTAAAAGGAAATAACTAAATAAAAGATAAATACATAAAGAAAATCCTATTAAATAAACATCATTTGACATTCAGGAAGCCAAACTCATAAAACCACCACCCCCTTAGCAAACATCACAAAATTAAAAAAAAAAATCTATGGGGCTTGATGGGAAGAGTACATATTCAAAGTAAGTGTTTAATGTTATTTTTCTTTATTTGCCAGGTCAGCATATCTCATACAAGACTAATCTATCACTGTATTTAAATAGTAATAATTCAGCATCAGATCAACTGCAAAAGTAAGTAAACAGACATTTGGAGACAATTTTAAGCAAAATTGTTGAAAAATCATAAACACAGCCAGCAGTCGTATGATTTAATGCTCCGATCCTGGAGAGTCACAGCCCTGCAGAGTTCAGCTCCAACCCTAATAAAGACTCACCTGCCTGTAGCTTTCTAGTAACCCTTCAGACCTTGATTAGCTTGTTCAGGTGTGTTTGATTTGGGTTGAAACAAAACTCTGCAGGGCTGTGGCTCTCCAAAACTGACATTCACCACCCCTGATTTAATGGTTTAGCACTTTTTGCAAATAGGTGGCTGTGGCGGGACGAACACACGACAGACACAGTGGGTGTGACATCATGCCTCGGAGAGGCTTTTATTAAACATAAAATAACCAAAAGTGTCCAAAAAGGGGGAAACAGTGTCCTCGTCATGTTGGGGGTTCCATGAAGGAGGGGCAGTGTTCGGATAGGAAGGGAAGGGACCACTCCGAGGTCCACGGCTTCATCTAGCGCTGCGTCCACCTTGGCCCAGGGCACGCCCACTGGATGGGGTGATGATGATAAGCGGGGGGAGGCAGCTGATGCATCACAGTGGCTCTATTACAAAATTGATGTGGTGAGGTCAGTGTGAGTTGACAAAGATGACACACATGTCAAAGCTTTGCAGAGATGCAGAGAACAAAATAACAGACGAAGTTCCAACATATGCTACAACTGGCTGAACAACAGAAGAAGTTCAGCCAGGTATAGCATAATTGGTATCAATGTTCTCGGCATGGGCCTAGAAATCAATAGAAACCAGTTTCATGACAGTAGGCAACACTAATCAAATACTATTAGGATTATCTGAAATTTCATTATAGTTTTTGAGTACCTTCAGAGCATGGTGCCAATGACACGCCAATGCATTCAAATATGGAATTTTACAACAATATTTAAATTTGCCAGTGAACAAAATAGTCGACATAAAAAAAATGGATATTGTTAAACTCAGTATGTCACACTGATTTTAATGAGATGAACCGTTCTGAAGTTCTAAAGCAAAAATAACCATTTTTTAAATATCTCCCGACCACTAAGTGGCATTGTGCCGAAACTCTGCAGATAGCCTCGCATCATGGTTATTATAACACACACCAAATTTGGTCTTAATGTGCTAAAGTGTAACGGAGATCTAGCCTCACGTCCATTTTTACGTGCTCTTCATCAGATTCATTTGCATGTTATTTGGGAATGGTTTGACTAATCAGCTTGAATTCCATAACTTTTTGCCAGCACGGTCTGAAGATGATCTGAGCCAATTTTGGTAAAAATCAGACAAACCGTTCAGGACAAGTTCCAAAAAGTATGTTTTTCATATAATTGAACTTTTTTGGCATAAGCCAAAAAATCAGGCAATTTTTTGTTTTGTTTTTAGCTCTTACAGTTTAAAAGGTATTAGCATAAACATGGGTGCAAATTTGAGCTGTTGGTGGTGCTAGAGAGTTTAAGTTAGAGATTCCAATCTTGCTATGGTTAATGTTGAGACTGTCCTCTATCTGTGTGCAAAATTTCATAACTTTCCCACATATGGTTCTTGGGCTTCCATAGACACGCAGATTCACTCTAGGCTCTTATTTATATTGTATGTACTCTTTGTTTATTAAAATGAAAAGGATTTGCATGTAGAACTCAATAAATAAGCTTTTTGTGTAAAAACAATTAGTTCAGAGTTGATTCTGACTAATTGTACAGTAAACACCTCTTATTTGCCATTGCTTTCAACGGCGATGCCTGCGATTGGCTACAATACTTAACACTTTAAAAGCACATAGTAAAAACAAACTTTCCAAAATAGAAATTTTGGATTCATTATAATGAAGGTCAAAGAAAGGTGAAAAGTTTGCACTCCTGATTATTTTCAAATAGGTATCCTAACAAAATGACCCTCATGTCTGCTTGGTCATCAAACATTGAATCCCACTGCAAACTTACGCTATTATCTGAGCATATAAAAGCATTATATGTTCACATATAGTTCTCTATTAGTATTTATTTTTAGCTTTATTATTAATTTTCAAACCAATTTGATAAAGACATGATAAAATAACTATAGAGACAACAAAGATTAACCTCTTAGCATTCTTAACGTTTTGCATTGAGTTAAATTTGACAGGAATGCTAAGGGGTTAAAAGGAAATAACTAAATAAAAGATAAATACATAAAGAAAATCCCATTAAATAAACATCATTTGACATTCAGGAAGCCAAACTCATAAAACCACCACCCCCTTAGCAAACATCACAAAATTAAAAAAAAAAATCTATGGGGCTTGATGGGAAGAGTACATATTCAAAGTAAGTGTTTAATGTTATTTTTCTTTATTTGCCAGGTCAGCATATCTCATACAAGACTAATCTATCACTGTATTTAAATAGTAATAATTCAGCATCAGATCAACTGCAAAAGTAAGTAAACAGACATTTGGAGATAATTTTAAGCAAAATTGTTGAAAAATCATAAACACAGCCAGCAGTCGTATGATTTAATGCTCCGATCCTGGAGAGTCACAGCCCTGCAGAGTTCAGCTCCAACCCTAATAAAGACTCACCTGCCTGTAGCTTTCTAGTAACCCTTCAGACCTTGATTAGCTTGTTCAGGTGTGTTTGATTTGGGTTGAAACAAAACTCTGCAGGGCTGTGGCTCTCCAAAACTGACATTCACCACCCCTGATTTAATGGTTTAGCACTTTTTGCAAATAGGTGGCTGTGGCGGGACGAACACACGACAGACACAGTGGGTGTGACATCATGCCTCGGAGAGGCTTTTATTAAACATAAAATAACCAAAAGTGTCCAAAAAGGGGGAAACAGTGTCCTCGTCATGTTGGGGGTTCCATGAAGGAGGGGCAGTGTTCGGATAGGAAGGGAAGGGACCACTCCGAGGTCCACGGCTTCATCTAGCGCTGCGTCCACCTTGGCCCAGGGCACGCCCACTGGATGGGGTGATGATGATAAGCGGGGGGAGGCAGCTGATGCATCACAGTGGCTCTATTACAAAATTGATGTGGTGAGGTCAGTGTGAGTTGACAAAGATGACACACATGTCAAAGCTTTGCAGAGATGCAGAGAACAAAATAACAGACGAAGTTCCAACATATGCTACAACTGGCTGAACAACAGAAGAAGTTCAGCCAGGTATAGCATAATTGGTATCAATGTTCTCGGCATGGGCCTAGAAATCAATAGAAACCAGTTTCATGACAGTAGGCAACACTAATCAAATACTATTAGCATTATCTGAAATTTCATTATAGTTTTTGAGTACCTTCAGAGCATGGTGCCAATGACACGCCAATGCATTCAAATATGGAATTTTACAACAATATTTAAATTTGCCAGTGAACAAAATAGTCGACATAAAAAAAATGGATATTGTTAAACTCAATATGTCACACTGATTTTAATGAGATGAACCGTTCTGAAGTTCTAAAGCAAAAATAACCATTTTTTAAATATCTCCCGACCACTAAGTGGCATTGTGCCGAAACTCTGCAGATAGCCTCGCATCATGGTTATTATAACACACACCAAATTTGGTCTCAATATGCTAAAGCATAGCAGAGATATAGCCTCACATCTATTTTTGCATGCTTTTCATCAGATTTTCTTAACTTTTCCCGCAGAGTGGATTCTGACTAATTGTACAGTAAACACTTCTTATTTGCCATTGCTTTCAACAGCGATGCCTACAATTGGCTACAATACTTAACACTTTAAAAGCACATAATAAAAACAAACTTTTCAAAATAGAAATTTTGGATTCATAATGACGAATTTCAAAGAAAGGTGAAAAGTTTGCACCCCTGATTATTTTCAAATAGGTTTCCAAACAAAATGACGCTCACGTCTGCCACTGGTCGTCAAACATCGAATCCCACCGCAAACTCATGCTATTAGCTGAGCATATAAAAGCATTATATGTTCACAAATAGTTTTGTATTGTTATTTATTTTTAGCTTTATTATTAATTTTCAAACCAATTTCATAAAAACTAAATAACTATAGAGACAACAAAGATTAACCTCTTAGCATTCTTAATGCTTTGCATTGGTTAAAAAATAATAATTTAATAAAAGATAAATATATAAAGAACATTCCATTAAATAAAAATCACATGACATTCAGAAGGCCAAACTCATAAAACCACCTTCCCCTCAGCAAACATCACAAAATAACTACTAATAATCATCTGTTATCATTAACATTAGTAAATAATGATTGGTGTGTTCATTCCACTATCTGATAACAGTGTTGATATCTGTATTATTCTGAATGCACCCTTTATATGAACCTCATGTTGACGCATACTGTATGTTATAATCCTGATGTACGGTAAACACTAAATGATGATATACAGTAAGGTGTATCAATTTCACAACTATTTACAGTTTCTTTAGATGTGTGTAAATAATTGTAAACAAGCAATTTAATGGTATAACACAGTGGCGATTTCTTTAAGACTGCAAGGGAAGCTCAGCTTCCCCTATAATGTCACAAAATTAATGGTCAAATTATGTACTATTGTATTAACATTTTATTGACTAAAAATGCGTTAGAAAACGTTGACTTCAATGCGGCTGCTTTGAACGTTTTTTTTCAGTGCTTTGAAACTAGACGGTCATTGGATAAACGCTGCGATTATGTCCCGCCCACGGACGCTCAGCGTCTCTGGGGGTGAATGAGGAGCAAATGAGGAGTGGGCTGGCCTGGACTCCGAGCTTCTGCGTGATGATTTGAGGGTCTGTCGAAAGATTGCATCTCCTTTTGACTGACAGCGATTTTGTACTATAAGGAATCGCTGAAGCTATTCGCGCTCAGTCCCATCGCGGATTTCTCAAGTTCAGTTGAAATAAAAACTGCTGCAACCTATTTCTTTATATTTGCTTGGCGAAATTGCTTGATTTTCATCATACATTTCACACAATTATACACCACATTCCTTGTTTCACTTTTACAGAGTTTAATATTTTTTTTAGATCGTTCATTCATTCATTCATGTTAATATGTAGTAATCAATAATGTAGTAATCAATATATATATATAGATTACTAGATTAAATATTAACATGGAGGAAGACTATAAATTAATATAAATATATATATATATATATATATATAGTAATCTTGAAAAATTTTAACATAACTTAATGAAACCTTATATTTCTATTAAAATACTTTATAAATAAATAAATAAATAAATCTCCATAATAACCTTATTTAAATTGCAAAATATTTATACTATATAGTAGCATCTGACTAAAAGAAAAAATACATCATATTTTGCATAATAAAACTAAAGCTTTTTTTTACGATTGTTTGCATTGTGACTTACTTATGACAATAAGGCACATTCTTGTGAATAAATAAATAGACAATTTTATGATGTAGGCCGAAAATGAGCTTCCCCTATTTGACAGACCAGTAGCCGCCACTGGTATAACAATAACACCAGCCCTGACTCAATGTTTAGCTATTTTTCATATTTTTCAACAGACTGGCTGTTACACATTATAAAAGTACTTTGGTGTTATCATTTGGCTTTTACCATCTGACCTTTATTTTTTTACCTTTATTTTACCATGAAACCGCAACGTTTTTATGATTATTGCATTAAAGAGTGACTCATTCACTAATTCTGGTCATTTCACATGATTCAGCAATGACTTTAACACTACAGTAGAAAGTGAATCAGTTAGATAATATTCTACTGGATAATGTTCCAGGATGCATACGTGACTGATCCAACCCTCACTTATCAATTCCACATAATCATAATCAAGGAGTTACTTTAAAAGGTTTTATTCTAAGTAAATACACCTCCTTTATTACAGGATCAGGAATTTTTCACCATTTCACCTTTAACATTACATTATTACCAGTCTGAATAACAATTAACCATTTACTCAAAAGTCTCCACTTAAAATCAATGTTTGAATAGATTATTGTAATATGGCTTGGATGGTCGCTATTAAATGGTTTTAACTGTTTAAATCTAAACTTCCTAGCAAACATTTTTATGAATGTATATATATATTATATACATGTTATGTTTTTATGGCCAAACTTGATGTGCACAAGGTTGGGAATATGCACATGGTTGGGTTCAGTAAGATTTTTATAGCTTTATCACATTTTATTTATTTTGATTTCATTCAACTGATCATAAGTGATAGTAAAGGCATTTATAATGTTAGAAAATATTCTATTTTAAAAACAAATGCTGTTATTTTGAACTTCGTATTCATCAAAAATGTGCCATAGTGTTCACAAAAAAACATTAAACTGTTGTCAATTGTTTCTTGAGCAGCAAATCATATTAGAATGATTTCTGAAGAATCATGTGACACTGAAGATTAGAGTAATGATGCTGAAAATTCAGCTTTGCATCACAGAAATAAATTCCATTTTAAAATATATTAAAATAGAAACTGGGTGTATTCTGTAATGAAATGGGAGTTTGAGTTCATAGGTCACCAAGTTTACTATCTGAACAATCTCAATGGGGCCAATGAACCTGGGACTTTGAGTTTTTTACTGGGCAGGTGCAGCCGGATGTCCCTTGTGGAGAGTTATACCTTCTGTCCAGGTTGGTATTCAGGAGCTTGGGTCTGCTGAACATTGGCAAGCCTCTTCTAGGAGGGTACTGCTCCCTGTAGGTGATGAGCTTGCTCTCTTGGAAACTGTAATCCACAAATGGCACTCTGGATGGTTCCCTAGACCATGGGAACAGAGTAGACACTGAAATGGAGTTATGCCAGTACTTCACTGATGGAGGGAGTTTTAGGCGCACCCGACTCACACAAGAAACTGGCTCCAAGAGTTCTGACAAATGTGACAGAAGGTTAGAATGAAATGAAAAGTTCTTGGATCTTCTTTTCCATCTGCCCATTAGATTATGGGTGGTAGCCCACTGACAGTCACGTCTCGGAGCTTGAAGAAGACCTTCCATAGCTTTGAAATATACTGTAGACCTCATTATGAGACAACATCTTCTGGGATACATTATTGGAGGAAGTCATGGTTGAACAGAAGTTCCCTGGCCATGCTGGGCCAAGGGAAACAATCTTGTAGCAGCTAGTGGATTTGATTGGCCCCTGGGTGACCAGTGCCCACTAAAGTATGTAGAGAGTGGATGAGATTATGACAATTTGCTCTGGGTATGTACTGGTGATCAGGTGGACACCCCAGCAGAGGGTTCTTGGAGGCACTGGCTTGCGTTTCTTCCTAAGTCCACTGAATGGGGTTGACAATGAGCTGAGGGTTGAGGATAGGTTCTGGTTGTTCTGGAGAATCAGGAGGAGCATAAAGTCAGGACAGTGCATCTGCCTTGCAGTTCTTGGTACTTGAAAGATATTAGATATGGAAGTCAATAGGGGTAAAGAATAAGGTTCATCGTGCTTGACACAGATCGAGCCTCAAGCCCTTGATTAGCATGCCCATGTCTGTTTGATTAGGATTAGAGCTAAACTCTGCAGGGAACTGGATTTTGTGGGCCAGATTTGAGGATCTCTGCTGTACACCTTCCCCTCATCCATGTTGATGCCACCCTGGCTGATGTTACAGCCTAGGAATTGAAAAGTGGATTGACAGAGCACACATTTCTTCGTCTTCAGGAACAGGTTGCTTTCTTCCGTAACGTGGTGACAATGATCATCCATATGGATGGCCATATGGCATGACACAGTATTCAAAATGCTCATTAGGTGTCATAAAAGATGTCTTCCATTCATCCCCTTTGCTATTCCGGATGAGGTTTCACTCACCACAGAGGTCCAGTTTAGTCAAGACAGTGGCACCACAGAGTTGTTCCAGAGCAGCAGGGACGAGAGGAACGGGATCTGTAATCAATACAAAACATGTCCTTCTTGGCCATGAAGAAATAAAGGAAGCAGAAGGGGTGATTGATGGATGAATATAACCTTGTTGGAGAGAATTTTTCTCTGGAATTGAAAATTAATACACCTTTTCATTTTGGCACTGGTTCACCTGGGATGACATGGATGGCACAGTCCCATAGCCTGTGTGGTGGTAACTGGGAAGATTTCTTTCCAGGGGCAGAATACATCACTAAATGGGCGTAACTCTCTGGAATATCCACAGACTGTTTTTCGATGGGACTCTCTATGGTAGTTGTATATAGAGGAACCAGTGAGTGGGAATTGGTAGGCTTAAAGGAAAACTTGAAAAAAAAAAACATTATAGGAAACAGCAGTCATCTCACTTCAGGACCTCCCCACTTGTCCAGGAAAGCATGGGTTGGTGTTGAATAAGCCATAGTCACCCTAGTATAAAACCATCGGTGGAATTCTCCATACCAGCAGGTGGATTTGTTCCTGATGCAGTAAGCCCATATGTAGCAGAATAAGACCAACTTGATGCTTAACATTAATGCAGTTTAGAGGCTTGGTGGTTATGGATTGGATTTAGTTGGATTTGATGATTTCACTGGGGATGAAATTTCTGGCCTCTGTCAATAAGGGCGGTGACTGTAATAGAGGCATGAATAGAGTTCATATAACCAGAGGATTAACTGACACATTGGTAATAGGAGTGGAATTTTCAAAAACATTTTTACATAACTCACCAAAGCTTGATGGGCACACTGTAATTACATGCCCAAAAGCACCACAATACAGACATAAACCATGGGTCACCCAAAAGAAGACATGTGGAATTGACCTGAATGGGTTCTAAAGGGCTGGCACACTCTGGTTGGCGAGTGGAGGATGTAGGCTGCCCCCGGGGAACATTCCAAACACCCCTGCATACAATGAGAGACTCTGATTGCCTGTTGGATGAATTTCGATGGTATCGTGGTATTTAGCGAGATTCAGCCGGATTTGTGAGGATAATCCTTGATGAAAGGTTGTGAGGAGTGATCGCTCAATCTAGCCACTAGCTGCTGCCAAGGTGTGAAACTTTAAGGCATGATTGAATATAGACATTTTCCCCTAGCATAGATGATAGATTTGATCGTTAATAGAAAAATCGCCAAGGGGTCTGCCAAAAACCTTATGGAAATGGGTTAGAAAGTGGTGAAAGGGATTGTCTGTTTTTGATTGTCGGTCCAGACTGTTTCTAAATCATCTCAGCCCACTGTGGTGCTGGGTTGGCCTTGGAACTTGTTATGTAAGTTGATGGAGAAGGAGAGACCAATGCTGGGACAGGTGAGGTGGTGCTGGGTTGAGTGAAAGCATGGCGTAATGCAGGGGTGGGGAACCTTGATCCTGGAGGGCTGGTGTCCCTGCAGAGTTTAGCTCTAACCCTGAAAAAAAAAACAAAACCACCTGTATCCTGAAGACCTTGATTAGCTTGTTCAGGTGTGTTTGATTTGGATGGAGCTAAACTCTGCAGGGACAAATGTTCAACGTTCGGATCAACGTTCCCCACGCTTGGCGTAATGAATCAACAGTTTACTTATGTGGGTCTTGTGATGGCAAACCCATGATGATAGCTGCTCTGTGTTGGTCTGGTCTTCTGTCATGAAACACAGACTCGAAAGGTATAAACAGTAACAGTGTGATGATGTTGACAGGGACCAACACAGGTAAACAGCACACACCTCTTAAGTCGCTGAGGGTTTGGTAATATATCTTAAACCTCTTTTTTCCAGGAATCTGGGACAAGGATCAAGGAAACAGGAGTGGAGAGCTTGGGGCACAGGAGAGTAGAATTAGTGTGGAGGTAAGTTTTTCAGTAGCACATCCAGCATTTAGGAGAGTCCTAGTCATAGACCAGACAAGGAAGGTGTGTGTGTGTCCCTGACGTTCATGTTGATGTGTGTGGGAATTGGTGACAGGTGGTGATGATCAGAACTCTGGTGATTGTGCTCAGCAAAAACAGCTGCCCATTGTTCGGGGTGTGTGTGTGTGTGTGTTTTTGTTCACTACTCACTGCTGTATGTGTGCATTTGTGCAGTATACACCATACTTGGCCATGTGCTTTCTTTTCCTTTTCCTTTTAAACAGTTTCCATCATTATAGACTGCAGCAGATTTGACAGTTCTTGCTGTTACTTTACTCTTCCACCAAGACACTTTTTCAGGGGACAAATGGTTACACATAGTTTGCCACTGCAAGGACAATCAGCTGTCCTTCCTGTCTCCCTGTAGCACTGTCTTAGGCATCTTGCGTTACAGAAATTGCGGTTTACTGTTCTGGCCACAGGACTATGGCATGTTCACACAAGTGCAGTACAAAGGTCAGTTTAAAGTCTCGGCCTCAACTGACCTAATTTGTCTGCCACCTGTGAGCCATAAGCATGCTAAGAACTGTTTTACAGAAGCATGTCCAATAACTGTTTATGGGCCACTGAACAAACATGAAAAATACTGTTTAAAGACAGATCAGTAAAGCTAATTTGGAATTTACAAAATTATCTTTAAAATGCAGTATCCTGAATATACAGTCAAACCAAAAATTATTGAGACACCATATATAATTTTTGACATTTTTACTGGTGGGTGCAGGACACTATAGTTCATTTATGTAAGTGAGGATAGCAAAATAAAGTAAACTGTGACATATTATACCCAAACATTCTTCACACAGTGGACTACCAGTGAAACTAAGAAAAAATTGGGACCAAAAATTTGATCTGACACTTTGACCTGACCATGTTTTGTTACATACATTTCTGTCAAAGTTATTTGACATTATCAAGATGAATTTGTTCGGACAGTTTAACTCTGAGTTCTTGTTATATTTTATTACCGTTTTATAAACTATAGCGAATAAACTGTGCTAATGTGAGGAATGCTGAAGGTGTCTGAATAAATTTTGGTTTGACTATATGCAAATATGTTGTATTGAACAGTTCTGAAGAATAAGCAGGGCCAGTTCTGAAAAGGAAGTTCAGATTAAGTTTATCATTATGCCAACATTTATTTCTGATGGAATGAGTAATAGTTTGATTTAATTGAAAGCTTTAACACTGGTTTTATCTCAGAGAGCACGTAACCTTGTTTGAACTTCATATCTGTGGTTACAAAGGTTGGTCTAAAGGTATGAAAAGAAACTCATGCCCTCATCTACTGAAATTAAAGGCCTTGTTTCCAGTCACTTGTGTACTGCTACCACTTCTTCTTCCAGTGAACTGAGATGCTTTGTATTGAAATGAATCACAGTACATTACACAACATTACATTACACAATTTCAAAACAAAGATTCTTGTTAAATGAGCTCATTAAGTTATAATCCGAGAACTCTTAAGGAAAAAGGAACTGATTTAAGATTTAAAGATGTTTCCTCATGAACTAATGTGTTTCTCTGAATACAATATACACTCCCAATATGTTTGTTACTGTATTTTGGCTCATGAACAATTACACCTTAAAAACTCATTTACAGTTTCGCTAGAAGATTCGTTGTTAACTGATCTCAAGTTTGCGAGCGGGCGTAAGAGCGGGCGTAGCCATTTGTAAATTTTATGGGTGTGGCTTCCGGTCTCATCCACATCCAGCTATAGCTGTACAAAACAGCTTGTTTTGCTGCTTGTTATTGCAAATTGGTGTGTCTTACTATATTTTAATGTAGTATCTTAATTATGAACACACTGGTTTGTAGTGCAAACAGTTTCACCATTTACTACACGTTATTCTTCTTGTTGTTTCTCTATAGCGGCTTATGAGCCGGAAGTCTCACCCATAGGCTTATGTTCGTGTTGAAGAAAAAGGTGGATAGCATTCACCAAAGGTGACCAAAATTTGATGAAAATAAGAGGGATCATACAAAATGCATGTTACTTTTTTATTTAGTTCTGACCTGAATAAGATATTTCACATAAAAGACGTTTACATATAGTCTACAAGAGAAAATAATAGGTGAATTTATAAAAATGACCCAGTTAAAAAGTTTACATAAGATTGACCCTTAATACTCTGTTGTTACCTGAATGATCCACAGCTGTTTTTTTTTGTTTTGTTTTGTTTTTGTTTGTTTAGCGACAGTTAAACATCCTGCTGTTCTTCAGAAAAAAATCAACAAATTCTTTGGTTTTTCAGTATTTTTGTGTATTTGAACCTTTTCCATCAAGGACTGCATGATTTTGAGATCCATTTTTTCACACCGAGGACAACTGATAAACTGATATGCGACTATTACAGAAGGTTCAAATGCTCACTGATGCTTTAGAAGGAGAAATGATGCCTTAAGAGCTGGGGGGTGAAAACTTTTGAACAGAATGAAGATTTTTTTATTTTGCCTAAATATCATATATTTTTCATTTAGTACTGCTCTTCAGAAGCAACAGAAGATACCTACATGTTTCCCAGAAGACAAATAAATAAAATGTAACAATTTAATTTAATTTTTCACCCCCTGGCTCTTAATGCATTGTGTTTCCTTCTGGAGCATCAGCAAGCATTTGAACCTTCTGTAGTAATTTAATATGAGTACTTCAGTTGTGCTCAGTGTGAAAAGATGGATCTCAAAATCATACAGTCATTTCTGGAAAGGGTTCAAATACACAAAAATGCTGAAAAAACAAAGAATTTGTGGGACCTAAAGGATTTTTCTGAATAACAGCAGGAAGTTTAACTGTTCAGGACAAACAAGGGACTCATGAACAACTATCACTAAACAAAAAACACAGCTGTGGATCATTCAGGTAACAACGCAGTGTTAAGAATCAAGCGAATGTAAACTTTTGAACTGGGCCATTTTTATAAATTCAACTATTATTTTCTCTTGTGGACTATATGTAAATGCCTTTTATGTGAAATATCTTATTCAGGTCAGTACTAAATAAAAAAATAATATGCATTTTGTATGATCCCTCTTATTTTGGTAAAATAATTAACATTTTGCAGATTCTGCAAGGTGTATGTGAACTTTTGACTTCAACTGTACATGTACAGTTATATCTACAAACATATACCTGTTTATAAACCAGTTTGTTTTTGCATCAGTGTCTTTTCTGTATATGTGGTGCAGGAAATCACAGCATATGTTTTGATTCAGTGTTGCCAGCTCTTGATAGGAAATAAATAAATGAATAGGAACAAGCCCATTCTAAACTCAAATCCAAATGTGTTATCTTGGAAATAATCCAAATATCAGTGCATACGTGGCCATTGATAGTGGAGTTTATCATTTCATTCTTTTTCTAGGACTCTGGCAATTGTTGCTGATCATATTCATATTCCCAAAAGTCCCAAACTTTCAGTAGATTTATTGCAGGGGTGCCGAACCCTGTTCCTGGAAATCGACCTTCCTGCAGAGTTTAGTTCCAACTCTAATTAAACACACCTGTCTGTAATTATCAAGTGCTCCTTCAGATCCTTCAGTTAGCTGGTTCAGGTGTGTTTGGTGAGGGTTGGAGCTGAAGTCTGCAGGAAAGTCGATCTCCAGGACCAGGGTTGAGCACCCTGTTGTAGGCATTTGTGTGATTAAATGAACACAGACGACAGACGAACTGGCTAGTGCTTTTAATGAACCAACAAAACACAAATCTCATAAAAAGCATTGAATGTGAATTCTGCCACATCTTTAAATGTATGCCACCACAGTGTCAAAAATCACAATTTCCTGCACATCTAAAATGATCCTGAAACACAACAGTTACTGTAATAGGTTGAAAATGTCAAAAAGTAAATGTATTGTATTGGAATGCAACAGGTACTTAGAATATATATTGATTGATATATATATACAGTATAGTGATGTGTTGTTTTGATGGAGAATTCATACTGTTGATCCAACGTTTGAATGGTGCAGATTTGGTTGCACTCCTCCTTTCTCTTTTTAGAGATAATGATCATGAGACATCAATAGTAACACTCAAATGACAATTACATTACAGCCAAAAAAGGAATAAAACTTAATTTATCAATCATTTATTACATAGAATATACAACATATGTATGTACTTTTGCATTCAAAAAGAGAAACACATAAAACAGTTGGAAAAAAAATGTATAGTATCTTAAAAACACACACTAGAAGTGATTTATTTTGCATACCTACAAAAGATGAGTAATCTGTTTCTTTGTATAAACATTCATTCCTATTAATAATAATTTAGCATAACTGATTTGTTGACTGCATCTTAATTTCATATGACCTCAACTTTACTAATTAGCAATGGCAACTCAGGCAGTTCTAAATGGAATAACTGCCTCCAGGCCATTGAAAAAAAGTATCAGTATTGATGATTCAGTGATTTGTTGTCAAGTATTTTTTCTATGATGTAATCTAAAAGTTCTCATAGTGGTGAACAAAATGTGTCTGGTCGCGTTTGTTCATTTGCTGACAGGCCTTCTCCACATTTTTAGTCAGACCGGGAGGACCACAGCTGAACACGCCGATCTTCTCCACCTATAAGAAAGACACATCATCAGTGGTGTACGTGAGGTTGATATAACTGTCACAATGATCTATTTAAATGACTTAATAACCTAAAAATTTAAATGACTCCTTTCACAAGATCCCATATGAATCGCTGATATTTACTAATACAGGAAGATGCAACACTAAAGACCCTACAACTGTAAAGATAACTTTAACAGTAAGGATAACTATAATGATAAAGATAACTTTAAAGGAGAAGTCCACTTCCAGAACAACAATTCACCAATAATTTACTCACCCCCTTGTCATCCAAGATGTTCATGTCTTTCTGTCTTCAGTCGTAAAGAAATTATGGTTTTTGAGGAAAGCATTTCAGGATTTTTCTTCATATAATGGACTTCAATTGTGCCCCTGATTTGAACTTCCAAAATGTAGTTTAAATGCAGCTTCAAAGGGCTCTAAACGATCCCAGCCGAGGAAGAAGGGTCTTATCTAGCGAAACGATCTGTAATTTTTTGGGGAAAATAAAAATGTGTATACTTTTTAAGCACAAAAGGTTGTGTAGCACAGGTTCTGGCATGCGTGTTCACGATGCTACGTACTATTGAATCATGTCAGAAGGTTACGCCGAATGTAGGCGGAACCACAGATCCAGTGTTTACAAAGCGAACGCGCAAAGACTAAGAAAGTGCAAGTCAAACGCTGTTTATAAACAAAACGGTACAATGTGTCGGACGATTCTGAAGTTGTAGGAGAAAATAAGATGGAGTTTTTCGCTATACTCTACCTTTTTTACCCGGAGAACACAGACGATGAACTTAGACCTGATTCGTAGTAGTGATGGGAAGTTCGGATCATTTTACCGACTGAGACCTTTGAGTCTCGTTCAGCAAAATGAACATCTTTTTTCGAGTCATTTCGTTCATTTTAGCAAAACCAGCATCACATGACAGCCCCATAAGACGAACGAATGAACGAAACCCGAAGACTCGAAACAGGTGAAGTAATTCCAGTACAGAACCTAATAGGATGTTGCGCATGCGCGACTGAATGAATCACTCCCCGAGACGACTCGTTCTTCAAAAAAATGAACGAATCGTTCAAGAATGACCTGTGGACGCATATCCGAGAGCCTGTGCTACGCAAGCTTTTGTGCTTAAAAAGTATACAAATTTTTATTTTTCGAAAAAATGACAGATTGTTTCGCTAGATAAGACCCTTCTTCCTTGGCTGGGATCGTTTAGAGCCTTTTGAAGCTGCATTTAAACACATTTTGGAAGTTCAAAATCGGGGGCACAATTGAAGTTGATTACATGAAGAAAAATCCTAAAATGTTTTCCTCAAAAACCATAATTTCTTTACGACTTAAGACAGAAAGACATGAACATCTTGGATGACAAGGGGGTGAGTAAATTATTTGTGAATTGTTGTTCTAAAAGTGGACTTCTCCTTTAATAAAAAATATAATTACAACTATAACTATAGGGATAACTGTAACGATAAAGATAACATTAACAATAACCATAACGATAAATATAACTATAGCGATAACTACAATGATAATTACAAAAATAATGATAACTAACTATAACAATAAACATAAATATAATATAGCTACAATGATAATGACAACTATAACGTTAAAGATAACTATAGCGATAACTATAACTATAACTGTAATAATAAAGATAAATTTAACGATAACCATAACCGTAACAATAAAGATAACTACAACGATAAATACTAAAACAACTCTAACGATAACTAACTATAACATTAAAGATAACTATAAGATAACTGTACCGATAAAGATAACTTTAACAATAACGATGGTGATAAAGATGACTATAACAGTAACTACAGTGATAACTACAAAAATAACTAACAATAACTAGCTATAAAAAGAAAGATAACTATGACGATAAAGATAACTATCGATAAAAAGAATGATAACCATAATGATAAAGACAACTTTAGTTACGAAAATAACACTAACGATAAAAACTATACTATAAAAAAAAACTTTCATAAAAATGAAAATAACTATAACAATAACGATAACTGTAAAGATAACTATGATGATAAAGATAACTATAAGGATAGTTACAGCATTAAAAATAATGATAATTATAACGATAAAGATAACTACAAAAATAACTAATGATAACTATAACAATAAAGATAATTATAATTATAATAACTCTAATGATAACTGTAACGATAAAGATAAATTTAACAATAAACATAACAATTAAGATAATTCTAACCATACCTACAATGATAACTACAAAAAAACTGTAGTTATTTATAAAAATAAATAACTATAATGTTAAAAATAACTTTAACAATAAAGGTCACGATAACTATAAGGATAGCTGTAACGATAAAAGTAACTTTAACGATAATGACAACTCTAACGATAACTAAAAATAAAGATAAAAATAACTACAAAAATAACTTTAACGATAACTACAACAATAAACATAAAGATGATGATAAGGATAACAATGATGACAGAGACAATAATGATAAAGATAACTATAATGTTAACTATAATTATAACGATAACTATAACAATAAATATAAATTTAACAATGAAGATAACTATAACCATACCTACAATGACAACTACAAAAATAACAAAATAATTAACTATAAAAATGAAGACAACAATAACGATAACTATAACGATAAAAATAACTATAATGTTAAAGATAACTTTAACAATAAAGGTAATAATAATAAGGATAGCAGCAGTGGCGGCTACTGGTCTGTCAAATAGGGGAAGCTCATTTTCGGCCTACATCATAAAATTGTCTATTTATTTATTCACAAGAATGTGCCTTATTGTCATAAGTAAGTCACAATGCAAACAATCGTAAAAAAAAAAAGCTTTAGTTTTATTATGCAAAATATGATGTATTTTTTCTTTTAGTCAGATGCTACTATATAGTATAAATATTTTGCAATTTAAATAAGGTTATTATGGAGATTTATTTATTTATTTATTTATAAAGTATTTTAATAGAAATATAAGGTTTCATTATGTTATGTTAAAATTTTTCAAGATTACTATATATATATATATATATATATATATATTTATATTAATTTATAGTCATCCTCCATGTTAATATTTAATGTAGTAATCTATATATATATATTGATTACTACATTAAATATTAACATGAATGAATGAATGAACGATCTAAAAAAAATATTAAACTCTGTAAAAGTGAAACAAGGAATGTGGTGTATAATTGTGTGAAATGTATGATGAAAATCAAGCAATTTCGCCAAGCAAATATAAAGAAATAGGTTGCAGCAGTTTTTATTTCGACTGAACTTGAGAAATCCGCGATGGGACTGAGCGCGAATAGCTTCAGCGATTCCTTATAGTACAAAATCGCTGTCAGTCAAAAGGAGATGCAATCTTTCGACAGACCCTCCAATCATCACGCAGAAGCTCGGAGTCCAGGCCAGCCCACTCCTCATTTGCTCCTCATTCACCCCCAGAGACGCTGAGCGTCCGTGGGCGGGACATAATCGCAGCGTTTATCCAATGACCGTCTAGTTTCAAAGCACTGAAAAAAAACGTTCAAAGCAGCCGCATTGAAGTCAATGGACGCTGGGCTTCAACGGGGAAATGCACTGTGACGCTACGGGAATGTATGAGAAGAAAATCAAGTCAGCCGACCTGCTATATCTAACTGATTCTGAACGAACTCGTCTTTGAGATGAACGTTTTCTAACGCATTTTTAGTCAATAAAATGTTAATACAATAGTACATAATTTGACCATTAATTTTGTGACATTATAGGGGAAGCTGAGCTTCCCTTGCAGTCTTAAAGAAATCGCCACTGGATAGCAGCAGGATAGCACCAGCAGATGATGACATCTGTTTATTCTAAGCGCACACTTGTCTGCCACTTTAAATTCTCGTTCGTGATAGCAGGACTGATTCTGATTGGCTGTCAATCTTTAGAACTA
The DNA here is from genome assembly GCA_012976165.1 of Labeo catla. Lineage (NCBI taxonomy): Eukaryota > Metazoa > Chordata > Actinopteri > Cypriniformes > Cyprinidae > Labeo > Labeo catla. The sequence goes on along the minus strand of VONZ01000490.1, from coordinate 264,533 downwards.
TATCTTTATGCTGCGTTCACGCCATATCGTAATTACCGTAATTTCGAGACAACAACATGTGACTTTCTACTCTGAGCTGTTCGCGTCCTCAAACTCGGAATTATGCTTTTCTGTGGCAACACTATCAATGCCTAAACAGAGCCTACGTTGGTCAGGTGGTAAAGTGGTCATGTGGTACATGTCGTAGCTCTCAGAAGACTCCCAGTTCACAAGTTGTAATTACAAGTTCTACGAGGAAGTGAACGCTTTTTACAAGTTGGAATCTCGTAATTTTGTGAATTCCGATATGGCGTGGACGCACCTTTATTCTTATCTTTATGGCTATAATGATGAATATAACTATAATGACACCTATAGAGAAAAATATAATGTTATTGTAATAATTGTGGTATAAACTTTGCTATTCTCATAAAACTAGAATGAAAGAAAAAAAAACATATTGTTATAGTTATTGCCCTTGGTGGAGTTTAACGGTAAAGCTCTAATGCATCTTAGATGCAAATTTCTTTTAGCTTCTGACCTCTGGATGGACTTCCTGTAGTGAGCTGAGAAAAGCCAAAAAGGGTGGGCGGCCGAAGTGTGTGACAGAGCGTAGGCCGGTGAACAGACTCCTGTTCCACACCTTCTGAAAGTGGCGCTCACAGACATACTAAAGAAACAGAGAGAAGTTATTTACCACCCAAATATAACTTCATATAACTTTAACTAACCTACTTTCAGTTACGTCACAGTAAGTCAGTGGAACTTACAATAATCATATAAATCAATAAAAAACCTCTTATCGTTCTCAGATAAACAAAATATTTACCAGCATGGTGGTGCGAAGATCAAATTTCTCAGCCAGCTGTGTGATGTAGATGTGGACTGAGACCAGCTCCTGAGCGTCCAAGTCCTCCACCTCTCGTATGATATCAGACACCCATTCGAACTGACGCTGAGTCCGTGTCACCCAGATAAAATACACCTGGAGTTAGAAGACATAGGAGTTGTTAAAAGGTGTATCGTTAATTATACCACATTGAAAGCTATTTTTAAAGGTTGCATTGTACCTTTTTGCAGTTAAATTTGGACTTGACTGAAGATTTGAACACCAGGTCTTTTAAGATGGAAGCGAAGGGTGTGACTCCAATCCCAGCGCCTACCAACACTGACACTTCATAGTCTGTCCACTCCTGATGACCCTCCCCAAATGGCCCATCCAGATACAGCTGTGGAGATACAGCATGATCATTCATGTCAAGGAAAAATACAAATAAAAATACAAAAAATACAAAATGTTTTGTGGGCTTATTTGACCCTATGAATCACCCATAGTTCAAGCCAGGGTTGCCAGGTCTGCAGTTTTCTCTTGGCCAAACATTGTATGTTCTCTCATCTCTCATCCAATAATTCCAAATAACTTTGTTACTTCTGATTAGGGCGGTTTAATTCGAGTATTTGGTTTAAAAAAAAATCCTCGACTGCATTTTGTAACTGGCAAAATACCAGAAGTGGCGAATTCCACAGACAAATCCATGAAACACATTAGATCATTTTCCATAGATGCACGATATATTAAACCCATTTAAAAATCACAATAAAGCATAATGTTATCGTGAAATCACAAACGCTAGAGTTCAATTAAGTAAATATATATGCAATGCTGGTTCGATATATGAGCTTTAATTATTTACACATGGCTCTGTTTACAGTAAATGCTGCTCCACACAAACTGTTATCATTTACATGTGTGGAGCAACTCAAACTCCATCTCTGCATATTCTCTGCAAATTACAGTGGCTGTAGCATTACTGTTATAAAGAAATGGCCAAATATTAAAGATTAAGTGCACATTTGAATTAAATGTTGTTTAGTCAATATTACACAAAGATTAGTTTGTGCAGTAAAGTGTAAAAACAATCGTCAGACTGCAATCTGCAGTCATTTGTTATAATGTGTAATGTACATTAGCTCTATTGTTTATAATGCATTATGTATTTTAACAGTTTTGTTCAATAAAACCTTATGATTACTTACTTTTGATACTTTATTTAAAACAGTTATTATTACCTCATTGCTAATATATGTGTTTTAAGTTATTTTAAAGGCTATTGTTTGCTTAGGTTAATTTCAATTACCACAAAAAAAAAAAAAATTATCCGATTACTCGATTAATCATCAGAATAATCAACTAATTATGAATAATCGGCTAATCGGCTGATAAATTTAGTATCGCTTCAGGTTTATCTATATCTATATGACCCAAACAAATGAGGGGGCTCCCTGTATAGTATCGGTATCGACATCGGTGTGACGAGTGGGGCGGGGCTGAGAGCCGTGGGAAAGGAACGAGGCCGGTGGAGTATAATGATAATGAGCGACACCTGCGCCACTCACCGGTCTCGAGTCCCACGGAGGAGCTCTGGAAGGACAAAAGGAGGAGCGACGACAGTGGCAGACGAGAGAGGACCAGCCCTGGACTTTATTTTGCGTTTTGTGTGCGGCAGTCGTTCGTGAGGGGCTGCCGCTTTGCTTGTGTGTTTGTTTATTTGATTATTAAAGTGTTTAAGTGTTCGCCGGTTCCCGCCTCCTTCTTCCCGTTCTACGAACTGTGTTACATTAGTGCCGAAACCCGGGAGGAAGGAGGGACATGCTGTCAGAAGAACACTCGCTGCTGAGCGGGATCGCTGAGGAGGTCAGGCAGCACGAAGGAGTGGACGAATGTTGCTGCCCGAGGCGGTGGTGCTGGAGCGAGGGTACCATAGGTGGGACGGAAGGCTCGTTGCCGTGCTCCGGGGTCGAGGAGGGGTGGCTGCCGTCCGAGAGGGAGCGGAGGAGTCGGCGCCGTTTGCCAGTGGGCCGGAGCCTGCTGCCGTCCGCCATGTTGGGGACTCACAGGGAACGGGGGACTCGCTGCCGGCTGCCCTCAAGCCGGAGGAGCCATCGCCGCCCGCCTGGAGGCGGAGGAGCGTTGAGCCGTCCACCAAAGGATGTCCAGTACCATCGCATGGCACCGCGAGTCAAAGTAGCTCAGCTGGTTGAGGACCGAGCGGCAGTGTGTCCGGGAACCGGACCAAGAGTTTTTTTTTTTCTTTTCCTCTCTCCCCTCTCTCGTCTCTGTCTCTCCTCATCCTTCCGTCTCCTTTCCTCTCGCCTCGTCTGTCCTTACCCCCAGGTACGCTGCGGCCGCCCTGGCGGGCCCCAGGTAGAGCACAGTCTAGAGGGTATGTGACGAGTGGGGCGGGGCCGAGAGCCATGGGAACGGAACGAGGCCGGTGGAGTATAATGATAATGAGCGACACCTGCGCCACTCACCGGTCTCGAGTCCCACGGAGGAGCTCTGGAAGGATAAAAGGAGGAGCGACGACAGTGGCAGACGAGAGAGGACCAGGCCTGGACTTTATTTTGCATTTTGTGTGCGGCAGTCATCCGTGAGGGGCTGCCGCTTTACTTTTGTGTTTGTTTATTTTATTATTAAAGTGTTTAAATGTTCGCCAGTTCCCGCCTCCTCCTCCCCGTTCTACGAACTGTGTTACAATCGGTATCGGCATATATAAATATGAAAAATCGACTATCAGTATCGGCTGATAAATTCATTATCAGTTCAGGTTTATCTATATCTATATGACCCAAACAAATGAAAGGGCTTCCTGTATAGTATCGGTATTGGCAGACATACGGCATATCGGCAGGGGGCTTCCTGTATAGTATCGGTATCGGCAGATATACTTCTGAATAATCTGCTGTATCGGCTGACAAATTTAGTATTGGTTCAGGCATATCTATATCTATATGACCCAAACAAAAACTATGTATCCTTGCCTTTGGATATCCTCCAAGCTCCTGGATTTTCTCAGGCGTGTAGGCCTCTCGGAGTTTGCTGGTCCAGGGTCCCACTGCACGGATGTGAAGGCTAAGGGTCTCCTCGTGTGGAGCGGATGTCAGGGTGAAAGGATGGTACTCATCTGTGCCCAGCGCCAGGCATGCGATACGTACCCACTGTCCTGAGCGGTAGACAAAACCTTGTGGACGCTTAAACTCCAGGTATGTTACATCTGCCAGTTTAGAGAAATGGAAAATAGGGTTTGTTATCAGTGCTACTAGTGCACTTTAGACAGTCTGCTAACTATAACGAACTTTAGCAGTACATGTCAACTAACTTTGATTGAGTTTTAATAGACTGTTAGGTTATTTCAAAATTAGAGTTAAAGTTCACATGTACTACATGCAAAGTTACTTAAAGTCAGTGCTGGGGGTATCGCATTACTAGTAACTAGTGTTGTCAAACAATAATTTGTGATTAATCGCATCCAAAATAAATGTTTTTGTTTACATAATATATGTTTGTGTACTGTCTATATTTATTATGTACAGCAAAAGTTTCAAAAGTTTCAAAGTTTCAAAAGTTTCAAGAGGTCAAAAGTTTACATCTCTCTTTCAGAATCTGCAAAATGTTCATTATTTTACCAAAATAAGGGATCATACAAAATACACGTTATTGTTTATTAAGTACTGACCTGAATAAGATATTTCAGTAAAAAAAATGTTTACATACAGTCCACAAGAGAAAATAATAGTTGAATTTATAAAAATGTTTTTGTTAAGTGATAGTTGTTCATGAGTCCCTTGTTTGTCCTGAACAGTTAAACTGCCTGCTGTTCTTCAGAAAAATCCTACAGGTCCAGTAAATTATTTGGTTTTTCAGCATTTTTGTGTATTTGAACCCTTTTCAACAATGACTGTATGATTTTGAGACCCTTCTTTTCACTCTGTGGACAACTGAGGGACTCATACGCAACTACTACAGAAGGTTCAAACACTCACTGATGCTCCAGAAGGCAAGACCATGCATTAAGAGCCGAGGGGGTAAAAACTTTTTGAAATTGAAGATTAGAGTAAAATGTAACTTATTTTGTCTTCTGAGAAACATGTAAGTACCTTCCGTCGCCTCTGAAGGGCAGTACTAAATGAAAAAATAAGATATTTAGGCAAAATAAGGAAAATTTACACATCTCCATTCTGTTAAAAAGTTTTCACCCCCCGGCTCTGCATTGTTTTTCTTTCTGGAGCATCAGTGAGTGTTTGAACCTTCTGTAATAGTTGCATATCCCTCAGTTGTCCTCAATGTGAAAAGATGGATCTCAAAATCATACAGTCATTGTTGGAAAGGGTTCAAATACACAAAAATGCTGAAAAACCAAATTATTTGTGGGACCTTATGTGGGAGGCTTATTAATTGTTTTTAAAAATAAATAAGCAAGCTCAGCTCAAGTGAATACCAAAGTAATGTAATGTATTACTTTTCATAAAAAGTAATGCAATAATTTACTTTTTTTTGGAGGAACACAATACTGTATTCCATTACTTTTAAAAGTAACTTTCCCCAACGCTGCTTAGTCAGTACAATGCCTACTGGGTGACATCATTTCATTTTAAAATCAATAAAGTGACTTGTGAATTCAACTCGTGGTTTCCTGTTTCGAGACGCTGTATGATTTCACAGCCAGAGCAATTAGAAGTGAACACTTTACAGCACATGACACACTGCTGTGTGCTCAGGCCCTTGGAGACTCTAAGATAAAAAGAGCTTTGTGCTGAATCTGTTGAGAAGATTGTTTACCTGAGGGCAGCAGCTCAGCTTTCACCACTGGGATCTCCACCTTCTTCCTGTTGAGGCTGATGAGCTTGTCCAAGAGGAAGAAGAGGCCAGGGGGGATCAGGTAGATGTGGAAGCGGGGCTCCTGGAGGAGGGCGTAGCTGCCGTGGATTACCGTCTGTAAATAAAATAATTACAATCATAATCATTTCTGGTTAATATTTTTTTCCCTTTTGTTCTGTTGCAATAGGTGTGTTTTTATCCTTTACCAGGACATAGACGAGCACATATAGGTGGTGTGTGATCCAGAATCCTCTAAAGCTGATGCGTCTGAAATAGTGTGAGGCGAAGACATACATAAAGGCGAAAATCAGCAGCAACAGAACCCCAGTGAGACCTGAAAGAAAAATAAAATAGGGAGTTACAGCAGGCAAATAACTATATATATATATAGTTATAGTTATAACTATATCTAATGAATATCAAAACAATACTGAATGTGCAGCTATACCAGGAATTGTCTTGAAAAACCAGTAGGTCCATTTCATCGGAAGCTCAGATCTGCAAATTATCAACCCATAGAATTTTAGACAAGGTTTCCGCACTAACAATAAGTTGTTTTATGTTCCCATTAAAGGGATAGTTCACAGAAAAATAAAAATGACCCCATGATTTACTCACCCTCAAGCTATCCTAGATGTAAATGACTTTCTTCTTTCAGATTAATACAACTGGAGTTATATTAAAAAAAAAAACATCTTGGCTCTTTTAAGAATTATAATATTTGTGGGTGAACTATCCCGTTAAGAAAACTATCAATTTGATCAATTTGCAAACATTATGGAAATGTTACTTTTGAACTTTTGTTGCTTTTGTACATTTAAAAAAAATTTAAAAAATGTTATATGATCAATATAATTACATATAAAATTACGAATTACCCATTGTTGGAGAACACTCTAGGAAACAGGCAGGCAAGAATGCTGAGGTCACTGATGCAGAAAACGTAAACGTTGACCACATGACCCAAACTGTGAACAACTGGCACGAAAAAAAAAAAAAAACATGCATAAATATAATTGCCTAGCTCATTTCTTTGAGGGAATGATACATAACTCAATGGAACTTTGAACCCTGCATTGATTGAGAATAAATCAATATGCCATAAACTGTACAAATATGTCTTGACACGCAAAGTGTTAATGAACATGATGATGTAAGGTTCTACTGAATCTTATCTTGTGAATTTCTTTTCTTTCACTTAAGAAAGTTCAAGTATTGAAATTTAGAGGGAATTTTTCTCTTCTGACCTGAGAGAACAACAGCAGCTATAGCCATGTGACGGTGAAGGTCGATGGCCGCATCGAATGGGATGTATCTGTTGAGAAAAGTCTCTCTGCACATGGTGATCAGGTTACGGCACACAGTCAGAAGCATGTAGGGAAACAGGAAGGAGATGGCAGCCGCAGAACCGCGAGACACGAGCACACCCACTATAGATGTCTCTGGGAAGCCACTTGCATGTGCCTGTAAACCATAATCTACAAACATTGCTATTGGTTTGCAAACATTAGTGCGGATCTCCAGGGTCAAAAAATAAAAACAGTTCAACATGATCATAATAAATCAAGTTACGGCTTAAATATGCACAATACAATGTTCAGAGATGTAAAGACACAAAATAAAGGAACACTTACAGTAGCATCTTTCCAGTGCTAGTCCAGCTGTGATCCCGTATATAATGACCATGCAAATGATATGCCTTCTGTAGTTTTCTATGAAGCGTTTGAACTGCTGGATGCGTTGCTGCACTGGGTTCCTGTTGTAGCGCTCTCTCTGAGGCTTCACGTACACCTTAGCATTGCTTTGTCCAATTCTAACAAGAGAAACGAAACATATTCCATTTGAACTAGGGTGGCATGACAAAAACAACATAACTTTACGTTCATTACGTTCTCAGAACGCGTTGTCAAACTTGGTTGGGTTTTTTCAAAAAGCAACATTGGGCTGTTCAGACATGGTTTACTATATCGTTTCAAACTATTTTATCTATATTCAGACTCACACATTTATCTGTATATCTGTCTAGCTAGTTAGTAGGTTAGACAGATAACTAACAAGAAAGTTGTCTATTTGGCTGTCTTTCTAACTAATTAGATAGACAGACATGTGGATAACTACCTAGATAGAAAGACAGCCTAACTATAGATAACTAATTCAACAGACAGACAGACAGACAGACAGGTAGACAACTTACTAATTAAACAGATAAGTTTGAGAAGTTTGAGAAATAAACAGATAGAAAGCCAGCCAGGTAGATAACTAACTAATTAGATACACTGGCCAGTGCATAGGTAATTACCTAGGTAGAAAGACAAGCCAATAAATAACTAATTAGTCAGACAAAAAGACAGGCAGATAGAGAAAAACAGGCAGATGCATAACTAATTATACAGATGGGTGCATAACTAGCTAACTAGTTCGAAAGACAAGCCAATAAATAACTATTTAGACAGACAGACATGTGGATAACTAGCTAGACAGAAAGACAGCCTAACTATAGATAACTAATTTGACAGGCAGACAGGTAGACAACTTACTAATTAGACAGATAACCCATGTTAGCAGACAGAAAGACAGCCAAGTATATAACTAACCAATTAGATACACTGACCGGTGCATAGGTAATTACCTAGGTATGCATATACTAATTATACAGACAGAAGGATAACTAACTAGTTTGAAAGACAAGCCAATAAATAATTAACTATTTAGACGGACAGACATGTGGACAACTATCTAGACAGAAAGACAGCCTAACTATAGATAACTAATTTGACAGACAACTTACTAATTGGACAGATAACCCATGTTTGAGAAGTAGACAGAAAGACAGCCAGTTAGATAACTAACTAATTAGATACACTGACCAGTGAATAAGTAATTAACTAGGTAGAAAGACAAGCCAATAAATAACTAATTAGACAGACAGAAAGACAAGTGGATAACTAGACAGAAAGACAGCCAGACAGATAGCTTACTAACTATATAAAACAGGCAGATTCATAACTAATTATACAGACAGAAGGATAACTAACTAGTTTGAAAGACAAGCCAATAAATAACTATTTAGACAGACATGTGGACAAATAAAAAACTAGATAGAAAGACACCCAGTTAGATAACTAACTAACCGAACAAAAAGACAACCAGAGATATAACTAAACAGATAGACTGACAGATGGATAACTTACTAACTAGATAGAAAGACATATAGATAAGTAACTAATTAGACCAGGGGTCCTCAACCCTGGTCCTGGAGATTGACCTTCCTGCAGAGTTCAGCTCCAACCCTGACCAAACACACCTGAACCAGCTAATTAGGATCTGAAGGAGCACTTGATAATTACAGACAGGTGTGTTTGATAAGGGTTGGAACTAAACTCTGCAGGAAGGTCTCGATCTCCAGGAACAGGTTTGGGCACCCCTAAATTAGACAAACAGATAGGTGCATAATTAGCAAAATAAACAGAAAGACAGCCAGATACAGTAGATAAGTAATTAGAGAGACGGACAGTTGATAACTAAATAGCTAGACAGAAAAAATACCGTCAGACAGGTAACTAACTAACCAGACAGAAAGACAGCCAGAGAGATAACTAATTAAGACAGATTATTAACTAACTATGTCTAGTTAGTTATCTATATGCTTTCAAACTCACAATTTTATCTATATTCAGACAAATGTATTGGTATGTCTGTCTAGCTAGTTAGTAGGTTAGATAGACAGATAACTAATTAGAAAGGCTGTCTGGCTGTCTTTCAGTTTGTTTAGATATCCACCTGTCTGAATGTCTGTTTAGTTGTCCACCTGGCAAACAGACATAAAGACATCCATGTTGATAACTAATTAGATATGCTAGCTGGTGGATAAGTAACTACCTAGGTAGAACCAACTAATTAGACAGATAGAAAGACAGGTAGATAACTAGACAGAAAGAGAGCCAAATAGATAACTTACTAACAATATAGAAAAACAGGCAGATACATAACTAATTATACAAACAGGTGGATAACTAACTTACTAGTTGGAAAGACAAGACAATAAATAACTAGATAGAAAGAAAGCCAGTTTGGTAACTAACTAATTATAAAAACAGACAGATTACTAACCACCATCTATTTCTATTTAGTTATCTAAATAGTTTGGCTGGCTGTTTCTATCTGTTTAAGTATCCACCTGTCTATTTGAATGTCTGTCTACCTGTCTGTTTGTCCAATTAATTAGTTATCTATATGACTGTCTTTCTATCTAGCTAGTTATCCACATGTCTACCTGTCTAATTAGTTAGACAGCCAGGTAGATAACTAAACAGGCATTCAGACAGACAGGTAGATAATTAACTAATTAGATACACTGACCGGTGGATAAGTAACTAACTAGGTAGAAAGACAAGCCAATAAATAGCAAATTAGACAGACAGAAAGACAGGCAGATAGAGAAAAACAGGCAGATGAATAACTAACTACCCTGATACAAAGACAACCCGATAAATAACTAACTGTTTATAATAAATAACTAGACAGAAAGATAGCTAGTTAGATAACTAATTAGATAGACTGACAGGTAGATGACGAATAAGATAGAAAGACAACCAGACAGATAACCAACTAATCAGACAGAAAACCAGTCAGAGAAATAACTGACTAATTAGATTGGACAGATGGATAACTTACTAAATAGATAGGTGGATAATTAACAAACTAAACAGAAAGAGAACCAGATACAGTAGATAACTAATTAGAGAGACGGACAGGTGGATAACTAAATAACTAACCAGACAGAAAGACAGCCAGAGATATAACTAATTAGATAGACTGACAGATGAATAACCTACTAACTGGCTAGAAAGACAGACAGATAAGTAATTAGACAGACAGATAAGTGGCTAATTAGCAAACTAAACAGAAATACAGCCAGATACAGTAAACACCTTAGAGAAACAGACAGGTCGATAACTAATAAATACAGCCAGACAGATAACTAAGTAACCAGACAGCCAGATACAGTCGAAAAACTAATTAGAGAGACAGACAGGTTGGTAACTACATAACTAGATTGAAAAAAATATACACCTAGACAGATAACTAACTAACCAAACAGAAATACAGCCAGAGAGATACTTAATTATCTCTCTAAGCAACTAGTTATCTTTTTGTTTATTTGTATTTCTACTTAGTTGTCTGTATGCTTGTCTGTCTAGTGCAAGGGTGTTCAAACTAGGGTGCTGGAGGGCCACTGTCCTGCAGAGTTTAGCTCCCACATGCCTAGAAGTTTCTAGTATACCTAGTAAGACCTTGATTTATTGCTTTAGGTGTGTTTAATTGGGGTTGGAGCTGAACTCTCCAGGACAGTGAACCTCCTTAACTGTTTGCAATTGCATTGTAACATACTCCCAAAAACCTACAACTTAAAATCACTGTAGAGGCTATTGCACTGGTCATCACTCACATTGTCTTCATAATATGTAAAAATGTAATTATTTGTGCAACTGCATTAGCCTATTCAATTTTCAATTTTCACAGTCATCTAAAGATTATGACATTCGAAGTGAAACCTGACCAGTATTACGTCACAGAATGGCATCACTTCCCACAAATAACTTTGATTGCCACATTTCTCAATAGCCAACAAATGACAGGTTTCACAAAGACTTAAATCTAACACCTAGCTGAGCTCCTAATGACAGTACCAATGTCAGAACATGTTTCGTAATGTAACACATGCTCTAAAATGACCACGGCAGAGATATTATACAGTAACATCTCACTTCTTGGTCTGTCTTTGACGAAGTTCCTGGTCTTGCTCCCCCTCAGGCCTGTGAGTAAGCTCTTCCACTGCTGGAGAACTATGAAAGGAATCAAAATCAACTTAGCTGTTTTTCTGTATACTCCTTTAAAATGAGTTTTATGTTATATAATTTTTAATTACCTATTTTTTTTAATGAAAGATACTCGGTGTTGTCTGGCTAGTTTTTTCTTGCCAAGTACTTCCATGCCTGGGAATACATGAACAACAGTTCCAAAGTAAAATGCCTCTGTGTTAGGTGAGATAATAAATAGAGACATGGGAGATTAGATAATAAAGAAAAATATATCCTTAACCTTTAATACTGAGCTGAGCTGAATGGTCTTGCAGCAGAAAGTGAAAGTCCTCCCAGGAGAAGCAATCTTTGTTGTGAAGACCAGCTGCCTGAAGCATAGCTGCTATGCCATCATCAGCCTGACTCTTAGATAGAGCACTTCCAGAGATATCAATGAAAGACCTGCATAAGACAAGAGGGAAAAACTGACTAGAAGAAAGAAGAAATCCTTCAGAGGAATTTAACTGACTTGTAAAAGTATACCATCTGCATCTCAAAGTTCACACAAAAGACTTTTGTTCTCTACAAGACTCAAAAAACAACAAAAAAACATCAGAACCAACCTGAGTAAGGAAGTAAACTCATCCCTGGTCAAGAAGCCATCTTCTTTAATGTCATGCATTGAAAACAGAAGCTTAGATTTCTCCTCAGGAGTACCTGGATTTGAAAGTCAAAAACAGCAAACATTTTAACACTCTTACCAACGCAACATAATACTGTAAAACTGTAACATTCTAACAACAAAGGTAACTTACTAACATTGTAATGCTGCAAATTGCAAAACTATAACATTCTTAGAGCATAAAAAGGTAACTTTGTAGCTTTGTAATGTTCTAATGTCATTACACTGTAAAATTGTAAAACTGTAACATCTTAATGTAACAGGGTAACTGCAGCATTGTAAACTCGTAAGACTGTAACATTGTAACATAACACTGTACAATTGTAACATCCTTAAAAGGTAACTTAGTACCACTGTAACATCTTAACAATATAACATTGTAACACTGTAAAATTGTGAAACTGTAACATTCTCACAACATAAAAAGGTAACTTTGTAGCATTGTAACATTCTTATATCATACCACTGTACAATTTCAAAACTGTAACATCGTAACTGTAACATCTTACTAATGTAACAAGGTAACTTTGCAGCATTGTAAAATCATAAACTATGACATTGTAACATCATAACACCATCAAATTGTAACATCCTAACAAGGTAACTTAGTAGCGTTGTAACATACCTCTGTAACAATGTAAAACTGTAAAACTGTAACATTTTAACGACATAAAAAGGCAACTTTGTAGAATTGTAACACTCGAACACCGTAACACTGTAAAACTGTAACATCCTAACAATGTAACAAGGTAACTTAGTAGCACTAAAACATTGTAACAATGTAACAATGTAACATCTTATCATAACACCGTAACATTGTAAAATTGTAAAACTGTAACATTCTAACATAAAAAGACAACTTTGTAGCATTCTAAAATTCTAACATCCTAACACTGTAAAATTGTGATACTGTAACATTTTAACAATGTTACAAGATACAATTTGTTACAACTTGCAGAATTGTAAAATAATAAAATTGTAACATTGGAACATCATAACAGTGAAATTTTAACATCCTTACAAGGTAACTTTGTAGCACTAAAACAACTGTAACATCTTATCATAACACTGTACCACTATAAAATTGTAAAACTGTAACATTCTAACAATATAAAAAGGTAACTTTGGAAAAAGGAAACGTTCCTAGTTTCTGCGGCGTGAATACGCAGAAAAAGCGAGAACATCTGACAATAGTTCTAGGAACTATGAAAAGGTTCCTCTGCAGAAGCCCCTTTAGTAGCACTGTACCATCGTAACACTGTCACACTATCATAACATTCTAACATCGAAACACTTTAAAACTGTAAAACTGTAACATCCTCACAACGTATGGCAACTTTGTAGCATTGTAACTTTCTGACATTGCAACACTGTAAAACTGTAATATCCTAACAACATAAGGTCAATTCGTAGCATTGTAACGTCACAACATTGCAACCCTCTAACTTTGTAGTATTCAAAATGGTGATGTTGTAACAACATGTATTGAAACACTACACTGCAATACAAAAGATCTGAACAACCTCACCTGTCATGACAATGACAATAACATCCAGGAACTCCTGAAACGAAAGGTATCCATTGCCATCCTTGTCAGCCAAAGTAAACATGGACTCTACAAAGAGAGAATCAGGCTTCAGACCGAACACACTGGCGAATTCAATTCGTGTGAGCTCACACTGTAAAGCTTCTCTGGTCCTACTGCTCAAGTCGCCTGCATCACTTTTATCAATGCCCAAGACCTGGAGTCAAAAAACACATGTATGAAACTACTCCACGACAGTGGAATGATGACAAAATGACCTTGCAGTCATACGAATAGACAACAGAAATGCATACCTTTGAAAAAGCGTGCTTGAAGAACGTCTCCACAATCTTTTCCCTCTGTGTTCTGGTTACTGCATCTCTGAGAATCTCTTTCTCACTCATTTCCATCACAGTTAGACTCTGAATTCTGCCCTCCAGCTCAGAGCGCAGGTGACTCAGGAACTTTGACCTCTGACCAGCATCCTCAAAGAACAAAACCTTCCGGACAGAAATTCAGCAACTTAATGTCGCGTTGAGCATTAGTTGAATGATGACAACAGAATGAACTACCAAATACCTACCACATCATACTCTTTGGGGATCTTCAGGAGTAGAACACGATGCTGATAGTCACTGGATATTAACACATTAAGGGCTTGATTGCCCAAGTTGTGAGAACTGAGAAGACAGCCATTCTCATCAAAAGTCTGTAATCCTGTCTTCTCATTGAAAGCAAGTGCGACTTGTCGGGGTGCTGCATTGTGCCCTAACCACTCTTTGGCTGAGCAAAAAAGTCAAATGCAAAATCAGATGTTAATAAACTCATCTTCACTGGCACTTGAGACCAGTGTGACACTGCAAGTGATGTTACTGACCAGTAATTTCATGTGCAGGTTTCTTGTCTGTGGGGGAACCTCTGAGTTTCTTTTGGAATCGTTTGTACCTGGCTGTCCGGACATGAGCAACTACACAAGCTACTATGTAGCTTACTGTTGAGAGAGCAACATTTACAATTTTTTAGACAAAAGATGACAAATAATGAAAATACATAATTATTGTTATATAAAAATGCTATAATTTATATAAAATGCTATATATAAAATTAATATTATTATCAAATAAATAATACTATTATTTAACATTTTAATTATTTAAAAATCCACACAAATTTCCATTCTATTTTTTTTTATAAAAAACTATATATTTATTATTATTTTAATAAAATATATTATTATATAAAATACTATAACGTGTTTTACATTTTTCTTTTGTGATTTAATAATTAATGCAATAAATACATAAATAAATAAATAATGTTATATATTTTTACTTTAAAACAAGAATAACATTTATTTAAAAAATATATAAAAATATTGAAAAATACATAAATATTGTTGTATAAAATACTATTATTTATGTAAAATACTATATATAAAATACTATCATTTAAAGTTCTAATAATTAATACTACTTTTAATACTATTATCTAAAAAATAATACTATTATTTAACATTTGAATTATATTAATGGAAAACAATTCACACAAAGTCTCATTCCAATATGTTTTTAATAAAAGATTATATAATTATTATTTTAATAAAAAAATATAATAATTGTTATTATTATATAAAAACTTGTTTTGCATTTTTCTTTTATGATTTAATAATTAATGCAATAAATAAATAAATAATGTTACATATTTTTACTATAAATCAAGAATATTATTCAGATCTTTTTAAAACAAAATATTAAAAATAATGAAAATACATAAATATTGTTATATAAAAACATTATTATTTATATAAAATACTATATATAAATAAACTATTATTTAAAATTCCAATAAATAATGCTATTTTTAATACTCGTGTCTAATAAATAATACTATTATTTAACATTTTATTTATTTTAATTATTTTAAATGGAAAACATTTCACACAAAATTCCATTCCTGTGTTTATAAACGATTATATAATAATTATTATTTAATAAAATTGTGTTATAAAACTATATTATATTAAAATTATATTAAAAATAATTATCATTATTATATAAAATACTATTACTTGTGTTTCACATTTTTCTTTTGTGATTTAATAATTAATGCAATAAATAAACAGACAAACAAACTTTTATAATTACAACACAAATGCAGTTCAATTTAATTATAATTTCATTTTTTAATTATAATTTAAAAGAAATTATTTATAATTTATTTAGCACACACACAAAAAAATTATGAATGACACTGACCAACAGGAAACAGGAAGAGCACCGCCACCGTTGCACCAAAACCAGCTTTGCTGCTGTTGTCAAAGTAGCTCATAGAGGAGGCCTTTGTGCAGGGGTGAAGATCAGAGGCTGTGATTGGCTGAGGCTGGGGGCAGGGATCACCTGATCACAAAACAAATATAAACACATCACGGCTTTATAAAATGAGATTTTGTGGAATATGCTGATGCGTGTGGGTTACTTCTTACCGTTCATCCAGAAGAACACGTTCTTTTGAATGTCGCCCTCTTCTGCACTGGTGACGTGCAAAAGGACATCATAAAAGGTTGTGTTACGTATAGCTCGGATCTCCTCCTCAGTGAACAATCTGACAGGAAGAAAAACTGATACTTAAGCAAAAATATCTAGTATTGTTTAACTGCTTTCATATAATGGAAAGGAAAATATCCCACCCATTTTGTATGTTCTCAAACCAGAAGCGATCAGCATTTCTTATGCGTTCAAACTGGTCCTGGATGATGGTGGAAAACACCGGACCTGGTCCTTCCTGTGTTTCTAGCAGGCCGCCCACAAATAGCTCAAGTCTGGAGATATCATTCTCATATAACTCTGCAAGCTTTCTTAAAAACTGAAAAGAGATTCAAAGAATCAGATTTTGACCAATTGTTTGGGTGATGTGCATTCTGGGTATTTGCTACTGAGAGATTCTATAGCAGCACCTGTGTGTTATTCAGTTTAGGGTTGATCTCGTCCCAGCTGTTGATCGGACGCATGTTAAGCGACTCTCTGATCTGGTTATAACTGGGCAGCCCAAAATCACGCCCCCTCTGGATGGTCAAAGCCACTGCATCAGAGCGTGAAAACCGCAAGGGGCCGTACATGTAGTCTAATGGAGAAAAGAAACAGAGAAGATGAGTTAACCAGTAGATCTTCTTGATGTCATTAAATGAATTGAAAGAAAAGGCAACCTCTCAAATCTTCAACAATGATGTTGTCCTCTCGCTCAGCGATCTGAGAAGCCATGCCCATTATTAGCTCATCTACATCCTGACTGGACTGCAAGTTTGGATTCTGAAACATATACATAAACATATAACTTGATGATATATCAATGTAGGTTTCATATTATAATTTTATTGTATTTTTTAAAAAAATTATTTTAAAACAGTAATTTCTTAACAAAAAATATATTTACATATACGGGCCATTCTACAGAACTGGTGCAAACTGCTGTCTCACAACCAAAATACACATTTAAAAAGCATTTAAGTATTCAAATCTTAGATGTTTACTAAGATCCCAAGAAACCCACAATAATATTTAAAATATCAGTAAGCTTAATATATATAAAATCATCATGCAATTGGGATGTGGCTGTCCCAACCCTAACCCCTAAATTTCAACTTTTGTGAAAACTTTTTTAAAAAGTTTTAAAAAAATTAAAAAAAAAAGATATATGTGTAGAACTGTTCAGAACTGTGCTAGTTAACGATGATTAGCATCTTTGAGCTAGCTTCAAAAGTATCTAAAATTGTCACTACCGAAACAGTCACTACTGAAACATTTGGTGAAATTTCAGTAGTGACATCTTTGTTTTTTTTTGGGTGTTATATCATAAAATTGAGTTTTTATGTGTACAACCGTTCAGAACTGTGCTAGTTAACAATGTGCTGATTAGCATATTTGAGCTAGCTTCAAAAGTATCTAAAATTGTCACTACCGAAACAGTCACTACTGAAACATTTGGTGAAATTTCAGTAGTGACATCTTTGTTTTTTTTTGGGTGTTATATCATAAAATTGAGTTTTTATGTGTAGAACTGTTCAGAACTGTGCTAGTTAACGATGATTAGCATCTTTGAGCTAGCTTCAAAAGTATCTAAAATTGTCACTACCGAAACAGTCACTACTGAAACATTTGGTGAAATTTTAGTAGTGACATCTTTGTTTTTTTTGGGTGTTATATCATAAAATTGAGTTTTTATGTGTAGAACTGTTCAGAACTGTGCTAGTTAACGATGATTAGCATCTTTGAGCTAGCTTCAAAAGTATCTAAAATTGTCACTACCGAAACAGTCACTACTGAAACATTTGATGAAATTTTAGTAGTGACATCTTTGTTTTTTTTGGGTGTTATATCATAAAATTGAGTTTTTATGTGTAGAACTGTTCAGAACTGTGCTAGTTAACGATGATTAGCATCTTTGAGCTAGCTTCAAAAGTATCTAAAATTGTCACTACCGAAACAGTCACTACTGAAACATTTGGTGAAATTTCAGTAGTGACATCTTTGTTTTTTTTTGGGTGTTATATCATAAAATTGAGTTTTTATGTGTACAACCGTTCAGAACTGTGCTAGTTAACAATGTGCTGATTAGCATATTTGAGCTAGCTTCAAAAGTATCTAAAATTGTCACTACCGAAACAGTCACTACTGAAACATTTGGTGAAATTTCAGTAGTGACATCTTTGTTTTTTTTTGGGTGTTATATCATAAAATTGAGTTTTTATGTAGAACTGTTCAGAACTGTTAACGATGATTAGCATCTTTGAGCTAGCTTCAAAAGTATCTAAAATTGTCACTACCGAAACAGTCACTACTGAAACATTTGGTGAAATTTTAGTAGTGACATCTTTGTTTTTTTTGGGTGTTATATCATAAAATTGAGTTTTTATGTGTAGAACTGTACAGAACTGTGCTAGTTAACAATGTGCTGATTAGCATTTTTGAGCTAGCTTCAGAAGTATCTAAAATTGTCACTATTGAAACAGTCACTACTGAAACATTTGGTAAAATTTCTGTAGTGACATCTTTGTTTTTTTTGGGTGTTATATCATAAAATTGAGTTTTTATGTGTACAACTGTTCAGAACTGTGCTAGCTAACCATGTGGTGATTAGCATATTTGAGCTAGCTTCAAAAGTATCTAAAATTGTCACTATTGAAACAGTCACCACTGAAACATTTGGTGAAATTTCAGTAGTGACATCCTTGTTTTTTTGGGTGTTATTGCATGAAATTGAGTTTTTATGTGTACAACTGTTCAGAACTGTGCTAGCTAGCCATGTGCTGATTAGCGTCTCTGGGTTAGGTTCAAAAATATCTAAAATTGTCACTACCAAAACAGTTACGACCGAAACATATCATCACTGTTACAGTGACAAAAGGGAACACATAACCCAGATAGCACATGTACGTCTGCAAGATGTCTGTTAAAGATCTCTTGATCTGGAAAGCATCTGCTGTGTACAAACGTCTGACAGACGTCTGTAAGATGTCAGTTTCACAAACATCTAAATAATAAACATCTTAAAGACATCTAATAGAAGTCTATTTGACATCTGATAGGAAATGTACAATAGATGTATTGCAGATGAATAGATGTCTTGCAGATATAGTAATAGATGTCTCTGAGATGTACATGTGCTATCAGGGATTTCTTAATTTGGGGGAAATAAACAAAATTTTAGTGCAGTTCTGCATATTTTTTGTATTTTACTATGTTTTAGTAGTGTTTTGGTATGCAAATTAAAATTCTGTAATGTGATGTGGTCGCACCAAAATATTACTGTCACTACTAAAAATGTGCAGTCACAACCGAAACATGGGATGTTTTGTCAAAAATAAAGTATACTGAAGTATCAACTAAGATGTTATGACAGTGTTTGGTTCAGTGTATATTCAAACTAATGAATCCTTAAGTTTGAAATCAGTAAGATCAACTTTTTGCCTTTTACAAAGAAAAAATGTATTCAAAATACAACAAATCTCATAAATCATGCTTGAAATATTGTTAAAATTGTAATTGTTATTGATGTACTTCTTAAAACTTTTTATTAAAATAGCAAAAATATATTTACAAGGTAAATGCAAGCAAACTGTTAATAGGTCAATATAACCCTTCAAATTAAATTATTATTTCTGTGTTTTGGTAGTGACAAATTTGGGGAGAGGAAAAATATTCCAGAACTTTCTGAAAATACAATATGAGAATTAACTGCACAATTGCTAGAAATGTGTACCTTGGATATTATATAATTTACATACGTATAAAATTAGTAAAAAAAAATAACAACACGTTTTTAAGGTGTTTCCTACTCTGACTTTGCACCAATTCTGTAGAATGGCCCATTTATTAAATAAAGAAATTCTTTAGGACAAAAACTTTAAAATTTTAATAATATGGTTGCATAATCCAAACCAAACCCAGTTGATCATGACTCACCTTTCGGTTCCAGAAGGTGTTGCATAAACGCAGGCCAGGAGATTTACTTGCATTGTTGTTCACAGCATTTTTGTAATGACACGTCCTGTTCCTGAATCCCCAAAATCACATTTAAACAAACTTTTAGATACAACTAAGGATTTTATACGGACACTATCATTTGAATGTTTGGGATCAATCAATTCCGGCAAAATGTATCACGGTTTCCACAAATATATTATGCACAACTTTTTCCAACAACAACAATAATAAAGTATAATAAAGAAATCTTTCTTGAGCATCAAATCTCAGATTTCTGAAGGATCATGTGACACTGAAGACTAGAGTAATGATGCTGAAAATTAAGCTTTGCATCACAGAAATAAATTACATTTTAAAACATATTCAAACAGAAATCACCCTTTTTTAAATTGTAATGATATTTCACAATTTTACTGTATTTTTAATCAAATAAATTCAGCCTCGATGAGCATAAGAGACTTCCTACCGACCCCAAACTTGAACAGTATAGTGCAAGTCTGTCTAGTACTATATTAAAATAAATACTTTAATGTTACTGTCAAAAGTGATTTCCAACTATTAAAATAATTCAATTTTAACATTTTCAGTCTTCCAACTAAACAGTTTTACAAAATGTACCTTTTATATACACCAGGTGGTGCAAGAGTCAGTCCAAACCTCACGGCAGCGGCTTCAAACTCGGCAGAGATCCCTGGATCAACATATTTCTGATAACCTGCAGAAAGACAGAATGAAAGTGTCATTCAGCTGGTATTATATATTTCCTTATTAGCTCATTATTTCACTAATCACTGTTAACAGTTCAGCTCTCAGCAGAAATGACATACTTGGCATCTGTTCACCAGTAATGACGTAGATGCCAACGACATGCTGTCAAATGCAAAGCAATCTACATATTATGCAAGCCACGAGAGAGATTTGAACAGACCACAGGTTAGTCTTGTGTAGCCAATCTTTTGACTTGCGGCATAAAGCCTGCTCATGTCTGGCCTTCACTTAAACAGGAAGAGACCATCTGACCTGCCGTATTTCATTTTGTTCAGTATACCACAAAAAGGCCTTCTGAAGTGAATCGATGTGTTTGCATAAGAAAACACTGGAGCACATGCAGATTCAAACACACACATCGGACTCTCACCTGGATAGGAAGGCACTTGAATTCCCAGATAGGACGGCAGCCATTCATAGAACGCTATATTCTGAGGAAAGATTAATCGTCAAATCAGAAATAAGACTACTGATATATTCATTCACCAGTGTGAAATATGAAGTGAAGGATACTGCGTTTCGCCCTCCAAATTGGCGCCTGTTACATGAAGTGAGTCAGTAATAGAGGACTGTGTGCTGTACCTGAAATGTGGCAATAACCCTCTTTCGAGCATTTTGGAAAAGCTCTTCGTCTGACCAAGAGGGGTGTTTCTCATGCAGTTTGAAGGCCAGGTAATTGTGGTAACGAAACCAGATAATTCCCTCAGTGACCGCGAAGATGTTCTCATTGGCCCAGGCATTCCCAAACTCTGAGGACACACAAAACCAGCAGCTGAAAACCACAACTTGCAACATTTCCATTAGCGCTTTGCAACGCACTTAAATTTTTTGTATTTAAGTACTGAAACCATGCAATATTGTGAAAAGTCACTCCGCTCTGTATTATGACCTCTTGTACTTTATTGCCTTATTGTTTGCTGCCTGCGCAGCCAGTTACAAGAGGATTAAGGATTTAAGAAGTTTTAGCAGATACATGCTCATGAAAAAGGGATTGAACACGGTGACAGACTAGATTAGGAGCACAAAAAGACTTAAAATTCTAAGTGTATCCCTTATGAAAATTTACTATAGTTACAGGTGCAACAGTAACACTCTGGGATTTATTTATTTAATTATTCGATCATTTAATCTTTAATTAATTAATTTATTAATATTAATTATAATTTTTAATGACATTTTTTTAATTTTACAATTTTTAAATTGTAAAAAATGTATTTTTTACCCTGTGTTTTGGGTTTATTAAAGACCTGTTTCATTTATCCACATCTCCATCGTTCCTTCCGGCACAGTTCCCATATGGTTAGGATTAGGGTTTGGCTTAGGGTTACTTATGCATAATTAATTGTTATTATAATAGTAAGTACACGTAACGTGTAACAAAGACACCTTAAAATAAAGTGTTACCGTTATAAATAATAAATGTACTACTTAAATTCCCCGTGAAATCAAAATTGAAGTTTTTTGGCTTTTAGTATAAATATGTTAGCCTTAAGGTTATCTATAAGCTAGTGTGTTTCAAAGCGCCCCGCCCCCTCCACTATAAATAGACGCTGAAGCTGTGGCTGAAATCGGTCATTTGTTCACAGAATTAGTATTTTCTGTACTATGATTATTGTAGTTAGTATTTTCTGGCACGTAGTGCACTATATAGAGGAGAGGGAATGATTCAGACCCATTGAGGTGAATGAAGCCTGGTTTCACTTTGTGTCACACAGTCTGCTCCAGTCTAGAGATGCGATGGCATGAAGCAAATCTTATGCACAAAACGTATCAGACCCATTTGAATTCTACACAGAATGGTATATTAATAGCGACATGGGTGAGACTGTGGTCGTCATACGCTGTCAAATGTGACTTTACCGAGCTCAACGGCTCTGGCCCAAGCTGTCATATAAATTAAACATTATTGGCTATTTTAAAAAGGTTGCAGGACTGCTGGATATGTTCAGCCCTGTCTTCCTGTTCCAGTTGAAATTACGTCAACACATAGAACAGGGGTGCCCAAACTTGGCCCTGGAGGGCCGGTGTCCTGCAAAGTTTATCTCCAACCCCAATTAGACACACCTGAACCAGCTAATCAAGCTCTATCTAGGCATACTAGAAAGTAGGGCTGGGCGATAATTCGATAATGATAAATTCGCGATATAATTTTCCTCGATAAAACTCGATAAAACGATATGAGGAGTTCGATAAATGTTCGATATAACTTTTATGTGCCAAAAGCGGAACGAAACAGCGCGACTCGTTTGAACGGACCGTTTATCCGCTGGGACCAAAGTTCAAACTGCCGCCCTGCGCGAGCTCACTGCAGAAGACGCATTTATTATCTGGATGCGGCGCGGACGCGTCTGGAAAAACCGAGCGCGTTGCACCGCATGCGCGTCCCTTCCGTTATGAGCGCAGCTGCCGCGCGCCGACATTTGAAATAACGAACTTAAGCGCGCAAAAGACGCGATATGTGAACAACTCTGTCACGCGAGCACTAAACAGTGTGTGAGATCCAGTGTGAAACACTTGAATTCAGCGATGAACACAAATGACTCTGTGATTCAAACTAGTTTAAAGCTGTGTGCAACAAGACAGACAGAAGGCTTTTCAATCTACACATCGCCATCATTTACCATGGATTTACTGTAGTAACACTCACTGCACCATGGTATTGTGGCAGCAATGTGGGATATTCACACTGAATTTTATTACAGCAGTAATGGTATATAGTTATAGTATGTGTGTATTTGTGATTAAGCTATAGCATGTGTGCATTTATACTGAATGTTTTTAGACTACCGTTTTCCATACAAATAGGCTCTAAAACCTATAAAACCATGTAGTTATATTTTTACCATGGTACTGAGGTACCATTATGTGTGGTTTTAACTGTGTTTATCATGATTTAAAATGTATGCTTGCTACTATGGGAGACCAATGCTTAATTTAAAAAAAAAATAATAATTAATTTAACCATATAAAACTGAGGTGGCTACAATTTTTACAGATGTTACTGATTGATAATGAACAAAAATTTACCTCTGCATCCTCAAGCTACTATCAAATGTGCATTTCTAAGAGACAAAAAAAGTGATATTACTATTACTATTATTATTATTATCATTATCAGACAACCCAAACCTGTTTCTTGATTTGAAACAATATAACTCATTAGAACATGCAGAAATTAATTTTTCTATTTAAGATATTTATTTTGTTAAGGAAAATTTATGGTCTGGCTTCTACAACTTCCACTTTGGAGCAAAAATCTGACTTTAAACTGGAAAGAAATAAAGATTTGACATTTATCGTGATAAATATCGACTGATATGAAAAAAATTGTCGTGACAATTTTTTTGCCCATATCGCCCAGCCCTACTAGAAACATCCCAGCAGGTGTGTAGAGGCAAGTTGGATCTAAACTCTGCAGGACACCTGCCCTCCAGGACATAGACATAGAACATAGAATAACGCTATGTGTTTTGCTTATCTTACCATAGAGTTCCTGTGAGCCAGGACCGGTACTGGGGTCCGGTGCACTCCACATGAGGTAACCGCTGCTGCTGCGCTGGGGCATGTCCTGTGAGGAACCTGACGCCAGCAAACCTTTGGAAAACGTTCTCAAAGCATCAGACCATGAGCTGGACAGTCCATAGATGGAGCTGCCATCTATCCACGCTGTCACGTGATTCACCTGAAATGAATGGTAGATAAAAATCTCAACAGGTCCTGCAGAGTTTAGCTCCAACTTGCCTCAACACACCTGCCTGGAAGTTTCTAGTGTGCCTAATAAGACCTTGATTAGCTGGTTCAGGTGTGTTTAATTGGAGTTGGAGCTAAAATCTGCACGATACCAGTCCTCCAGGACCGAGTTTGGCCATCTCTGGTCTACTATGCCAACATACGCACCGGTGTTCGGGGATTGTTGGGACTTTTGCCCGTTCTCGGATCCCACTCTGCTCTCTGGAACTGAAGCAGGACTGGTTTTGAAGAGTTAGAGCCAAAGACGGGATCTTCTTTTTGGACTTCAATATGCATGAACTCAGGTGGGCAACCGGGTCTTCGGGACGCTGAGATCTCAGACCACACATGGTAACCTGATGTAGTAATAAAGATAATAAAGGATTAGTTTACCCAAAAATAAAAATTCCGTCTTTAAGTACTCACCCTCATATCATTCCAAACCCGTAAGACCTTCATTCACCTTCGGAACACAAATATTTTTGATGAAGTCCGAGAGCTTATTTTCATAGCTTCATAACATTACGATTGACCACTGATGTCACATGGACTATTTTAATGATGTCCTTACTACCTTTCTGGGCCTTGAACATGTCAGTTGTGTTGCTGTCTATGCAGCATCAGAAAGCTCGTGGATTTCATCAGAAATATCTTCATTTGTGTTCTGAAGATGAACGGGTTTGGAACATCATGAGGGTGAGTAATTAATGACAGAACTTTCATTTTTGGGTGAACTATCCCTTTAAATTAGCCATCATAAGAAATCAAATTCTCCCTGATCCTTTACAAACAGAGGTCAATATCAGGAAAACATCTACTGAAATAATTGAAGAACTCTAAGAAGGGTTTAAAATTCTTATTAGAACAGTGCATAGATAGATCTGAACAGTTTGAAACAGTTCGAAGCTTGAGCAGATCTAAAAGTTAATCAAAACTCACTTTCAGATGCCCGACAATGACTCTGACTCAAAATGAGCCAAAATACTGGCATATCTGATCGTATGATGCTAGTTTTTGCTAACTCATTCAGCGCTCCAGTTCCTCCAACAGTCACTGAACTGAGGAAACAGATCAGACTTCGACTGAAGGCCGATGAGCTGCTGATATGAGCATGCATGAACCAAACACTTGATTGAAGGGGCAAAATAAGGTTTTTATGACTTCTCATTGTTTATGTAAAAAGGTGAGCTGATAAAGATCAGTTTATTCACTTTATGCACTTTAGAAAACATGTGTTTCACATGTACAGTTAAGGTCAAAAGTTTACATACACATGTTCATTATTTTATCAAAATAAGAGGGATCATGCAATATGCATGTCATTTTTTTATGTTGAATAATGTTTGTTGAAAAATGACCCCGTTCAAAAGTTTACATACACTTGATTATTGACACTTGATTGATACTGTGTTACCTGAATGTTTTTTTGTTTGTTTGTTTAGTGGTAGTTGTTCATGAGTCCCTTGTTTGTCCTGAACAGTTAAACTGCCCACTGTTCTTCAGAAAAATCCTTCAGGTCCCACAAATTCTTTGGCTTTTCAGCATTTATGTATTTGAACCCTTTATAACAATGACTGTATGATTTTGAGATCTGTCTGTCTATGTAACTTATTTTGTCATCTGGGAAACAAGTATGTTCTGTAACTAAAAACATTATATTTAGGTAAAATAAGACAAATGTCGTATTAAAAACATTTATTAATTAAAAATGTCTTAATATTAAAATCTTCATTCTGTTCAAAAGTTTTCACCCCTGGCTCTTAATGCATAGTTTTTTCCTTCTGGAGCATCAGTGAGTGTTTGAACCATCTTTAATAATTGCATATGAGTCACTCAGTTGTCCTCGGTGTGAAAAGATGGATCACAAAATCATAGTCATTGTTGGAAAGGGTTCAAATACACAAAAATACAGAAAAACCTGAATAACAGCATACAGTTTAACTGTTCAGGACAAACAAGGGACTCATGAACAACTAAACAAAAAAACACAGATGTGGATCATTCAGGTAACTATTTACCTATTTAATCTAACAATTTCTCACAAAAAGTGCTATTCCAAGTGACTGATACAGTCTGAATGAATCATTTTCATGACATTTCTGATCTAATCTGACTCATAGGGAAGAACGATTCCTTATAAACTGGACATCAATACTCCTTTCATGGACTCCAATGAATACATTGATGTGAACCAGGGTGTTTTTTTTCCATGGTAGACTAATGTCATAAGATAAAAATACAGTGAATGAGTAATTTTATAGTGCTTTTAGCATCTGTGAAGCTTGAGGATTCCAGTCTCCATACCTAGCAGAGTGCTTAAAATGTCTTTGGTTTTATTCCATGAAAGAAAGGACTGGAGTGAATAAATGGTACAGTTTTTGTTTTTTTATTAGGTGAACTATCCCTTCAAGGTAAATTACACTCGGGATGCATTTACTTTAAATGTCTTTAAACGATGTGAAACTGTAATTAAAGGGCTGGCTCTTCAGTCGACAGGTTGCACCTTGTTTAAATGAAAGCGTCACTCACCGAAGGCCACAGAGAGAACGCTTCTGTTCTTGTAGGACAGGAGACCGGATTGACCGCTCATGGCTATGTTGCTTATTTGACGGGGGTTGGGCAGGTGAGGTTCCTGTCGGGGCAGATAAACCCCATCGGTGTACTGTGCCGGATAGAGACGGACCAGTGCTGCATCTGTAGAAACAACATCCTAATGTTTATTTCTTTCTTTTATTTATTTTTTTTTGTAAAAAGCCTTTAAAAAAGCATGAACCATTCACCTGCAGCCCCTCGACCATGATCTGCCAAATTATTGTACCACCCATCATACCTTTGAACTTCCCAGCTAATGGCAGAATCGGCACCTGTTTGGATGAAGAGCAAAGGGAGTTTTGCAACACAGTAATAAACGTGAGTCATCATGTAATGTTAGTAAATGACGTATTAATTAATTGCATGCACACTCAAGCTGTTTTTAAAATACACCTAAGATATAGCTAAGATTCAAAATCCAATTCACATCCTGTAATGTCCCTTAGAAAAGGCTATTTTGTGACAGTGTACTTGTGAAATAGAGGAAAATGTTTTTAATAGCAGTTTATTGCAACACTTGAGAGTATATTTTATGGAAAACAGGAACTCATATAATAATAACATATATGCACAAAGTGATGTTCAAAAGCCTAAAAACACTAAAAAAAATACTTGTTTATTTTTTCTGATTAAAATTGCATTGAACATCTGAGAAAATAAGTAAAAATATTATAGAGTGATGAAAGGGGGTTCAAACAGTTTAAAATTATTTTTTAAATCTTAAGTCTTTATAGATAGATAGATAGTGTTAATTGCTATTATTTGTAAAATTTACTAGCAATTTCTAAGTGAAAATGGTTTATACACCAATTTCTTTCAGTGTAAATAGATGATAGATAGATAGATAGATAGATAGATAGATATCTACTCACCAATAGCTTGACAGAGAACAGACAGTGCAGTTAAAGTCCTCCAGAGTACCTCACATAAACCCATTCTTGCAAAGCAATGAAGCACCTCTTCTCCTGAACAAGAGCACTTCAACTTCTGACTAGAGAAACCCGCCGTGTGTACAAGTAGACACAACTTTCCTTTAAGACTGACAAATCAGGAACTTTAGAGCAACATTAAGGCAATTAAAGTGAAAATACAGTCACACCTGTCTACGGAATAGCAGACCTGTCCGCGAAAAGATCGGATGGCAGCGAAAATAAAAGGAAGAGACAGTGACGGAATGAGAGTCCGACCCACATCCACACCTGACTGTTACACGCTGAGTTTATGGTAAAGGGCTGGTCATGACCGGTTGACACCTTTTGGAAATACCAATCAATGCAAATCAAAGCTGTTATTAGGAAGTGCGATCCTTTAAAAGATGAGCTCCGAGCGGATCATTTTAATTCCAGGATACACATCTTTCCGTGCTGTTTTGCGGCTCTCATTGCGTCCACAGGTGAGTTGCAATGCGGCAGGGTAGAGATTGTCGTCGCGTATAGCTTTCCTTTTTGAATGTCTATGAAGTAACAATCAGTCAGACTTTTAAGAAAGATCCCTTGATTTACGCTAATCAAAGTATCATCATTCACGTTAACAATCACCTCAAGGTGCGCTTACCTGGACTGGTTACCTGAGCGGGATCATTTGCATTATAACGGGCTGCCCTGTGAGCAGTGCTTTCTGTAGATATTTTAAGTCATTTTATAGATTTTAAGGACGGATCTTAAGTGTGAAGATAAGTTAAAGATGGCTCAATTATGGGGGATGATTAGGTTATTTTAATTCTCAGGGAAACAAATTTGGAACGTTTCAAAAAGCACATTTTAACTATTAGAATTTTTTTTGAACATGTATGTGCCGCTAAAGTTAGAGCGCGAATTTCACTTAGTGATAAATGTAGATTGAATAGCAGGTTTTTCTGAAGTAGGGACGATATTTCAGCAAAACATAAAACTGTCATTATTTAGCCTTTTTTAACAAATCCATATATCACACAAACTAAAAAAGTCTAAGGAAGTTTACAGTCGCAAACTTTTTCACGGGCGGCCGAAAAGCCGCTCGACTACGGGTTTCGCTAAACGCGCTTAAACAATATTTCGACCCCCCTGAAATTCACTGTATAATTCGCACACTAGACTGTTATCTGCAATCTTCAGGTAACTGAGCCTCTGGCCAACACTGTCCTGCTTTCAGCTTTAGTTCTCGCCTGTGGAGGGAAGATGACTTTCTACGATGGCATTTACCCGTTCTACCCGCTACAAAGGAGCCCGTTCATCATCGACATCAGCCTGCTGGTCGTGATCCTGGTTTTCTCGGTTCTGGCTGTCAGTTTCCTCATCATTCTACCGGGAATACGTGGCAGATCGGTAAGTGGGTTGAATCAGCTTGTCTAGAACGCTTTTTCTATATCTACAGCTTTCTAATAAGGGTCAAACCTAATGCTAAATGTGACACTGGACCACAAAACCAGTCGTAAGTAGCACGGGTATATACTTGTAGGAATAGCCAACAATTCATTGTATGGGTCAAAATAATCGATTTTTCTTATATGTCAAGTAAAGATCATGTTCCATGAAGAAATTTTGTAAGAATTCAAAACTTAATTTCTGATTAGTAATATGCATTGCTAAGAACTTCATCTGGACAACTTCAAAGGCTCTTGAAAGTAAATTTCTCTTTTTTTGTTTTGTTTTGGGTTTTTTTTGCACCTTTAGATTCCAGATTCTAAAATAGTTGCATCTCTGCCAAATATTGTCCTATCCTAACAAACCATTTTGATCAATGGAAAACTTATTATTATTAATTATTCAGCCTTCAGCTAATAAATCTCAGTTCATAAAATTGACCCTTGTGACTGGTTTTGTGGTCCAACATCACAAATATGATTATGAGATGATAGATGGGTGAGAAGCTGTTAAATGCTATAGTTTTAAATACTTGTTGCTCTTTTAGAAACCTGATTGTTGTGTTTATAATGATTTCATATTTTTTGTAAAACTTTTACGCCATTTAAAAATTACTCTAAAATGTACAAACGTAATTACCAGGTACAAGGTGAATTATTGTAGCTTGAATTGAGTTTTTGCAAAAGCATTTTCTTTCTTTCTTTCCATTTTTACAAATATGCAATTTTGTAAAGGACATAGATTGCTTTTCTATATTCAGTTTTTAAAATCTCAGTGCCTGTACAGTAACAGTAACACAGTTCAGACTAAAATGATATATCTGAGATATTTTTATCAATTTCAGCAACATTTGTTTGTGCCTTTTGTTAATTTATAAACCTAGTGTGAAGTCTTTTACGTCAGCTCCTTATATCAGTCAAAGATGTAGAAAAAATACAAAGATTTTGTTTTAATATGTGCAAGAAAAGAGAGAAGAATATTAAAATATCCTCTTTTTCAGAGACTGTTCTGGATGTTCAGGATAATCACTAGTTTATTTATTGGAGCTGTTCTAGTAGGTGAGTATTTCAAGTATTTTTTTTTTTTTTAAGTTCATTAGGAAATCCAGTAGTTGTTGCAAAATATTTAAAATATTTTACATTTCATTA
This sequence comes from Labeo catla, assembly GCA_012976165.1. NCBI lineage: Eukaryota > Metazoa > Chordata > Actinopteri > Cypriniformes > Cyprinidae > Labeo > Labeo catla. The sequence goes on along the minus strand of VONZ01000490.1, from coordinate 233,829 downwards.
GACAACAAATTTCTGCTAGAGCTTTCACTAAATTGGCTAATTTTTCGATGGCATTTAACCGAGATCAAGGTGATAACGTAAAAGTCTTTCATTAAATGTAATTGGTTTGGTTTGACATATTTCTTATGTAATTCAATAGCATTTACATATTTTTAAGTGTGAGTAAGTGTCTAAAAATTCTACTGGGACAATAGAAATAAATATCCCTTTAAGACTAGTTATCTCATGGCATTATATAAGAGCTGCTAAAATTGTATAACAAATCCTTCATTTTCTTTCCATGACCTTCTCTAGCACTGAATTTTACTGGAGACTGGGCTGAAGCCAGAGCGAAGGCCAACGCCACCTACAAATCCTTCAGTAGCGCAATGGTGTCCGCCGAGGTGGGACTTCACGTTGGACTATACGGCATAAACATCACACTCAAAGGTATGAGTCGTCAATATTTTTTGAGATGATTTGACTTCAATTTAGGTTTCGTGGAGTTTATTGATATATGGTCCAACAGGCGATCCAGTATCGCAGATAAACGAGACCATTGACTACAATGAGGTCTTCAGGTGGTCGACCAGCGTGGATGAGCAATACAGCCAGGCGCTAGAGCGAGGTCTTCCCAACCCCATCCTTTACATCGCAGAGAAGTTCACTCGCAACAGTGCCTGCGGCCTCACCTACCAGTACAGATACTCAGGCCGCTTCGCCTCAGCCAATCTGTGGTAAACCAACACACAGACACCACCAATGTCTTACTGTAGTGTAAAGAAACTCCGTCCTATTCAACAAATGCAAACAAGCTAAAGTACACAATGGCCTTCTCCCACAGGACGGCTTTTTGCTGTTGGCTGGTGGCCAATATCCTCTTCACAATGCCTGTCATCCTCTACGCCGGGTGCATGATGATAGCCACGGCCGCTTTCATCTTCTTCTCTATGGCTTCCTTCTCAACTATATTCAACGTTACCCCATGTGACTTCAGTATAGGTGCAGAGTCCTTACAGACGGACTACAGCCATTCCTTCTGGATCGCTTTGGCTACAGGTAAATGCTCCTGTACCACTCTCAAACATTTTTGACTTGGAATTAGATATAAAATGATATAGATGTAAGCTGTGGTGACGATACGTTACTGGAATCTCAGATCCTTTGACATCCATGCAAGCTTTCAATTCCATAGAAGGTTCTATAGATGATTAAAATGTTCTTCACACTAAGCAAAAATGGTTCTTTTGAGAACTGTTCATGGTAAGGTTCTTCGGAATCTTTTCAAAACCCCTGTAGAACCTTTATTTTGAAAGTTAGAACATTCCACATTTTTAAAAATAAAAGGAAGGTGGTTTTCAGAGTGATGTCATTTTTGAGAACCATTTTTGAATTCCCCAAAGAAACTTTTGGGAGCAACATTTAAATAATCTGAAGAACCTTTGTGCAATGGAAACATTCTTCTTCATGAAACCATCAATGCCAATGATTAATTTTTTTTGTGCGTTTGGTGATTATTTTTAGGTCTTCTGTGCGCTGTGATTGGTTTGGTGGTGGTGCTACTTGACTGTCTGTTTCCTGCGAGAATGAGGGAAGTGTTCAGTGTTGGCGTGGACAACGAAGATGACGATTGCCATACTGGTGAAGGATACCTCAACTCAGGCTTTTTAGAAGAAGTGATCTATGATGACAGCACGCAGACGGGGAATGGCTCCTCGTCTCAGCAGATCACTACACTGACAGTAAGTTTCAAAGCACACAAATAAATGCATTTGCATTCACATTATCAGAAAAGATAAAAGATTTGGTCATCATTTACTCACCATCATGTTGTTCCAAACCCATATGATAATCTGCATGCTGCTCTTTTCCATGCAACAAAAGCATATTACTACATGCAATAATACTGTGTTTTAAAATGCACTGTTTTTTAAAACACAGTATTAATTATTAATTATTAAATATTTATGTTTTTGTTTTCTATTTTCTCTTATTTTTAGAGACTTTGAGGAGCGGTTTGCTGTCATCCACAACTACTACTTGAAAACTTACAGACTGAATTGCTGGGAGCATCTGTATATAAAATTGTTACTGATCCAACTCTATACAAAATGCATATTCATATGTATATATATATGTATATAAAGCAAAAAATAAAAAAATAAATTCTATAATGTGTTTGTTTTCATTATGTTACAGTTTGATCTTTTTAGTTTAGAATGACATAACTTGGCGATGCCAAGATTGAATTCATAACCATATGAGCATAATTTGTTAAATTTAAAATATAGTTCATAGACATGATTTTTAATTCTAAAATAATTATTATGTAAGTAGTTCATATACACATGCACACACATCATTAGGTAAAAAATAAAACCATAAATAACATTTTCTTTACTTGAAATAAATATTAATTGAAATAAAATTAAATATACACTACAAGTCAGATTTGTAATGTTTTTTTTTTTTAAAGAAGTCTCTTCTGCTCACCTAGCCTAAATTTGGCCAAGTATATACCCGTGCTAAATTTAGCCAAGACACAGAAAAACAGCAAAATTTTGTAATGTTTTTACTATTTAAAATAACTGTTTTCTATTTGAATACATTTTAAAATGTAATTTATTCACATGATCAAAACTGAATTTTCAACATCATTACTCCAGTCTTCAGTGTCACATGATCCTACAGAAATCATTCCAATATGCTGATTTGCTGTTTAGGAAATATTATTATTATTATTATCAATATTTAAAACTGTTGAGTACATTTTCTTTTCAGAATTCTTTGATGAATAGAAAGATCCAAAGATCAGCATTTATCTGAAATAAAAAGCTTCTGTAACATTATACACTATACCATTCAAAAGCTTGGAGTCAGTATAATTATTTATTTATTTATTTTTTTTTTGGAAAGAAATTATAGAAATTAATACTTTTATTTAGTAAGGATGCATTAAATTCATCAAAAGTGATAATAAAGACATGTATAATGTTACAAAATGCTGTTCTTCAGAACTTTCTATTCATCAAAGAAACCTGAAAAAATTATACTCAGCTGTTTTAAACATAATAATAATAATAATAAATGTTCCTGAGCAGCAAATCAGAATATTAGAATGATTTCTGAAGGATCGTGTGACTGGAGTAATGATTCCAAAAAATCAGCTTTGAAATCACAGGAAAAAATTACATCTTACAATATATTCAAACAGAAAACAGTTACTTGGAATAGTAAAAATATTTCAGAATTTTACTGTTTTTGCTGTACTTTGGGTAAAATCAATGCAGGATTGGTGAGCAGAAGAGACTTCTTTAAAAAAACATTCAAAATCTCACTGTTCAAAAACTTTTGACTGGTGTTGTGTATGAAAAAAAAATCTTGAAGTTCTAAAATATCTACAACTGTATCAACAACCTGTAAACTATACAGAGATATTAAAAAAAAGAAAATAAAACCTCATTTAAAAATAATAATACTATCTATTGATACTAAAATAACACTGATATTTATCAGTAATGCCTGAAATGCAGACAGGGGTTCATTCATGAGATAATATCCATTCATTATTTATAACATCATGCATAAACATGAATGCAGGGTTTTCTGATTAGTATATTTTGAGTCTTCAAATCTGACATGCTGAACTATTAATCTACAGAAATGGTTCATTCACAGTGTACAGTACCCATTTACCACAGAGACACTGAAGACAGCCAGAAAAACTCAAATGCAGCCTGTCTGACAAATGTAACAGTAATCTTTGGATTTTAGCATGCTTTAGTCCATTTGTTAATTGTGAAATGAGTATTGCTAAAAATTAAATCTATTAACAATGCCCTACTTTACCAATTAAGTGAACTTTAGTGCAGTCACTTGGTATTTTTTTAATTTAAGAGTACGTTGTTAGTTTAGAAACTCAAAAAGGCTTGAACCAAAGGCATTTAACATATATACAAATGAATAAGTATGGCATCGACTACCTGTATAATCGCATTAATAAGCAACAGCACTGCTTTGATCAGGTAATTACATGACTAGGTTTTCTTTGTGTGTACAGTATGTTTTCACTCTTTCTAATGATCTTTACATGCAGTTTACAGCAAGACAGAGCTCTTCAATATTATTCTGCGTTTTTAGGAGAAGCTGTAAACTTTTTTTCGTATTTGCAGGAAAAAATCCCAGTTTTACGATTCCTCATATGTACACCGGAGTCTCTTGGCCAGTTAACAACCTGAACATGACGGCAGGCATAGTTTTCATGTTAATCTGTTGGAAAAAGGAAAGACATGTCATTTTAATAGCACGTACAGCATAAATACGCAGCATCATAAAAATAATTGTGTGAAAAAATGTGTACTCTGTGTGCTTAAAATAAAAGTCAGTTTTATTTGACTCACGGCGAAAGACAAGGGTGTAAAGTACTAATTGTTCTTCATAAATGTACAGTACTTGCGTGTTATTTTGAGGCATTTGTACTGTACTGACGTACAGGCGAAACTAAAAACATGTTGTTTGGCTCAAATACATTGTCAAACCTAGCTTCTGTTTTATTTGAGATGTTTTTAAAATGATTATAAAATTATTTACATTGTTGAAATGTTTCACTTGTCACGCATGCTGTATTTAGGCCACCCGCACCTTAACATTAAAATGTATAAAAAGCCTAAGATCTTGATAAATAGTTTCAGTTCATTTGGTATTTGTGCGCAATTTCTAATATCCTTCAACTGTGTCAGTAACCACAAAACTGCTGTCATTACCATTAGAGGTAATTGAGTTTTTCCTAAATAGTTTCTATTTTTTATTTCAGGATCTTTTACATCATGAAACAGAATCATGAGTGTAATTGACCAATTTTAATTTTGAGGCAGGCAATTTGAAACTTAATTACATAAACACACACTAGAGGTGAAAAGTTTGAAATAATTAAGATTATTTTAACGTTCTTGAAAGAAGTCTCATGCTCACTAGGGATGGGTAAAAAATACAGATTTCTCAATTTCATTCAGTTGAATCTTAATTCCCAAGAATTGAGTCTAGCTTCTTTTCAGTTAATGAATGCAAAATTTCTGCGCACCTACTATTCGATGAATCGCAATAAGCTTTGTGCTTTTTTACTTTTGATATGAAACAAAGTCTCAGATTTCAAATTTGGTCCATTTTAATACAGTATTCAAACAATAATTGCCTTTTTGGCGCTGTTTAATGTCGAGTGCTGTGTTGCCAAATCTGCGGTTTTCCTGCGGAATTGGGCTACTTTAACTGTTGCCACGGGTTGCTAACCCAAAAATGTGATATTAAGCCCCTGGAATGGGAATTTTCCAGGGAAACCCCTCCGAAAAACGTGTATTTTACCCCCGAACAGGATTTTTAACAGTGAACCCTTTCTCAAAATGCAATTGGGCGGGTTTTATTGTGAACATCTGGCAACCCACTAGAAAAACAACTGTAGAGAGGAGCATTTTGCTAAATGTATGCACCATATAACCTATTTATTATCATTTTTACTGTTCTTTACTGTTTATGTTTGAATAAATCCGTCATATTTTATGACAGCCACCATCTGAATGTTCATATTTCAAAAAAAATGAATTGGAGTAGAAATACAAGTATGTAATTGTAACTTGATTATTATAAAAACTTCATTGAGTGTAATTTAAGCGTTTGCATGCAAATCAGTTAACTGTCAAGTTATAGTAATGTAGTACCAACCGACTAATTTTAGACATTAGTTCAGTTTTTTTTTCCTTGAGGAAATTTTGCTGTACCTGATATATAAAATTATTGATGTTGAATCAAATCGCAAGGTTGTGAATCAGAATCAAATTCAAATTAGCGTCAAAACCCAGCCCTAATGCCCACCAATGCTGCATTTATTTGATCAATAATTTTATCTAAATATTTTCACAATTCAAAAGAACTGTTTTCTATTTGAATATATTTTGTATAATGTAAGTGTAATGTAAAGGTGATGGTAAAGTTCAAATTTTATCAGCCATTGGTCTTCAGTGTCACATGATCCTTCATAAATCATTCTAATATGCTGATTTCTAATGTATGTATATATACAGTGCCTTGCGAAAGTATTCATACCCCCTCATTTTTTCACCTTTTTTTGGTTTTGACGTTATGGTGTATGGTGTGTAGACTGGTGTGGGGAAAAAAGTAATGGATATGAATACTTTCGCAATACATACAGTTGAGGTCAAAAGTTTACATCTCTCTTTCAGAATCATTAAAAATGTTATTTTAACAGAATAAGAGAGATCAAACTAAATGCAAACTGACCTGAATAAGATATTCCACATAAAAGATGTTTACATACTGTATAGTCAATAGTAGTTGAACTTATAAAAGTAACCCTATTCAAAAGTTTACATACACTTGATTCTTAATACTGTGTTGTTACCTGAATGATCCACAGCTGTGTTTTTTGTTTAGTGATAGTTGTTCATGAGTCCCTTGTTTGTCCTGAACAGTCAAACTGCCTGCTGTTCATCAGAAAAATCCTTCAGGTCCCACAAATTCTTTGGTTTTTCAGCATTTTTTGTGTATTTGAACCCTTTCCAACAATGACTGTATGATACGGAGATCCATCTTTTCACACTGAGGACAACTGAGAGACTCATATGCAACTATTACAGCAGGTTCAAACACTCACTGATGCTCCAGAAGGAAACACAATGCATTAAGAGCTGGGTGTGAAAACTTTTAAACAGAATGCAGATGTGTACATTTTTTTTAAATTTTGCCTAAATATCATATTTTTTCATTTTGTACTGCCCTTCAGAAGCTACAGACGATACTTACATGTTTCCCAGAAGACAAAATAAATTAAATTTACCCCGATCTTCAAATTCCAAAAGTTTTCACCCCCAGCTCTTAATGCATCGTTTTTCCTTATGAAGCATCAGTGAGTGTTTGAACCTTCTGTAATAGTTGCATATGAGTTCCTCAGTTTGTCTTCAGTGTGAAAAGATGGATCTCAAAATCATACAGTCATTGCTGGAAAGGGTTCAAATTTTCACAAAAATGCTGAAAAACCAAAGAATTTGTGGGACCTGAAGGATTTTTCTGAAGAACAGCAGGCAGTTTAACTGTTCAGGACAAATAAGGGATTCATGAACAACTATCACTAAACAAAAAAAATCATTCATGTAACAACACAGTATTAAGAATCAAGTGTATGTAAACTTTTGAACCGGGTCATTTTTATAAATTCAACTATTTTTATGTGAAATATTTTCTTTAGGTCAGTACTAAATAAACTATAACATGCACTTTGTATAATCCTCTTATTTTGGTAAAATAATGAACATTTTTAATGATTCTGAAAGGGGGATGTAAACTTTTGACCTTAACTGTCAAAGCAATCACATCTTAATATTCAAGTATGTGGAAACCATTTTAATTCAATCAAATGAAGTGTTAACAAAGTAATACCTTTTTTTTTTGCCATTAATGGAATATTTTTTGACACAGTTCTCATAATTAAGTATAATGTCTGTGTATTTTTACACCCCTGCCAGTGGCTGGACTATTACTAATGTTTCACCAAAACATACAGTAGTTTATATAATACTGTACCTCTCCTACAGATACTGAAAGGGCGTGAACGATTTTCTCATGCGCCATAGCGACTACGCTCTGTCCGTTTATCTCAATTATCCTGTGGCCGACTCGCACACCGCCCCTCTCTGCAATACCTCCACGCATCAGACTACAGATCTGCAATTGATGACAGCGTAAGACTGAAATAAGTCATGATACAAGCAAAAAATCCCCTAGCTATGCACATACACATCAGCTGATCAAGTAATTGCAATCAAAAAGACATCTTTTAGTCATGCATCAGATTATTTGACGTGTAATTGTTTTAGTAATCCCTGGTCTTTGAGACTTACAATGCCGTTTTGAACACTAAAACCAAGCTGGTATTGCAGGTCGGGTCTCTTTATGAGGACTGTAGTAACTGGTGGGCAACTAACCACACTTAGTTTCACCTGAACATGATTCTTCAGGCCCTGAAATACAAGCATAGAGACAAAAATGTGTAAGAGTGTAATCTAATGATGTATGTGTTGAATGCATGCTTAAATGTGTTAAAACCTTGATGATGCCCTGACAGGTGGCGAGCGGCAGGCCCACCAGACTGGTGTCGTTGACGGCCATGATCTGATCGCCTACGTTGAGTTTGCCGGAGCGTGCGGCAGGGCCGTTGTTCAGCATGCAGGCCAGGATGACGGTGGGCAGGATGGAGCCCCAGCCCGACTCTACGATCACCACACCCAGCATCTCGCCTTTCTGCTTCTCTAGCTGGAGCTGAGTGCAAAAATATGATTAATAAAAGAAGAAAAATCGATTAATGATTAGTAAGTAACGAAGTTTGTTCCATTTATGAAATGAATTTGGGGTGACAGATGTTAGTTGGTGTTGCAAGTATGATTTTAACGCCGTAATGACATAGCATGAAGCTCAAAACTTTGAAATTACATGTATAAGTTTTATGTGTGTTTTTTGCATTTACAACACAGGAGCAGTGATACACCAGTATTTATTACTGTCAGTTAATCAGCTGATATTCAGCCATTATGAGTCTGTTATCAACATCGGCTATTATCAGCTGATAACCAAGCTCGCTTCTTGCTTTGAATGAGAGAATCTTTGAGAGTATTTTGTAATAAATACAGTGGACATAAACTACATTTTTGAATGAAAATATAAATGAAAATAATAATTACATAAAAAACAATTAAAACCTATTAATATTTTGCTTAAACACGTGTGTTTGTGTAAAAATCTGAGATATATATTCAATTAAAAATATATTTATATAGTTAAAATACAGTTATATAATTAATATAATTATACAATTATATATTGAATATATTCATGCAATTAATATAAAATAATTAGAAATAATATAAAAATTAAATAAAAATGTATTTATATTTTAAAAATACATTAATATTTTAAAAATAAGAAAAATATATTCAAATAAATATGTAAATATTTATTTATATATTTATACAGTTCTACAATACATATATTTATATTATATTTAATATTTTCATATATTACTATACAATTACTATAAAATAATTTACATAATTAGAAAAATTATAAAAAACAATTAACAAACTTCAAAAGATGATGTATGTGTGTGTAAAAATATGAATTATATTCAATTAGATGTATAGTTATATAATTAACATACATTTATATATTTAATATATTCATATAATTAATATAAAATAATTCATATAATTAGAAATATTAAAAAAACACAAAATATGACAAATATATTAAAATAAATGTGAATATATATTTACAATTTATACAGTACAAATAAATTAAATATATACAATGATATATTTAGATATTAGACTTAATACGTTCATATAATAAAATAATATAATTTACATTAGAAAAATGTAAAATTAATAGAATTGATCATTAAAGAAATGTGCGTAAAAATATGAAATATATTAAATTTAGCATTTATACAGTTAATATATAATTATATAATATAGTTATATGTAATATTTTCATATATTAATAAAAAATAATTTACATAAGAAAGAACATGATTAATTAATAATATAACGTGTGTAAAAAATGAAATATATTCAATTCAATATACAGTTATATAGTTAATATAAAGTTATATAATTAATATAGTTAGATATTAATATTTTCATATATCAATATAAAATAATTTAGTCTTAGAAAAAATACAAAAATAATTAATATAATAAAAACATGAAAAATAATAATGTGTGTGTAAAAATATGAAATATATTCAATTTAATATATAGTTATATAGTTAATATATAATTATAGAATTAATATAGAGTTTTATATATTTAGTTTATATAGTTTAGTATAAAATAATATAATTAGAAAGATTGAAAAATAAATTTATATTTTAAAAATACACATATTTAAAAATATGAAAAATATATTTAAATGTTTTTTTTCATTTATAGTTATTTATATTTATATATTATATTTAATATTTTTTTATATCAGTATAAAATAATTTACATTATTAGAAAATTTATATATATATATATATATAGTACCATAAGTTATACAATAAATATATTTATATATTATATTTAATATTTTTTGTCAGTATAAAATAATTTACATTATTAGAAAAAAAAAATTATATATATATAACCATATTATATTATTAATATATATTTACTATATTCATATTGTTCATATAAAATATTTAACAAAAAAATAAATCAATTATATAAAGTGTATGTGCATATATAAATATGTATACTTATGTTTTTAATTGTTACAATTATATTTCTGTTGAAAATATAAATTTATAACAGCAAACGTATATCGATTACACCCAAATCTTGATTCTACTGGCATCGGCACTGAAAAACGCATACTAGTCGACCACTAAATAGGACAGTGGGAAGTCATAGCAAAACCTTAGGAAAGACTGGGAGAATGGAGGAGCATCACAACACAAATGAGTTTGATGTTTTTGATACAAAGCAGTTTTTACAATTTCTTGCTGCTTTGATGAAGTTTCCATTGATTTAATCACCTCTTTACAGTTTTCAGAGTTGGAGAAATGGATGAGGTCGTCATTGTACATCTCCTGTGTGTTGAGGATATCGCTGTAGTCTTTCTGGCTGAGGTCCTTAGGATTGATCCCATTGGCTCGGAGGAACTCTTGGTAGGCCATGCTGAACGCCTGACCGATGGACTGTGCGATGAGCTGAGCCTGTGAGGGAGGAGAGGGAGGTGAAGCACTCAGCCAGAGGAGGATACTTGACAACGTGACGACATCTCAGAGCGAGAGAGTGCTTGACTCAAATCGAGAGGGCGGAAAAAAGTCAAAACATGCTTTTACATGAGCACAATGAAGAATAAATACATTACTGACTACAGCTGGATGAGTTATGAGCTATAAACCCAGGAATCTTTGCCTATCATTCACACTGTTACACATTAGTGTCTGTTTAGTCATTATTTAGGTTAATTTGACAATGCAAACAAAAATGTGTTTGTTTATTAAATACTGATGTCAACTATTGCTTAATGAACATTAAATATTATTAATTTGACAATACTTTCTGCTACCAAAAATAGTGTTGGTCTATTAAATAATTGTTAAATATTGCTTATTTAATATTAAATATTATTAATTTGATCATGTTTTCTGCTACCAAAAATTGTGTTTGTCTATTAAATACTTATATTAACTATTGCTTATTGAAAAATAAATATCATTCATTTAACAATGTTTTCTGTTACCAAAAATAGTGTTTATTTATTCAATACTGATATTAACTATTGCTTATTAAATATTATTAATTTTATAATGTTTTCTGGTATTACAAATTGTGTTAGTTTATTAAATACTGATGACAACTATTGCTTATTTAATATTAAATATTATTAATTGGATAATGTTTTTGCTACCAAAAATAGTGTTGGTCTATTAAATACTTGTTAAATATTGCCTAATGAATATTAAATATTATTAATTTGATCATGTTTTCTGCTACCAAAAATTGTGTTTGTCTATTAAATACTTATATTAACTATTGCTTATTGAAAAATAAATATCATTAATTTAACAAAGTTTTCTGTTACCAAAAAATGGTGTTTGTTTATTAAATATGATTAATTTTATAATGTTTTCTGCTATTACAAATTTGACAGTATTTTCTGCTACCAAAAATAGTGTTGGTCTATTAAATACTTGTTAAATATTTCCTAATGAATATTAAATATTATTAATTTGATCATGTTTTCACTAACAAAAAGAGTGTTTATTTGTTAAATACTGATGTTAACTATTGCTTATTAAAAATTATTAATTTGATAATGTTTTCTACTATCAAAAATAGTGTTTGTCTATTAAAAACTTATGTTAAGTATTGCTTATTTAATATTAAATATTATTAATTTGATCATATTTTCTGCTACCAAAAATTGTTTGTCTGTTAAATACGTATATTAAGTATTGCTTATTGAAAAATAAATATCATTAATTTAACAATGATTTCTGTTACCAAAAAAATTGTCTTTGTTTATTAAATACTGATGATAACTATTGCTTATTTCATATTAAAAATTATTAATTTGACAGTATTTTCTGCTACCAAAAATAGTGTTTGTCTATTAAATACTTATGTTAAGTATTGCTTATTTAATATTAAATATTATTCATTTGATCATGTTTTCTGCTACCAAAAATTGTTTGTCTATTAAATACTTATATTAACTATTGCTTATTGAAAAATAAATATCATTCATTTAACAATATTTTCTGTTACCAAATTGTGTTTGTTTATTAAATACTGATGATAACTATTGCTTAATGAATATTAAATATTATTAATTTTATAATGTTTTTGCTACCAAAAATAGTGTTTATTTATTCAATACTAATATTAACTATTGCTTATTAAATATTATTAATTTTATAATATTTTCTGCTATTACAAATTGTGCTTGTTTATTAAATACTGATGACAATTACTGCTTATTTAATATTAAATATTATTAATTTGCTCATGTTTTTGCTACCAAAAATAGTGTTTATTTATTCAATACTGATATTAACTATTGCTTATTAAATATTATTAATTTTATAATGTTTTCTGCTATTACAAATTTGTTTATTAAATACTGATGATAACTATTGCTTGTTGAATATTAAATATTATTAATTTTAAAATGTTTTCTGCTATCAAAAAATGTGTTTGTTTATTAAATACTCATGTTAACTATTGCTTAATGAATATTAAATATTATTAATTTGATAATGTTTTCTGCTATTAAAAATAGTGTTTGTTTAGTAAATACAGATGATAACTATTTCTTGTTGAATATTAAATATTATTAATTTGACAGTGTTTTCTGCTACCAAAATAGGGTTTGTTTATTAAATACTCATGTTAACTATTGCTTATTGAAAAATAAATAACATTATTTAACGTTTTCCGTTGCCAAAGATAGTGTTTGTTTATTAAATACTGATATTAACTATTACTTTAATTATTAAATATTATTAATTAGATGTTTTCAGCTACAAAAAATAGTGTTTTGTTTATTAATCTTTAATGAATATTAAATATTATTAAATTGATGTTTTCTGTTACTAAAATATTTTTTGTTTATTAAATACTGATGTTAACTGTTGCTTATTGAATAATAAATATGATTAATTTGATGTTTTCTGCTACCAAAAATAGTGTTTTGTTTATTAATGTTAACTATAGCTCATTAAATATTATTAATTAGATCATGTTTTTAATTTAATTACTGATGTTAACTGTATCTCATTGAATATTAAATACTGTATATTTGCTTAGTCAGATTTTGGGATAATTTGATAATGCTTTCAGTTAACAACATTTATTTATAAATAATTAATGTTTTTTTTTTTATTTAGTGTTAAAATTTAATATTTTCTATTAAATATTATATATTTGTTTATTATTTAGGCTAATTAATTAATGCTTTCAGCTACTGATAATATTCTTCTTATTTAAATGTTACTACTGAACATTTTCCATTGAATATTAAATATTATACATTTGTTTTTAGGCTAATTTGATAATGCTTTAAGTTACTGATAAGAGTGTTTTTATTAAATATTAATAGTAAATATTGTTTACCGAATACTAAATATGTTTGATTAGTAATTATTTAGGCTGTATAAGAGCATTTGTTTATTAAATATTAAATGTTAAATATGGCTTATATTAAATGTTATTGTTTATTTATAAAATATTTAGGCTAATTTGATAATGCTTTTTTTTCTTTCTTTTTTTTTTTAATTCCATGCATAACTGCAAAAGAAAGCCAGAATATTCCATTTATTATAAAGTTTTTGATTATTAGATTAAAGCTTAAGTGTGTAATTTCTGTGCAACTTGAGTGAAAAAACCTTCAACTGCAAAAAAAAAAAAAAAAAGTTTACCAAAAACCTTGTTAGTTTTAAGTAAGGGAAGAAAAAAAATACTTAAGCTTTAATCTTTTTTTTAAAAAATTTATTAAATTAAATTCATTATTTTAAGAAAAGATCAGTCTCACATCCTCTGACTCAAAGACGTAGCACATCATGCGGTACTGCTTCCGGTTTTCTGTGCTGAGGCCTGAATCTGTGCAGTCGAGCGAGGAGGAGTTCGACAGACGCCTTCGAGCCATCAGCACCACCACGTTACCGATGTCGGCGATGTATGAGATGGTGCGGAGGGCGTTGTCCATCATCGTCTCCTGTAAACAAGGACCAGTAGTCAGCCAATGAAAAGAAAAGTCTGTAAGTATCAATCCTGAACTCTTTTTATGGACAGTAAAGTACAAACAACACAAAAGTATTAGAACAGAATGAGAACAATGAGATCTAGAATTGACTTTAGACCATCTGCACTATAGCGTCAGCAAAATAGTGTATTACAGTGTCTCAAATGAAATTGACCTACCTGTGTGTCAGCATTGAGCACCTTGATGGCCTTGGTTGAGATGAACAAGTCAATCTCTGTTAAACTCTGAGCTTCACCCTCTGCAGACTAAATAACATGGTTTCGCAAAGGTTATAGTGTCATCTAGTGGACTGAGAGGGAACTTCTGACACCATCATACAGTCACGGCCAAAAATATCGGCACCCTTGCAATTCTGTCAGAAAATACAGCCCTTCTCTTAGAAAATTGTTGCAGTTGCAAATGTTTTGGTACTCACATGTTTATTTTTTTTTTAGTTTGCACTGGAACAACACAAAAAAACAGAGAAGAAAAGTCAAATCTTATTCAATTCCACACAGAATCCAAAAAATGCACTGGACAAAATTATTGGCACCCTTAACTTAATATTTGGTAACACCCCCTTTAAAAAATAACTGAAATCAAGCGCTTACTGTAACCATAGATGAGTTTCTTACACCTCTCTACTGGAATTTTGGACCGCTCTTCTTTTGCAAACTGCTCCAGGTCATTTGGATTTGAAGGATGCCTTCTCTCAACTGCTAGTATGAGATCTCTCCACAGGTGCTCTGTGGGATTCAGATCTGGACTCATTGCTGGCCATTTCAGAAGTCTCCTGCGCTTTGTTTGTAACCATTTCTGAGTGCTTTTTGAAGTGTTTCGGGTCATTGTCCTGCTGGAAGACCCATGACCTCTGGTGGAGACGCAGCTTTCTGACACTGGCCACCAAGTTGCACCCCAAAATTCTTTGGTAATCATCAGATTTCATGATACCGTTCACACAGTCAAGGCCGCAGTGAAAAAACCTCCACCATGTTTGACTGTAGGGACTGTGTTCTTTTTGTTGAAGGCCTCATTTCTTTTTCTGTAAACTAATCCTTTACCAAAAAGCTCTACTTTTGTCTCATCTGTCCACAGTACTTTCTCCTAGAAGGATTGTGGTTTTGTCACATAAGTTTTGGCAAACCACAGTCTTGCTTTTTTATGCCTTTGTGTCAGCAGTGGTCTCCTACCATAGTGTCCTTTTTCATAGTGCGAGCTGACATTGTTGTACCCTGTGTCTGCAGATCAGCTTGAATTTGTTTGTAAGTTAATCGGGTTTCTTTATCCACCATTTGAACAATCCTTTGTTGTAATTTTTCAATAAATTTGCTCTTCCGTCCACGTCCAGGGAGGTTAGCTACAGTGCCATGGGCTGTAAACCTCTTGATAATACTGCACACAGTGGACACAGAAACATTAAGATCTCTGGAGATGGACTTGTAGCCTTGAGATTGTCCATGTTTTTCCACAATTTTTTCTCTCAAATCCACAGACAACTCTTTACACTTCTTTCTTTTCTCCATGCTCAGTGTGACACAAAACACAAAGGTTGAGTCAACTTTTCTCCATTTTAACTGGTTGCAAGTGTGATTACTATATTACACAGCTGTTACTTGCCACAGGTGTGTCTAAATACAAATTACAGGAGCATCACATGTTTGAAAAGCAAATTTTCCTTACAATTTTGACAGGGTGCCAATAATTTTGTCCAGTCCATTTTTGAGTTCTGTGTGAAATTTTATCAATTTTGACTTTTCTTCTCTGCTTTTTTGTGTTGTTGCAGTGTAAACAAAAACAATAAGCATGTGAATACCAAAACATTTGCAATTGGAACAATTTTTTGAGAAAAGTATTTTCTGACAGAACTGCAAGGGTGCCGATATTTTTGACCACGACTGTATATCTACAAAATATTAAACCTTAAAGCACATTTCAAGCAACATTTATGAGAGCCTTTCCAGGAAGAAATATTCAAATATTTTTATGTAGCAAGTCTTATAAAATACCCTAACGCAGTCCACAGCTTCCTGCGCTTGCTTCATGCGTACGCTTTTGGACGGGTTTCTGTCAGAGAGAAGGTGGGTAGAGCCGAGGTAGTTTGCAGCAAAGATAATTCCATTGATCAGATCTTCTGGCTCACAAGGACCAGGGACTGAAAACAAATTCAAATACCTGGATGAACAACTTGAGTAATAAAACACCTGAAATTTGAACTAATACTTTCAACTTCACTCTAATATCAATCATATACTGATTATCAACAAACAAACATATGCATCTTTCAAATCTTTAAAAGTTTGAGCCATAATATTCAAATGTAAATAAAACAACTTACTATCCACAAAGCTTGGGAAAGAGGGATTTCTCTGCGGCTGCTGAAAATCAAAACAATATTTATGTTACAGATCCTGTTTCAGCTTACAACTTGTACTGAAATCCTGTTGTACCCCGTTGAAAAAAAAACAGCATATGCTGGTTAGATATGTTTTGATAGCATGCTAGCTGGTTTAAGATGGTCCTGAGCAACTGTCTTCTCCTCAGGACCAGCTTAAACCAGCTCGTGACCAGCTAAGGACCAGCTTAAACCAGCTCAAACCATATACCATACTGCAAATCATACCTAACCAGCATATGGTGTTTTTTTCAACAAGGTTGTGAGATACAACCAACTCTGAGATTGTTTCAGTGTAGTTCAGCTAGGAAACTTGCCGGTTGCTTTTGTCCAGATGGTGGCTCTGTACTACTACTGTCCTCTGGACTACTCTGAGAAACCTGTAAAAACATTGAAACAGACAATTATTACATTTTGATTATAGGTGCAATTTATAACTGACATTATAACTGACATGATTATTATTAAAAACATAAGACTGAAATCCAAAAATAAGTGGATGGCAATGCTATTTTGTCTATAGCGAGTCAGTTGTTGAAGTTGAAAAAAAAAACAGCATATGCTGGTTAGGTATGTTTTGAAGCATGGCTGCTGGTTTGTGCTGGTTTAAGCTGGTCTTTAGCTGGTCATGTGCTGGTCCTAAGCAATTAGGTCCTGCTCAGGACCAGCTTAAACCAGTTTATGACCAGCTAAGGACCATCTTAAACCAGCAGCCATGCTGTCAAACATACCTAACCAGCATATGTTGTTGTTTTTTTAAACTTGGGATATACTTGGATATATTGGCGTTTGTAAATTTTGAGGAGTATACTTATAAGCTGGAGCAAGACAACTTTAGGGAATGTATCAGAAACTTTGTGCCCCTGTATCCCCAAAATCCCTTACAAATTTGCTAACATTATCAAATTTAGTACCTGCCTATAAACTTAGTAAACTCTGCCGGGCTGCAGCTCTTTAGGACCGAACTTGCCTACCCCTGATCTAGTCTATTATTTAGGACAAATCTTCAAATATGACTGGCCATATGTCCACAGTGTTTCCCTCACTTGTAGTCCAAAACACTGGGAGAGGCTCCAGCATCCCTGCAAACTTATAAAAAGACAAGCAGTTTGAAGAATGTATGGAAATCTCAGTGGAGATGTTTGTCTTATGCTTGTCTAAAAGGAGCCGGACCACTGGTAGCAGTCTGATGAAATATTGTCAAGAGCCTCCAAATAAGACAAGAACAGGCTGTCTGATCGACATGCAGGGTAAGGGATTTGGTTCAAAAAACATTTTATGTTATGCTGGTTGACAGTCTCTTCACATCCCCATAGGAATCACTAAGGTAAGTGGTCTAAATGTAATTATATCATCTGTGGAAGGCATAGGACTAGAGTTGTCAAAAGGTACCGGGCTCCTCACCGAGCGCTCACACATAAGCACAACGGGAGCGTTTGAAAGCCACGTCTGTCAGCGGATCCCTAATACATCTGCATATAGACGGATCCGCTGACAGACGCGGCTTTCTAACGCTCCTGTTGTGCTTATGTGTGAGCGCTCGGTGAGGAGCGTGAAGCGCTCATCATTGTAGCCAATCACAGTCATGTCTGTTGAGCGCGTGAACACTATGGCCAATCAGCGATGTTTAAAAATCGGCTCAACAGTGCTCAAATGTGAGCGGGAAATGGACGTTTTTAAAATTTCAGTACCGAAAGTACCGAACCCGGTACCTTATCACAACATAGGACCATAAAATGTGTGTCCAATCAGATTCATCAGATCGAGGGCTACGATTGGCTGTCCGATCTGACTGTCAACATACTTATTTGCATAAGTGATACGCCATTAGCGCATTCCATTACACAACTGCACACCGAGCGAGAATGGAAGGCATTCTTATTGTAATATTATGCCCTTTGTACTGTAATATTTTGACATATGAGGTAATCTAGCAGCATTCCCAGCAGGCACTGGACGTCTATATAACGTCAGGCTGACGTTGGACATGATGTCAGACAGACGTTGCATTTTGGTTGAGAATGAAAATCGTGTTGACGTCAGTATTTGACGTCAATTTGACGCTGACTTAATGTTGGATTTTGGTTACACAACCTAAAAACAACAAAATATCAACGTCAGCTGACATTGGTATTGGACATCAATTTAACGTTGACAGTAAACGTTGAATTTACATTGATTTTGGTCAGCCGATGTCGCAACCGAAATGTAACCAAATATCAGCGTCTTATGACGTTGTGTGCCTGCTGGGTTGCATTCAACCCTCCACCAATGCCGTCTCTTATTGTGTTGCTGGTTAGCCTCTGGTCTGCCTGTGCGCATTCATGTGGTGCTATTGCTAGCCTTTCCAAAATCGCCTACACTACCTTTAAGTATAGGTCAATCTGGACGGAATGGTACCACAGTAACAAGGACCCACTCATATGGATCCAATCATTGCGTAAGCTCCTTTTTAAGGAAGAAGCAAAGACTTCTTGACAGTTAGTAAAGAATTCGGCACAGTTACCTCTTCCTGAATAGGCTTTGTCTTCTCCTTTTCAACAGGTTTGGCCATGTCTTTATGCAGCCGTTTGTCTGGGGACTGTGCAGGTGTATTAACGTGGGCTCTGGATTGGCTGTTTCTCCTGTCTGATGATGTTGAAGAAGCCCTGGAATTGTCCGGAGCCACTTTCCCTTTATTTTTCTGATCAGGTGCACCTTTGTTCCTCCCTGAGTTGTTTGGAGCAATTTTGAGTTTGGTCTTAACTCCGTTCTCAATCTGCTCTTCCTCAACATCCCCAATGCTTTTTCTTTCTTTTCCACCCTTTGGTTTGTGACTACAAATGGGACGGTCCTGTCCTCTGTTTTTGCCTTCCCTAGGACTTTGCTCATGTGAATGTTTCCCATCTCCGTCCCTGTCGTCCTCTCTAGAGTATTTTAGCAAATGTCTTTTTTTCCAAACGCTTCTGTCCTCTGGATCTGCAAATTTAGCTTTATTGCTGACCCCGCTACTCTCCTGGTAAGCGGTGTCTCTGTTGTGTACTCTCTCCGACTGATGCCCTTTATATCTAAAATTTTGTCTAGGGTCTCCTCTACCTTCTCTGACCACTGGGACATCACAATCTTTTGGATCGTCACTCGCACTCTCTTCCTGAACTCTTTCTGTTCGATCCCTTCGAGGACAACTTGACCCTGGAGGGACATCCCTTGGGTTTTTGGGGATGTCTTGATTCCTTCTATAGTTGTTAACTGCATCGCTTTCTTGTCCCATTTTAACACAGTTGGACTCTTGAGGACGACTTCTGCCATCTCTGGGAAAGACGTTAGCACCTTTAAGTGGGATCTCATTATTGTTCATCTCCACTTCTTTCCCTTCGCAGTGAAAAAACCCAATGTTGTCTTCTTCTTCACTGTCCTCTTCTTCTGCTTCTTCTTCTGTTTCTTCTTCATCTTCCTCATCCTCAGCCATGGGGGCTTGTACGAAGGTTGTTTCCGTGATATGCTCTGGTCGTTTGTAGACCATCGTTGTTGCATCTTGTTGCAGAACCTTGTAAAATCCTTCTGAGTTTTCCCAAGCCTCCTTCGGTTTACAGCTATCCTGGACATCCCGAGATGTGCCAGGACACTCAGCACTGTCCGCACCTTCATGGCAGTCCATTCCTTCCATGTAGCTTTCATCTTCAGGACAACAGTGGACATAGTAGGTCATCCTATCCGCTTCGGTTTGCAGTTCCTCATCTTCCTCATAATCATGCTCCTCTTCTTCTTCCTCTTCCCCGGATACAACATTATCATACTCGGACAGTGAGTCCTCCTCCATGCTGTCCTGCTGAAGAGGACTTTCGCCTTGGATGGAGTCGTCCCCAGACTCATCGCTTAGACAGAACCTATCTGCCGTAGGTGAGGGTGGTTGGACGTCCAGCTTTTCCTGTCCAAGTTCCTCAGGAATTGGATCAACTCCATCTCCAGAGAGCTTTTCATTTCCTTCAGCCGCAGTGCTAGAGGCAGACGGGTTGAGCTCTGAAACAATGGTTCTGGTCCCCGGTCTTCTCCTGAGAGCCATGACTGGCTTCATCAGCCCCACAGAAGTGGGATTCTGTCAGCCCTGAAACAAAAAGTTCAAAATTAAAGTAAAAAGTGCCAAATGTGATTCAAATAGGCTTTGGTGAGCATTTACTCAAAGTGCCGATAGATGTGATCGATTAAAATCAAAGACATATAAGTCATCTATTAAGGAAACATATTGTAACTACTTTTATTAACTCATTTTTTTTTACTTACCATCAAAAAGAAGGTTTCTCACCAGAAATCATGATGTGTAAGTGAAAGGCATGTTATTAAGGTGCTACTAAGGTGCATTATGATTAACTTTGGCAAAATTTTGTGTGAAAAATGTCCAGTGTCTATTTTCAATAGTGTGGCACACAGAAGTCACTTTCAAACCAAGCAGCTTTCTATTGGTCATTGTAAACAACTTAAACCTATTGTGAAAAAGCATGGGAAAATCTTTCGTCCTTATAGGACATTCCTGATTGTGTGGATCCCCAATGAAATGACTGGACTTTGGCCATAAACTTTAGTTGAACAACAGTAAATGCATGACTGCACCTTCAAACAGGAAAGAAAAAAGCCAAATAATACTAAAGACAGAAACATATATAATAAACACAATACAAAATACAATTTTATGGCCAGTAAATTGAACATTTTCTAAATTTGACAGGTCCAAAATTTACTTTGGTCCCTTTATACAACATACTAACCAATAGTGCAACAAATACCAAGAACCAAGAATTTTTTAAAACGTATGAATCCGATATTTGGGACAACACAGTATGCATTGGAATAAAGTGTGCTAATATCCAAAAACTGATTAGAAAGCATCAGTCTATGTGCAATTTACATCTACACCTTGACTTTGAAGTTAAAACCTCTGAGGAAAATAACCTCATCCAAATCAAGCACAGCATCAGGGAGACAGATCTGCACAATTCAGCAGGTGTATCAGCAGGAAACATGCTGATATTTTCCTGCACTACAGGGATTTCTCACTATTGATGAGAGGCATCAGATTCCCAGAGGAAATAGAGCCTCCTGCTTTTGACTGTGACTCACTTTATTTGTCCCCTTATACAACACAAGCCTGCTTCACCCACAGATGGACTGATATTTTTAGTTTGAAATCAGGCATTAACAGGTTTTCATTTATTTCAGGAACTAAAAAAAAGGTGATCTGGGCAACACTTACCTACATAAGGCCCAAAAAGCAGCATGAGGGGAGTGGAATCAAACTTGGGTTCAGACTAAGCAACTGAACCAAGCCTAAAAACAAACTTTTAAGAATGAATTAAGCGTCCAAATACTTTTGATGGCCATCATATTATTAAAGCGCGGTGATTAAGGGGTAGCAGTATGTTTTTTAACCGTTGTTAAGATTAGTTTGCTAATCTATCTGCATTTAATGTGGTTTAAGTTGCGAAGTAAATTGATTCTTATTCCTCATAAATTAGCCAACTCACAGTTTGCAACTTCAGAGAAACTGTGGAAATTGGCAAAGACCTTATAAGAAAAAACAGCAAGCCTAAGCTGAAAATGTGGTCTTGGTCGAAGCATGTAATCGAATACATTAGTATCGCTATTAGATCAGCAAGCACCTTCTAACTGGCTGATATACCTGTCTTGTCTCAATGCTCCCTTATTTTCAGTGACTAACAATGAATTTGCAGAGGGGTTTTTTTCCCTTTAGTCCACAGCTTTCTTATTCAGCAATGCACCAATGTGCCTTTATTATCTTTTCCATGACGCTAAAATGGGTTTGAAATAAACACAGTTTTCAGTATCTGAATGCACTAATACTTTAGATTTAAGTGACATCAAAGATTATGTTCCTTGATGTCACTTGAACTACAAGCAGGATTTCCACATCATTTGCCCACTAAATTTTCATGATATTTCCCACAGGTTTATACACATTTCAAAAAATTAATTTCTATGCTTTTTCAATGACATTTCTGATCATTCATGGTTATGGGATAATTTTTTAAATCATTTTACATGGACTGTACCTATAAAAGGTTGACTTCAGAAGTTGAGATCCCCGAAATTCTTTGATTTTCAGCATTTTTTGTGTATTTGAACTCTTTCCAACAATGACTGAATGATTTTGAAATCCATCTTTTCACACTGAGGACAACTGAGGGACTCATGTGCAACTATTACAGAAGATTCAAACTCTCATTGATGCTCCAGAAAGAAACACAATGCATTAAAAGCAGGGGGTGAAAACCTTTTGAATTTGAAGTTTAGGGTAAATTTAACTTATTTTGTCTTCTGGGAAACATGTAAGTATCTTCTTTAGTTACTGAAGGGCAGTACTAAATGAAAAAAATATGATATTCAGGCAAAATAAGAAAAATGTACACATCATGTTTCTGTTCAGAAGTTTTCAACCCTGGCTCTTAATGCATCGTTTTTCCTTCTGAAGCATCAGTGAGTGTTTGAACCTTCTGTAATAGTTGTGTATAAGTTCCTCAGTTGTCCTCAGTGTAAAGAGATGGATCTCAAAATCACACTGCTGTTTGAAAGGGTTTAAATACACAAAAAATGCTGAAACACCAAAGAATTCTTAGAACCTGAAGGATTTTTCTTAAAGAACAGCAGGTAGTTTAACTGTTCAGGACAAACAAGGGACGTGTGAATAACTATCACTAAAAAAAATATTTTTTATTTTTAATATATTTTTTATTATTTTGTCTTGTGGACTATATGTAAATATCTTTTATGTGGAATATGTTATTCAGGTCAGTACTAAATAAAAAATATGTGTATTTTGTATTTTGCATTTGCATTTTGTATCACCCTCTTATTATGGTAAAATAATTAACATTTTGCAGATTCTACAAGGTGTATGTAAACTTTTGACCTCAACTGCATATAAACATATATAAACATTTCAGTGACTTCTTAGGATTTCCATGACATTTCCAGGACTAGAAAAAAAAACGTAACCTAAGCCTAAGCATATCCTGATTATTCCAGGTTTCACTGGCATTTTTCCCTATTCTTTTCATATTCAATTTCTATCTAATGAAATATTTTAGAGCTGAACATAACTTAAAAATCTTACATTTCAAAATTTACATTTCCAAGCATAGACACCATGTATTTAAAATTACATCTCCATATTATCTATACATTTTTGATCAGATGTATAATAATTGTTTAAAAGAAAACAATACAAGGATGTGCTCATATCTAAAGTAAATGGACTGGTAAAGGACAATTACACACACAGAATCTGTCAGACATGGTCTGAAATTTAAAGGTGCATGTACAAACCTGTAGACCTGCAGGGAGTTGCTGTCTCATCTAAATGTAAATGCTTTTGTCTGGACACTTTCCTACTGAAGAAAAAAAAAACTTAAACCAGCCTAAGCTACAATAAGAACTACAGCTTTGTTGGTTTAAACTAGTCTCAAACCTGTCTAAGCTGGTGTTGAGGTGTGTTAGCTGGTCCGCAAGCTGGTCTCTAAGTGTGACCAGTGTGACCAACATCATCTAATTTCCCAAAACCCCCTCTAAACCAACCAAAAGACCACGAAAGCAGTTTATGCTGGTTTAAGCCGTTTCAGCATAGATGTATGCTCAGAAAACACCTCAGATTTATCTAAGTGCATGTTTACAGCTGTAATAGCTTCATAAAACATTCGTTCAATTCTGAATGTTAAACATTTTCTAAAATAAAGTTTGTAAATGAACCTCCTTCAGCACCAAGTAAGCCTCATATTCAGCGGTTCTGACGTCACACTCCATTCTTCCAGTGATCTCGATACTGAATTACTGCAACATCCATCGACCCGGACCCCTCACAGCCCGAATGAATCACAATCACAATCACGACCGTAATCCTTTAAATCAAGGACCAAATATTCTTGTTTCTGCACATAACATCATAAGAAACATTTGCCCGCCTCATGTATAGAGCACATTAAGATACGTCGCCGTTTCAGCGTCATTGAGACGCCACATGCATGTGCACTCTCTCACAACGACAATAACATGTGGCGATGAGCATTAGCATGATGTGTATTTCGTCTTTTTAGTGCAGTTAATATAAAACTGGCTAAAATCGAAGCGAGTAACATATACTTTAATACCGACGATAAGCGTTTAAAACGAACAAGTGCTTACCGGAGCCAGTTTGGCGTTGCTCAGCCAAATATATATTTGTCGTTGTATTGCTCATTCATTTACAGAGCAAATGTTAGGACATGTCTTTCATGAACCACAGATGCTGAAGAACGTGGATGTAGCTTATACACACACCCTCAGCATCCCGGGACAGTGAGGCGCTTTATGAGTTTTTTTTAAAGAGACAGTCAAACATTACAGAGTACTAGCAAATGAATTATTTATTATTCCTCAACTTAAATGTCAACAAATGTAAACAAACTAATACAAAGGACAATTGTATTAATCAAATAGTGACTATTGAGAACTGTAATTGTGTGCATACTACATCTCTATACACTGCATACTGCATCCATGTTACAGTATGTAATAATAAACAGTACAATCCTGGCTGTGTCCAAAATCAACCTCTATAGTGCACTATTTGGGTCAGCTAGTGGACATTATCAAAGACACTCTTTCAATCACATAATTCACCTCAATAACGGGTGTACAACTAATACTCAATGGCTAGCTGCTAAAGGCTACCGATGCACTGTATGCGTCACGCCTAACGAATTCTTGTGTCTCGGCAAAAGATGCCATGCCGTTATTGTTGTTCACTCATTCAGTGGACTATATATTACTGAAGTAATGTAGGGAAGATTAAAAAATCAAAAAACAAACATGAAAACCCTATGCTGAAATCCATACAGTGTGACCCACACTGTGTTTCTAACTGTTAGCTGTTGAGTGTACATTGGTTGTACACTCGATATTGCAGTGTACTATGGGACTGAATGAGTGCACTCATTTATGTTATGATTTCTGACACCACTATAATGGCTGTTCACTCAAATATTGCGTATAAGCAGTGATTTTGGGTTTATTATTTTGAAAAGTGTAGAATTGGCTATTTGTTCATACGTGATCAAATTAGCAAGATTTTGATGAAAATTCATGGGTAAAGACGTTATTGTATATTGACAATAGCGTAGAATTGTGTTGAAAAACTAAGCTGGTTGGCTGGTTTTAGCTGGTCATTTAGCATGGTCTTAGCTGGTCATAGCTGGTCAGCAGGCTGGTTTTAGAAGATTCTGCCCATATCCTTAGCTGGTCAGGCTGAAGACCAGCTTGACCAGCCTAGCCAGGCTGGGAGACCAGCTAAAACCAGCTACTTCAAACTTAAACCAGCTTAGGCTGGTTTTAGCATTTTTTTTAGTAGGGACCCTGATAGCACACGTACATCACAGAGACATCTATTTGACATCTGCATTTCGTCTATGGGACATTTCCTATCAGATGTCAAATAGACATCTATTAGATGTCTTTAAGATGTTTATGATTTAGAATGTATGTAAAACTGACATCCTACAGACGTCTGTCAGATGTTTGTACACAGAAGATGCTTTCCAGATCAAGTGATCTTTACCAGACATCTTGCAGACATATCCCTGATAGCCCATTACAGAGACATCTATTTGATGTCAGCATTTACATCTGGGAGACGTATTTTTTAGAATGTTTGCTTTATCTGCAATACGTCTAAAGGACGATTCCTATCAGATGTTAAATAGATATCTATTAGATGTATCTAAGATGTTTATGATTTAGAATGTATGTAAAACTGACATGTGTGCTATCAGGGTTAGAATTTAGATTAAACTGACATCTTACAGATGTCTGTCAGATGTTTGTACACAGCAGATGCTTTCCAGATCAAGTGATCTTTAACAGACATCTTGCAGATGCACATGTGCTATCTGGGGAAGCAATGCTTAAACTGAAGTCACTAAACCAACCCAGACACCACATGTATGTCTGCAAGATGTCTGTTAAAGATCACTTGATCTGGAAAGCATCTGCTGTGTACACATCTGACAGACGTCTGTAAGATGTTAGTTTTACATACATTCTAAATAATAAACATCTTAAAGACATCTAATAGACATCTATATGACATCTGATAGGAAACGTCCTTTAGATGTATTGCAGATGAACAAACACTCTAAAAAAATACATCTTCCAGATGTAAATGCAGACGTCAAATAGATGTCTCTATGATGTATGTGTGCTATCAGGAAAGCAACTTTCTTTTGGTCAGCGTGGCAAATTTACATGAACCCAAAGCAAAATCTGGATGTTAACTAGCATTCGCGAACGTTGTGACCATTTAGTTGATTACAGGTGGAGGGCCATTGTTGTGAGAATTTGATTGGGGCAAAATTAGCATAGTGCAGGATGAGTCATTAATATTGTGCTCCATTTTCTAGAAGACACAAACTTTAAACTTTAAATGTTATCTGCTAAAGCTAATTTTGTTAATGTTTATGAGTACATTACAAAGCTAACAGACATGATCTAAAAGCCACACATATCTAATAAACTAATAATATTTAAGAACATTATTCTTCATATTACACCATTTATTAGCTTTGAAGAAAGCCATGCTTTGCATGTACGTGACTGTGGACCTTTATTTTGAAATTTGTGGAAGTCTTCGTGCAGTGTGTTGGGCTTCACGGCCTCATTCCCCTCAGCGACTCCGACATCATGGCGGACGCCGATTCTTGGGGTGAGAATTTCACCGAACTCTACCGTTATTTTTGTTTTCTGACCATACGGATTTCTATTAATATGTTTAATCTAATACACTGTCATTCTGAATTACGACTGTCATTAAGTAATCTGTCTAAACGCACTGTTATTGTCCAGATGCTGATAGTTTCGAGCCTGAGGAGCCTATCAAAAAGGCGGCAGCTCATGACAAATGGGAGGGCGAGGATGAAGACGACGACGTGAAAGTTAGTAATGCATGCTTTATTTGTCGTTCGCACATAAAATGTGAGTTAATTTCTTTAACATTTGAGAAAGTTTACATCTTTCAGATGTCATAGTCAGCTAAGTCTAGCTAGCTGCTCTTGCTAACCCAGGAGTGTCAAAACAGCGTGGTGATGATGAGTCTTAGCATAATATGTGTCCAGTTAGTTATTAGCATAGGCGTATACACTGTAGTAAGTTAGGCAATTAAGTCATAGTAATTATATTAAATGTATGCAATAGTCATGTCTTAAACACCTTTTTAAGGTAGGGTTGGTGACTAATTTCCTGTACTTAGCAAAATATGACTGTCAATTGTTGCTCATTTTAAATGATTGTACTGTAAAGTAGTTTGCGTTCTTCATAATAGGACAGATTGACATTATTACTGTGAAATTAATGATCTCCAGGTGATCTTTACGCATTTATGTTACTTATGATGATGAAATGTTCTAATTTGTGGTTTGAAATGCATTTTTCGCGTAGGATAATTGGGATGATGATGAAGAGGAAGAAAAGGAGGAGGAAAAAAAGTCAGGTATGAATGCGTAATGAAATTATGAAATGCATAAATTGGTAATTAACAAATTGAACGTTTTTTTTTTTTTCTTCCTAAAGTATACAGTACCGATCAAAAGGTTTTGAACGGTAAGGTTTTTTATTATTATTATTATTATTATTATTTTAAAGAAGGCTCTTCTGCTCAGCAAGCATTTATTTGATCCAAAGTACAGCAAAAGCAGTAATATTGTGAAATATTTTTACTATTTAAAATAACTGCTTTCCATCTGAAAATATTTTAAAATGCAATTTATTCTTGTGATCAAAGGAAGAAATTATAGAAATTAATACTTTTATTTAGCAAGGATACTTTAAATTGATCAATAGTGATGATGAAGACATTAATAATGTTACAAAGATCTCTATTGCAGATAAATGCTGTTCTTCTGAGCTTTCTATTCATCAAAGAAACCTGAAAATATTCTACTCCGCTGTTTTCAACATAATAATAATAATAATAATAATAATAATATTAAATGTTTTTGAGCTGCAAATCAGAATATTAGAATGACTTCTAAAGTATCGTGACTTGAGTAAAGATGCTAAAAATCCAGCTTTGAAATCACAGGAATAAATTACACTTTAAAATATATTCAAATAGAAAACAGTTATTTTAAATAGTAAAATTATTTCCAAATTTTTACTGTACTTTGAATCAAATAAATGCAGTCTTGGTGAGCAGAAGCAACTAAGCATTAAACATCTTACTGTCCAAAAAAACTTTTGACTGGTAGTATATGTATTTTCATGTCTTGTAATTATTTTTTTTTTTTTTTCAGTCAACTTATTTAGTTCTCTGTGTTACAGATATTTATATTGTTTAAGTATAGATTTATTTTGAGTGATAATTGTTAATTAATCTGGCTTTTAAAACTACATGAAAAAGTTTTGCACAAAGAATTGCACAAAAAATTAATACAGCTTGAAAATTATGCAGGTAAATTCACTTTCTTCAAAACAGTTATGAAGCTTCAGCTGTACTTCAAGTTGTAAAGTTATACTTTAAGGTTTAACAGGGTTTTTGTTTCAGTTACAGAGGCTAAACCTACAGAAAAGAAGAAACTCAGTGAGAAAATAAAAGAAAAGGAAAATTTACAAAGAAAAAAACAAGAGGAGCTCAAAAAACAAGTGAGTTCAGACATAGCAGTATTTCATTTGACCCGTTTTTTAGTAACAAGTTGTTAAATATTTGTAAGTTGTTAAATATTTCATTTACATTGTGTAACTTTGAAAGCACTGTTTTATTTACAACATTTTGTGATTGTCATATTTTTTTTTTTTTTTAATATACCTACACGACTGTTCAAAAGTTTGAGGTATATACATTTTTTTATTTTTTTATTTTAAGAAATTGATACTTTCAAAATATTTCCCATTCAAATAAAAGCTGTTGTTTTGAATTTTTTTGTTCATCAAAAAAAAGTAATTTTCCACAAAATGATTAAGCCACAACTGTTTCAGCATTCATAATAAGAAATGTTTCATAAGCATTAAATCAGCACATTAGAATGAGTTATGTTAGATCATGTGACACTGAAGACTAAAGTAATGATGCTGTAAATTCAGCTTTGCATCACAGGAATAAATTACATTTTAAAATACATTAAACTAGAAAACGGTTGTTTTAAGTTGTAATCATGTTTCACAATATTTAATAAATAAATACAGCCACCTTTAGAAAAAAAAAAAAAAAAGTTGTGTATGTATATTTATCATGTTAACCGGTGCATTTATTAGCAGCATAAGTGTGAAAGAAGGATATACCATTTGATAATTTGTTTAAATAGATAGAGGAGTCAAAAGACAGCACAGAACTCACACCAGAAGAGGAGCTGGCGGAAAAACTTAGAGTGAAAAAACTACAGGAGGATTCAGACTTAGAACTAGCAAAAGAAGCATTCGGTAGGTGCTTTCGGTTTATCCATATCCTCATTTTTTTTTACCCATAATAAGCCAAAATTATTAACTTCTATTCTCGTTTGTAGGTGTAGTATCAAATAATGTTACAGGAATTGATGCGATGAGTCCCTCTACAAAAGATGATTTCACAGAGTTCGAGCGGTTGCTAAAAGAAAAAATATCTTCCTATGAGAAATCAATACACTATTCCAGCTTTTTAGAGACACTGTTTAGGGACCTGTGTCTTTCATGTAAGTATGCTTAATTTCTGTATACTTTAGTCATTCATAATGTAAAATATGTGCTATTTAATGACATTTTGAATTGGTTTTGCAGTGGAAGTTGATGACTTGAAGAAAATTAGCAACTCACTAACAGTGTTACTAAGTGAAAAGCAGAGGCAAGAAAAGGTATGAAATTCATTCGTTCAACAAAAACAAAAATGAAAATGTGCAAAGAATTTATTCACCCTCAGGCCTTCCAAGATGGAGATGAGTTTGTTTCTTCATCAGAACAGATTTGGAGAGATTTAGCATCATTTGCTCACCAATGGACACTATGCAGTGAATGGGTGCCGTCAGAATGAGAGTCATAACAACATCACCGTAATCAACAAGTAATCCACACCACTTCAGTCCATTTAATTAATGTCTTGTGAAGAGAGAAGCTGCAACAAATCCATTACGTTATAATGTTTCTAATTTAAGTTCTCTGTCCAAAATAACGTTTTATCCAGAGAAAAAGTAGTCTTGTCTGAATTAGGAGAAAAATATGCACAGATCAAGCACCGTTTATAAGTTAAAGTGGTCCAAAACAGCTCGAAACAAATATGTTTGTAGATTTTGATGTGAGAGGACAACAAAGAATGGACTTTTTTCACAGGATTAAGGAACTTGTTTTAACCAGAAACGACAATTTGACGTTAAAATGCCTTGATGGTGGATTTGTTTCTTACAAACAAGCTACTTCTTTTACTTCGCAATACTTTTATTGATGCATTGGAGTGGTGTGGATTACTTGTGAATTATTGTGATGTTTTTATCAGCTGTTTGAACACTCATTCTGACGGCACCCATTTATTGCCATTCATTGTTGAGCAAATGATTTAATGCTAAATTTCTCCAAATTTGTTCCTAATGAAGAAATTAACTCATTTACATCTTGGATATCTGAGAATGAGTAAATTGTCAGCAGATTTTCATTTTTGGGTGAACTATTTCAATGTTTTATCTGTAAAATTCTTGTTCTCGCATATACAGTTGAAGTCAAAAGTTTACATAAACCTCGCAGAATCTGCAAAATGTAAATTTTTACACCAACATAAGAGGGATCATACAAAATGCATTTATTTTTGTTTTTTTATTCCTTATCCACCTGAATAAGATATTTCACATAAAAGACGTTTACATATAGTCCACAAGAGAAAATAATAGTTGAATTTATAAAAATGACCCTGTTCAAAAGTTTACATACACTTGACTCTTAACCCTTTCAAGCGTACGATCACACCGGTGTGATCATTCTTGGCTGGTCCCTGAAGCATACGATCACACCGGTGTGATTCGAACGTTCAGCGCGTCACGTGATCAACTGCTAAATTCAAATCTGCTTTGGCGCTTTGGTTGGCGCTGAGCCAGATCGGACGTGCTGAGCGCTTGTCATATTATCGCAACTATTCCGTGTTTTTAACCATATAATGCTTATTTTAGGTTCCAGACATTTAAATACACATAAGTCCTAGTAAAACGATGCATTTATAGTTAGCAAAATACACACCGATGTCTATGGAAGCGGCAATAATGATGCTTACAAATATAATCTGACGACATGTTTTATTTATATCATATACACATTGTGTAGGTAACTATAAAGTTTACTCTGCTCTTCTCCAAGCTCACCAGAGACTTACTTTAATGTTTTTCGGGAGGAGAGGATGAATTTGCGTTTTGTAAATCCCACAGCTCGGATTCAGCGCGACCTAACATGGCGGCGCCCATCACTCGGCATAGATCACCTAACACGCTCATTATAAAAGTGTTTAAACCTCCAAATACATTTACTTGCACATATTTCAGAATCGGAATATCAGATATTTCATAATACAATGAGCATGTTTGTGAATATTAATAATAAAAAGGGAAAAACGATATAAAAGTGATACATGTGTCATACAGCGCTATTGTGGCTGTGTTGTGTCACGTGACAAACACGACGCGTCGCCATGGAAACAATAAGACGAGACGTTCTAAATAACGGTCGGCTAAAAAATCCTTACCCTGGGGGATCAGCTAGAATATTTTAAACTCACGTGTGAAAGGGTTAATACTGTGTTCTTACCTGAATGATCCACAGCTGTGTTTTTTTTTTTTGAACCCTTTCCAACAATGACTGTATGATTTTGAGATCTATCTTTTCATACTGAGCACAACTGAGGGACTCATATGCAACTATTACAGAAGGTTCACGATGCATTAAGAGCCGGGGAGTGAAAACTTTTTGAATTTGAAGATCAGGGTAAATTGAACTTATTTTGTTTTCTGGGAAACATGTAAGTAGCTTCTGAAGGGCAGCACTAAATGAAAAAAAAAAAAAGATATTTAGGCAAAAAAAGAAATGTACACATTTATCATTCTGTCCAAAACTTTTCACCCCCAGCTCTTAATGCATCGTTTTTTTTCTTTCTGGAGCATCAGTGAGTGTTTGAACCTTCTGTAATAGTTGCATATGAGTCCCTCAGCTGTCCTCAGCTGGATCACAAAATCATACAGTCATTGTTGGAAAGGGTTAAAAAAATGCAAAAGATGCTGGAAAACTAAAGAATTTGTGGGATCTGAAGGATTTTTCTGATGAACAGCAGGCAGTTTAACTGTTCAGGACAAATAAGGGATTCATGAACAACTACCACTAAACAAAAAAAAAAAACGGCTGTGGATCATTCAAGTAACAACACTATTAAGAATCAAGTGTATGTAAACTTTTGAAAAGAGTAATTTTTATAAATTCAGCTATTTTCTCTTATGGATAATACGTAACCATTTAATGTGAAATTTCTTATGTCGGTACTAAATAAAACATTTATTATTTTGGTAAAATAATTAATATTTTGCAGATTCTGCAAGTTGTCTGTATAGTTTGTATTATCTCATTGTTTTGTTCATAAGTATAACTCGTATTTTAATTCAATAGGCAAACAAAGGTAAAAAGAAAAAGAAGGGCGTTTTACCAGGAGGAGGTTTAAAAGCCACAATGAAAGATGATCTCGCAGACTACGGGCACTTCGACGGTGGTTATGCACAAGACTATGAGGATTTCATGTGACCAAGGCTTAACCCATTGATAGCGTTTGCTGATTGCTGAACCACACACCTTAACAGCATGACCTTACCCCACAGTCAAGCCCACTACCAGAACCATGCTAGAAAACTGAACGCCATCCCACGCAATGCACACTCTCCCTTCAAAGAGGTTTATGCAGAGAATCTGCGGCATTTTTCTCTGGTCTGTGAATTTAGGTCAATGTTTGTCGGAATAACAAACCCGATAAAACAAGGTCTCAGTATCGATTAATCGTCACAGTCCAGGCAACAAAGAGTGTTATTGTTCGGTAACTGCTATTTCTTGGAAATAAATGACATTCTATGCAAATTTCAGTCCGGATTGATCTCTCGTTGGATCCGCTTCGACTAGTATCCTTTTTGAATGGGATGTTTCTTTTGCAAACAAAGCCGATTAACTTATATATAACCTATACAACCTAAAGTGGTGATATGGTAATCACATGGTTTATAAACCATGTCTACAATCTTTTTTGTTGGTAGATGATAGTGAGCTCATTTGTTTAGATAAGTAAATCTATAGTGTAGCGTACCTAATGCTTCGAAAATAACGCCGTTACGTTTGTAGCTCGTAATGCATTCCGTGAAAAGACCAAAAGTATCACTAATTGAACCGTTTTGAAATTACATTGCAGCGTTATTAGGATTACCTCAGTTTTTGCAGAGCGAATTATGCGAATATTTACAAATGCAGCACATTATGCAGTTACTCATTTGACCTCAACCATGCCAGCAGTGAGTGAGCGTGATCTCACGCGGTCTGCTGATGAATAAGGGACTGAACGTTGACGTACGGTCGTTTCAAGGTGTTGTTCGGCTTTTCATTTTTCAACAACTTGCAGTGATAGACATGCTTCAAAGAGACTTACGATCAGCAAAGACGATGATAGGACTCTGCACTGTTTTATAAAGATCTAATTTAATAAAAGTTGCTTAAAATCCTTTGTTGTTTGTCTTTTGTGGTTTTTATATTGTCTTTCTATTTTAGCTGAGGAGTGATTATAATTATGTGCTAATTGAGTGGAACACCATTGACCCAGGCAGTTCATCAAAAAATAAAAACTAATTATTTAGTCACCCTCAGGTTGGGTAAATTTACTTTTAAAAGTAACGCATTACAATATTGCATTACTTGCTAAACAAGTAACCAGTTAAGTTACTTAGTTACTTTTGATAGAAGAATTCTATTTTTAGTGAACGTAAAAGGTCTTTCACACCAGAAAAGTGAAATGAACAAGCCTCAGGCTGAAAGAAAAGTAAACGTCTGTACAGAAGAACGCAGGGGGAAAACAAAGTAACTGGCGTTACTTCTTTTAAAAAGATATTTTCTAGTAAATTAAAAAGTAATCTGATTACGTAACTTGTGCCACTTGTAATGCGTTAACTTCTACACTGCAAATTTTTCCATAATATGAAAGTAAATGGCTACCGTCGACTTGGGAGTGAGTAAATGACAGAATTTTCATTTTTGGGTGAACTATTCTTATAAAGTAGGTATGAAATGAAAATTCACTTCATTTATTTATTAAATGCATCATTTTAAATATTTTTTGTGAATGATTGCATCTTTCTTTTTTTTATTTTTTTTTCCTCTGATAATTCTTAACCCTGATTACTCTTATTCAGATTTTTGTGGCTTAAAATGACTGAATTTGATTGAATTTTTCATGTTGTTTTAAAGTGAAAACCCACCAATAGTTTTCTCTCTCTCTCTCTCTCTCTCTCTCTCTCTCTCTAATAAGTTATTCCGCACGAACAGTCCCACCATGAATTTGTTCGATTCCCCCTTTAATTTTTATTTTATTTTTTGGCCTAAAACGACAGAATTGCTTTGGATTTTTTTCAAAATTTGTGGCAATATTTATGGCATTTTGTGCATTGTTTTGCAGTGAAAACCCACCAATAGTTTTTTTTTCTCTCTGATAATTTGTTCCTCATAATCAGTCCCACCAGGATTTCATTGGATTTTTTCCTGATATTTGTGGCTTAAAATGACTGAATTTGCTTTGGCTTTTCGTAAAAATTGTGGCGATATTTGTGACATTTTTTCCGTTGTTTTGGAGTAAAAACCCACCAATAATAATGGTGTACTGTTTTTTTTTCTCGAATAATTTATTCCAGATAAACAGTCCCACCAGGATTTCATTGGATTTTCCCCCCCTGATTTTTGTGGTTTAACTGAATTTGCTTTGGCTTTTTCAAAGATTGTAGTGATATTTGTGGTATTTTGTGTTTTGCAGTGAAAACCCACCAATAATAATGGTGTACTGTTTTTTTTTTTCTCTAATACTTTATTCCACATAAACAGTCCCACCAGGATTTCATTGGATTTTTCTAAAGTTCTGTGCCTTAAAATGCCTTAGAATTTGCTTTGGCTTTTTTTTTTTTTTTTAAATTGTGGCAATATTTTTTGTGTTGTTTTGCACTGAAAACCCACCAACAGTTTTATTTTTATTTTCCTGATAATTAGTTTCACATAAACAGTCCCACCAGGATTTCGTCGGATTTTCCCCCTGATTTTTGTAGCTTAAAATGACTGAATTTGCTTTGGCTTGTCTCAAAAATTGTGGCGATATTTGTGGCATTTTGAATTTGCAGTGAAACCCCACCAATAATAATAATGTCCCTTTTGTAATTTGTGTTAGTGACATAAAAAGTTGAACACTGAACAACTAATATTCTTTATATATATATATATATTAGCTATCTTTTATTAGCTATTATTGTTGCCCTCTCTTAGTTTAATGTTCATTTTTCTTTCTTTTTCCAGAAAAATTGCTGAAATAAGACTTAATATTATAATAGAAGTAATAATAAGTTTGCTTGTATTTGCATTCAATTCTGCAAGTCCACTTCCAGAGCAAAGATTTACAGATAATGTACTCACCCCCTTGTCATTCAAGATATTCATGTCTTTCTTTCTTCAGTTGTAAAGAAATTGTTTTTTTGAGGAAAACATTTCAGGGTTTTTCTTCATGTAATGGATTGATATGGTGCCCAGATTTTGAACTTCCAAAATGCAGTTTAAATGCGGCTTCAAACGATCCCAAATGCAGTTGTAAACAATCCCAGCCGAGGAAGAAGGGTCTTATCTAGTGAAACGATCGGTTATTTTCATAAAAATAATACAATTTAAATACTTTTTAATCTCAAATGCTCATCTTGTCTTGCTCTCCATGAACTGTATTCTGGTTCAAGACAGTTACTGTATGTCGAAAAACTCCAATTGTATTTTCTCCCTCAACTTCAAAAATCATTTCAAAATCATCCTACATCGCTGCAGAAGTACTGACACAGTGTTTGCAAATTGAACATGCAAAGAAGATCAAACACCCTTAACAAAAAAGGTAAAACAGCGATATAGGACGATTTTGAAGTTGAGGGAGAACATGAGATGGGAGTTTTTCAACATACCCAAACTGTCATGAACCGGAACAAAACAGAGTTTTTATTTTGTATTATTTTTGAAACTATTTTAAACAGGCAGAGTAAGACAAGACGAGCATTTGAGATCAAAAAGTATAGAAATTGCATTATTTTTCAGAAAATAACAGATCGTTTCACTAGATAAGACCCTTCTTCCTCAGCTGGGATCATTTACAACTGCATTTGGGATCGTTTGAAGCCGCATTTAAACTACATTTTGAAAGTTCAAACTCGGGGCACCATATCAGTCCATTATATGGAGAAAAATGCCAAAAATCATTTGGACTTCTCTTTTAAAGGTCAAAATAAAAGTGTCTGACTGTGATTTATCTCTTTAATGTGTATTTCTAAGTTTAAACAGGATAAATAGCCAAAAATTAATGCTATTTTGGAAGCGAAACAAAAACTACTACTAGGACGAACAATAAGAGCGTTTAAAGGGATAGTTCCCCCAAAAACGAAAATTCTGTCATTAATTACTCACCTTCATTTCTTTCCAAACCCGTAAGGCCATCGTTCATCTTGAGAACACAAATTAAGGCATTTTTAACGAAATCTGAGAGCTTTCTGACCCTGCATAGACAGCAATGCAACTGACACGTTCAAGGCCCAGAAAGGTAGTAAGGACATTGTTAAAATAGTCCATGTGACATCAGTGGTTCAACTGTAATTTTATGAAGCTATGAGAACACTTCTTGTGCTCAAAGAAAACAAAAATAATGACTTTATTCAGCAATTTCTTCTCTTCCATGTCAGTCTTCGACACAGGTGTAAAACCAGTATGCTCTGCCCCTTGTTAAATAGCACAAGACGACGCACACTGTACATTAAAAAAAGTCTTCGTAATAATCTCTGAAGATTTTATTTGAGAAAATGACTTGGAATTTTTTGCCCAGTCTTACTTTGGTACTTTGAACCAGAATATACAGACGATAAACTAAGAGAGACATTCTTTGAAAATTATCACTGAAAAATTGTTCACAATAAGATTAGAAATGTGTACTTTGCATTAATTTAACAATAAAAACTATTTTAAGTCTTGAAAAAACAAAAAAAATTCCATTTATACAAACATTCACTCATTTTATCATCTTTTATCTACAGTAGACATTTATTAAGGATAAAGCGGTCAAGGGTATGACCTTTGAGACTGTTTGAAGAACCGTTCTGTTCTGAAAAGTGTAAGCCAGACGGAAAGCGGCGTTTTATTGCGTTCCAGCTCATGAAAATGTCGCACACAGGTCTTCTCAGATAACCTGCCAATGTCCTAATCATGTCTTTGTTGCTCGTGGGTGATTATCTCAATCATACCGTGAATTACACCCCCTGTTATTGGTCATGTGACCTGCGCACAAAGGGTCCAGTCTTCTTCGCTTGGTCCAACTTATTGGTTTTCAGACAAAAAGAAAACAACCGCACGATTGTAAAGATAAGACTTGGGGATAATTAACAGCAAATCCAGACTCAACAAACAAGAAGTAGGGGGAGGTTTGCTGGTGTGTAGTTGAATGATTTCTTTGAGTGTGTGTGGTTGTGAGGCCCGTTATATATTAAATCGAAAAGGTGAGCCATCCCAGTGACATTAAGTCCAACCATGAGTCCATACGTCTTCTTGATCTCTGTGATTTTGTGGCTGGTAATGGCTGTGGAGATCTCCACCTTGGAGAGCCAGCAGATTCTCCAAGCCTTGCACTGTCCGCCCTGCGAACGCATCCATTGTTCGCCTCGTCGAGCGCTAAAGCTCCAGTGTCAGGGTGGAATTACCACTGGGATTTGCGGTTGTTGTCCAGCCTGTGCCAAACTCGCAGGTGAAAGCTGTGGAGGCACGTGGGACTACTTGGGGAAGTGCGACGAAGGGCTGATTTGCATTTACCCAGAAGAAAAAGATGGAAACCCAGATGGAAAACCAGAGGCAGGACGCAAGGGAACCTGCAAATCAGGTACTACTGAAACTGGAGATGCCAAGTTAATGTCTAGACATTATGTAGAATCCTAAAAGCTACACTTTTGAAAATAAAGGTTCTTCACTGGCTTCTATGAAGAACTTTGGAATCTTTCCATTGCACTAAAGGTTCTTCAGATTCTTAAAATGTTCTAAAAACTTCACATAAAAAAGTTGGTTCTTAAATTCAGGGTTCTCATAGATATCAGGGAATACTAGGTCTAAAAAGTCATGGAAATTAGTAATATTAATTAAATAAATACATTTCTGAATTCAACAGCTCTTTTTGATTGTACTAGATTTTTTTGTGGGATCCCTGCGAATTATACAAGAGCAAATATAATTACTCAAAAAAGGTTTCCAAACAGGAGTACAGGGACCCAATGGAAAGCCACAAAAAATTCAGAGAAATAAATTAATAATAAAAGTTATAAATAACCATTGAACAATACCCCCTTTTATCGATAATTTTTATTGTAAATTTAGTATTGAAATTTTAGTGTATATTATATATGTATATATATATATATATTTATTTATTTATTTATATTTATATTAATTTAATTAGAAATATTTTATTTTGCTATATAGCTCCAAAAAGTTTTATTTTCATTTTTTTTTCTATTTTTCATATTTAATAACAAATATTTTATTTTGCTAAATTTTATTTTATTTTGGAGAATTGTATATTTTTTATTATACACACACACACATAGATATATATATATACATATATATATATATATATATGTGTGTGTGTGTGTGTGTGTGTGTTGGGTTGTAATAAAATGACAATATAAAAATATCTATAAAAAAATAATCATTCAATTTTGGAACCATGTTGTCTAGTAATATCAGTAATATCAAACCTAACGTGTAAATCATTATTTATGCATTAAAATATTTAGCCGGATTTATATTTCAGAAATGGTGTCCCTATCGTTTCCATTGTATCAAGTATAAAAACCCCTGTGGTACAATCTATTCATGCAGAGTGTGAGCTTATGGATTAACTTTTACGTTCATGTTCACACTCCTGAAAATGGCACCATCAAGGTTAATATAATTTATGAACTGTGAAAAGAGATACAGCAGTCAAAGATTCCTTTGATCTCGGAGCACTTTCCCATAAAAGCAACGCTTTGATTGTTCTTATCTAGACGGTGATGAAATCCACAACCTTTTCTGAAGAACTGCATCCGTATTGTAACGGGATCCCATCAACTTTATAGCCTGTTTTTCTGTTTGACCGGCAGAACAATATTTCACAGTTTATTTTATTATTTGCCACTTCTTGCAAGGCATTATTGTTCATTTTGAGTTTGGATTTCCAAACAGTGCTGGAGGTTCTCAAAGCCGACACTTGCAGACCTGAGTGCACATGGGAGTTCTGCAAGGCCAATCCCAATGAGATATGCTCAGCCAGGTAACTTCTGCTTGCAGTTTTGATTTCTGATTCATCTGTTCCCCAGTGTTTCTAATCAACGTCCTGTTCTTGTCTGCAGGTCTGTATCGCTGGAAAGGCGTGACTGTGGAGGTCACTGCCAGCACACAACCTGCTCCAGCTGCCTGGTTGTCAGACCTCCAGCTTGTCCTCAATCCTGTGCCCCAACAGACCACGTGTGTCTGCACCGCTTCGGGAGGTGTGTACAAGGACACCTGACCGAACAAAAACAACCACCCGTCTGTCACCAGAACCTACAGGTGAATTTGATTCTTGAATCATTCTGCGACAGCGTTTTAGTGCCATGTTAAAAAAGGAAAAAAATATAAGATTACGAGATTAAAGTCAAAATATTATGCAAATAAAGTTGAAATCATTCGAGAATAAAGTCGAAATATTTCGAGAATAATGTCGAAATATTATGCAAATAAAGTTGAAATCATTCGAGAATAAAGTCGAAATATTTCGAGAATAATGTCGAAATATTATGCAAATAAAGTCGAAATATTACACAAATAAAATTTAAATATTATGCAAATAAAGTCAAAAGATTGCACAAATAAAGTCTAAATAATCCGCAAATAAAGTCTAAATATTGCAAATACTCAAAATATTATGAGGATAAAGTTGAAATATTGCAAATAGTCAAAATATTATGCAAATAAATGTGAAATATTATGAGGATAAAGTTGAAATATTGCGAATAGTTGAAATATTACGCAAATAAATTTTAAATATTACGAGAATAAAGTTGAAATATTACAAGAATAAAGTTGAAATATTATGACAATAATGTCGGACTATTGCGAATAGTTGAAATATTATGCAAATAAATGTAAAATATTATGTGAATAAATGTAAAATATTTCGTGAATAAAGTCGAAATATTACGAATAAAGTCAAAATATTATGAGAATACAGTCGAAATATTACTAGTCAAAATACTGCGAGAATAAAGTCAAAATATTATCAGCGTAAAGCCTAATTATTTTTAGAATAAAGTTGAAATATTACGAGAATAAAGTCTAAATATTACGTGAATAAAGTCTAAATATTACGCGAATAAAGTCTAAATATTATGCGAATAAAGTCTAAATATTACGTGAATAAAGTCTAAATATTACGTGAATAAAGTCTAAATATTACGCGAATAAAGTCTAAATATTACGCGAATAAAGTCTAAATATTACGTGAATAAAGTCTAAATATTACGAGAATAAAATCTAAATATTATGAGAATAAAGTAAATATTACAAGAATGAAGTCGAAATGTTTCGAGAATAAAGTGGAAATATCTAAATATACTTCATTCTCAAAACATTTCAACTTATTCTCGGAATTTTGACTTTATTCTCGTAACTTCAACTTCATTCCCAAAATATTACAACTTTACTCTCGTAATTAAAATAAAAAAAGGTTTATTTTAATGAAAACAAAATGCTTTGACTTGATTATATTTAATTAAATTTATTATTACATATAATTATTTTATTTTTTATTTATTTATGTATTTATTTATTATGTCAATATTCTTTCAACAGAACAACTCTGAGGGATTCTTCGTGTGTTTGGCTCCTGCCTGTCCAACTGCAGCTAAGCAAACTGATTCTACATCTTAAAAGCAATCCAAATAATGTAATTCAGTTATAAAATGTAGCATAAACGGCAGCTATGTTTACAAATCATTTCATTACTGTTAAAAAATTAATGCTGTGAAATTACTTGCATTATTGTTGTACAGCTTTTGTTAAACGCAATCTAAAACAGTGTTTCTGTCATTAAAACATGCCAAAACCATGTTTTTTAAATGATGTATTCTAAAATTTGAATGTGAAAATGTTAAACGAATAAAACTGTATCTGAAAACTCTTTTTTTTACACACATACACACACACACACACACACATATATATATATATACACACTACCGTTCAAAAGTTTGGGGTCAGTACATTTTTATTGTTTCTTTTTTTTTTTTTTTTTTAAGAAATTAATACTTTTATTCACCAAGGATGTATTAAGTTAATAATTAAAAGTTTATTAAAAGTTAATAATAAATAATTTACATTGTTATAAAATATTTATATTTTGAATAAACACTGTACTTTTTAAACTTGTTATTCATGAAAGAATCCTGAAAAAAAAAAATCACAGGTTCCAAAAAATATTTGGCAGCACAACTGTTGATATTATCCAACATTGATCATTCTAATAATAAATCCGCATATTAGAATGATTTCTGAAGGATCATGTGACACTTAAGACTGGAGTAACAGCTGATAAAAATTCAGCTTTTCATCACAGGAATAAATTCTATTTTAAAGTATGTTAAAATAAAAAAACATTATTTTATATTGTAAAAACATTTTGCAATATTACTGTTTTTTCTATATTTTTAATCAAATAAATGCAGCCTTGATGAGCATAAGAGACTTCTTTAAAGACTATTACAAGTCTTACTGACCCCAAACTTTTGAACGGTAGTGTATGTGTGTGTGTGTGTAAAATGAACTAATAAGGTCAGGCTGACACCTTCAGAAAACAGTGCCACTGTAAACATGCTCCTGTCAGGCCTGTTACTGAATAACAACGTGTTTATGAGCCATAACAGATCAACCTGTTCACAATTCTTTTGATGTCTGTCTCATATAAAGCTGCATAATGAAAGTAAATGCTTAATTCTGGTAAATGTGTTGGCAATGAATACTGTTTATAACATATAACATGAAGAACAATAGAGAAAAGTAACACTTTAGTCATTTAGTA
This sequence comes from Labeo catla, assembly GCA_012976165.1. Taxonomy (NCBI): domain Eukaryota; kingdom Metazoa; phylum Chordata; class Actinopteri; order Cypriniformes; family Cyprinidae; genus Labeo; species Labeo catla. Next base: position 190,822 of record VONZ01000490.1, on the reverse strand, counting down.
ACTTATTTTATGCATGAAAAGTGAATTTTTATATGATTATTACTTTAAAGTAATTTCAAATTGCAAAATGTTAAAAAAAAAACTGGGCTACTCTATGGTGCACACAAATCAGTCTCCATGTCTTAAGATGAAAAACATGCCGCTTTTGTTATCAGTCATATATTGTTGCTTTTCTACTGATAAAACAACGGTCAGACAAAATGTTTAGCGCGCCAAGAGCTGTAAACTACAACAGCCGCCAATATTACACTCTGTGCCTTAGCAAACACACTGTAGCGTTGTCCCATTTTTTTTTATTTAAATAATTTCACGGATCCTCTGGATTATTCAAGTTAGAGACATTTATGCAATATCAAGACTACAGTTTTAATGATACTGACCACCATAGCATGGGTCTTCTGCATAGCTGACTTAATCTAGACATGATACGGTAGTCTAAGAACATGTGAACTTGCCCCAGAACTGAAAATAAATCTAATATAAAAGCACACAGATCTCCCCAAATGATTTTAATATAAGCAGCAATTATGCCAATGTCTAGGTTCAAAAGGCAGGTGAAGACAGCGCTTTGTCTTGATCATTTGGTAATTAATGTAGTGAACCCATCATTCAAACAGGCTACATGCTAACATGTAACAATCTTGGTGCTCGGCTGCATCTGCTCATGAGCAAAACACTAACATTTTTGCTCACTGCAGCTTTGCCTCTGACAGACACACAGTGTTTATGCAAATCTATGTCATGTAAAAATCAAGGAATGTCATGTTGAATTCAAGAAAATCGTTCCTGAGTCTATTTTTCCCTCTTTCGTGATAGTCTTTGTGTTTAAAGGCACTTTGGACGTGAGCGTTTATATGGGATGTGTGTGGTCTGGGTCACCGAAACATTCTGTGCCAGAACGACTGAAAAGCGGATGAGTTGAAGGCACCGATGAATATGAGGAGCAGGAGATACAGGCCCATCATGATGGCAAAATGATGTCTGACGAGCCACGACGTCCCTCGAGCATGTCTGAAATCACAACAGAATGTCACATTAGAAAGTTAGAAAAGCGAGCAGCGATTATCAGGGTTCAAATGCTTTATCAAGCCTGTAACCACCTAAATCAATCATTTCTGGCAAATCCAGGTAACTTATCATATTATGTTTTTTAATGTTTATTATTATTACAGCACCAGCTGTGGTCTGATCCCCTTAAAATTTTGCATCAACTGTCGCATGTGCTCACCAGGTTTCGTATAGTTTTGAGTTTTCCTTTAAGTTTTTATGAGATTTTTGGTAAATTCGGTCAGGCCCCTTTTCTAAACGCCCCCATTATAGCTTCCCAAAGGGTAAATTTCAACATTTTTTGGATAATTATTAACCTAGAGAGTCCAGAGAATTATACTGCAGTTTTTTTCCAGATTGAGCAAAAAACCTAGGACTAGTTTGCAAAAGTAGGTTTTTGACATCTTCTCAATCATTTAACAAACTGTTGATGGTTCTAGAGGTAAAATGTCCAGAACACGGAGTTCTATCGTATGATGCGAATACTGTGCACATGTGAAAAGCCATGCGACGTACAATTGTTTACGTCCTTGAAAAATGTGATATCGCTCCCCAGTGGCTGATTTCTTTCAAATTTCTCTCGGACCTTTGGGGTCGTGAGTCAAACAGGCCCACTGAGTTTCGTTCCGATCGGCCTCCGTTAACCTTGTCTAATAGGTGCTCAAACTTCGTCTGCCAATGGATGCCATGTTTTTCTGAGATACGTAAATGTCCTTATAGACACTTGTGGCACTTTGTACCAAGACCGTGCACAGCCATCGCTGACAAGACAAATGTTGTGCAGTTATAGCCATTTTTATGATTTTTTTCTCTCTAATAGTGCAACCAAGTGGCCAAGCTCTGTGATTTTTGTCCTGTGACCTCAGATTGACCATTTACATAAGCATTCTTGACTAGGGATGCACAATATTATCGGACTGATATTGGACTCGGCCGATAATGGCTTTAAATGTAAATATCGGCATCGGCCCGATATGAAAAATTATGCCGATATGTCTTGCCAATAAGAGGAATATGTTAACTTGGTGTGCTCAGGGTGCGCTAGCGATTAGATCACGTCAGCAGTGTGGCTTATTCTTGAAGCAGAGTTTTGCCTGAATGATTGCATTCACTGTTTTGGATCGCTGCATTTAAACTGAGAATGCGCGTACAGAATGAGGCTTTTGCTGTGTGATCATTTCCATGATTGATTGTCATTTAAATCGTTAACTTTAATGCTGCAAAATGTGTCTATTGCAGTGGCATATAGTGCTATGTAGTATATGGCATGACAGGATGTGCAATACCACTCAAAATGCCAGCTTCCTCACCCGAATTAAAGTTTTTTAGCAGGACTGTAAAACAAAAAGATGTGAATATGGTCATTTGATAAAAAATGAAAAGAGTGTGACGCTGTTCCGTTTGGGATCATTTTACTGTTGGCTGTTTTATACCAGTCACTAGACCATTGAATGCGCCTTTTTAAATGCTTTCACGGTGCACATTGTTGACATGATCGGGATTTGAAATAAACTGATCCCAAAAGTATTTACGGCGCACGGCCAGTGAATCACTTTCACCGGCGACGCTAAGGCAGAACACACTGTTGCTCATACGAACATTTTTACGTGAAAATTATGACAAGAATGAGGTACAAAGCCTTCTTTATAAAATAAATTATTGTTTATCAGGCAAATGTTATACATAGCGACCATGATTTTGGATTCATGCCGTTTGAGCCCATATATTTAAAGCAATACGCGGCTATGTGTTCTGTTTTGCCGGTAGGTTGCAAATTTCCACTAACTTAATAATATTTATAGTTTCGTCTCCCAAATCCTCACCATCTCACCCTTTAATTTTGCAGGTTTATTTTCTTGTCATTCACTTTTAGTCCAAAAAAGTATGACGAAATTAATGCCGCCTCTTCGCCTCACAAGACGAGACGGGACGAATGTTATTTGGGGACTACCGGACATTGAAAATACATCCTATAGGCTTACCGTCCTCTTTCAAAATGTGTGTCTCTGTCATTAGGTTGCAATTGGATAAGGGGCATTTGCATGTCTAGTCTCAGTATGGCAGCTGGAATGGAAAGACAGGCTACCAAAACGCAAACTTGCGATCTGAAACAATGGCCTCAGCAGCTGAAGGGCTAGGAATACAGTCACGAGATGTCCCGTTTTCCCCGGTAGTCACAATTCGTTGTCGATTAACTTAGAGTTAGTAAAGGCGGGATAGGCGGAATCGCGCTGATAGACAAACACCAGAATTGTGCTCTCTCGCACAGGCTCCACTTCTTCTGTTTTCAGACAGCGATCAATTCTCAGTGCTCAGATGCACACACCATAGTCTAAATGTATATTATGTTGAGTATCTCACATAAATTATGTAAGCTATGGCTTAAGTGAACATAAGCAGGTGGGTAAAAACTGAATGTGACAGTATTACATGCATGCCTTTCGTCACGCAACGGTTTCACCCAAAAATGAAAATTGTCATAATTTATTCAAGTCTTCCCGAATTCAATCCTTGATTCAAATTTATCATAAGCTTTGATTTTTTGTCTAAAGAATTAATGAATATTTTTGTTTGAAGACTAAATTAGCTACCAAAATAAATGTTGGTAACTTTAGTTTGACTAAAAGTAATGACTAAAAGTTTACAAAAATGCAATGACTTCTCGTCGACTAAAACTAGATTAAAACTATTAAAGACTCAAATGACTAAAATGTGACTAAGACTATTAAGCATTTTAGTCTCAAGATAAAGACTAAGACTAAATCAAAAATGCCTGTCAAAATTAACACTGGATAGGAATGGTTCACCCAAAAATTTTAATTTGCTGAAAATGTGTTCACCCTTAGGTCATCCAAGATGTAGATGAGTTTGTCTCTTCATCAGAACAGATTTGGAGAAATTTAGCATTATGTAACTTGCTCACAAATGGATCCACTGCAGTGAATGGGTGTCGTCAGAATGAAAGTCCAAACAGCTGATAAAAACATCACAATAATCACAAGTAATCCAAACCACTCCAGTCTATCAGTTAATGTCTTTTGAAGTGAACAGCTACATGTTTGTAAGAAACAAATGAGTCATTAAGGCGTTTTAACTTTAAAGGGGTCATCGGATGCTCATTTTTCACAAGTTGATATGATTCTTTAGGGCCTTAATGAAAAGTCTATAATATACTTCGGTTAAAAATTCTCAATGGTTGTGTAAAACAACACCCTTTTTACCTTGTCAAAATGAGCTCTGCAAAAATCATCTCATTCTGGTCGAGGCTGCTTTAAATGTTAATGAGCCCGCCCCGCCCCTCTCTTCTCTCTATGGAGTGACGAGCCTGTTTACTTTAGCCGCATTTAGCGCCATTTAGCCGCTAAACTTGCTAACTAGCACATTATTATGAAAGGCGATCACAAAGATTCATAAAAAAACCCTTACACTCACTTCTGCTGTAAGTGAAGCTGGATCATGAATGATTTGCGTGAACATAGACGGATATATGTAGATCGGGAGGTGCGTTCCCTTCACAAACAAACATAATCCTCTGCAGCTCAGATGTCGGGAGTAAATGACGACCACTATGTTCATTATTACATCCAGCAACACACCACCTCAATCGCTCAATTCTTGTCTAACTTACATCCCTGCTCCGGCATCAAAACAAAGAGGTCGGACTGTTACAGCTGATCTGAGGTAAAAGGCTCATGTCAATCAACTATTGTGAGAGCGGCCTCTGTCGGTGTGACGCCACAACGAAAGGCATCTGAGAACGGCTCGATTTGAAAAAGAGAATATTATTTTTACAGATTTTTTTATTTGTACAAAGCAATATTATAGACAGAGGACACGTGTTTTAACCAGAAGCAGGTTTGAAGTTAAAAATATCCTTATGATGGATTTGTTTCTTACAAACACGCAGCTTTTCACTTCACAAGATGTTAATTGGGCTGGAGTGGTATGGATTACTTGTGATTACTGTGATGTGTTTATCAGCTGTTTGGACTCTCATTCTGACGGCACCCATTCACTCCACTGTTGAGCAAGTGATGTAACGCTACATTTCTCCAAATCAGTTTCAATGAACAAACAAACTCATCTACATATTGGACATCCTGAGGGTGAGTGAATATTAAGCAAATTGTCATTTTTGGGTGAATTATTCCTTCAACAGGTCTATAAATCTAAAATGCAACAATTAGGTGAATAAGGACGTCTGTGTAACTCCAGTCTCACCGTGAACGGTAGCGTCTCTGAGAATACACCAGCAGGTACTTCACTCTCAGAAGCTCGTTGTTGGTCACCACAAAGTATTTCTCGGGCACCTCACCACCTTCACTGTTCCTGGCCCTCAGACGATTACGGTCAATGCTCTCAGAGTCTGAAACACATACAGTAACACAATGACAGATGAATTTCTGCGGATATCGGATATCTGCGGGGATTGGATCTTATTAGATGGCACATTTACACAAAATTGGAGTAAAAATCAAATCTATGTTTGTTTAATTTTTTGAAAAGAATGTAGCAAACTACTGTTTAAAAGACTGTTTCACATAGGGAAAAAACTGCAGGGAAGAGTGGGGTAAGATGTGCCATCCCCTTATTCTAGCAAACTATTCATAATTTGTTAAAAAAAACATATATTTAGAAAAGGACAATCTGACAGAGGTGACTTTTTATGTATTAAATGTTTTATTTACATGTATTTTTTGTTTCTTTTGTTTTCTAAAATATAAAGCAGCACAACAGTTCAACTGTCTGACAATAATAAATGTTTCTTGAGCATCAAATCAGCATATTAGAATGATTTCTGAAGGATCATGTGACACTGAAGACTGGAGTAATGATGCTGAAAATTCAGCTTTGCATCAAAGGAATAAATTACATTTTAAAATATTTTCAAATATAACACAGTTATTTTAAATAGTAAAAATATTTCACAATATTACTGTTTTTACTGTATTTTTGATTAAATAATTGCAGCTTTGGCAACAGAAGAGACCTTAAAAAAAACACAAACCCGAAATTTTTGAATGGTATTGTATACAGCTGGTCACCTGACACATTACCTTTCTTCTTCACCTGACACTTCACATCAGGATGATCGATGATTTCACACAAAGCAACGCAGCTGATCAAAGGCCCGAGAACGCTTTCCCGCCATCCGTTACCGTGGGGACTGTAAAGGATGGCCATACTGAGGTCACTGGTCAGGTATGTGCCCTCCCCAAACAGTGAGGTCTGAAGTATCAAATCATAACCAAAGATAAGTGGATCACATAATTTTGAATTACAGTGTAATTCAAATTGTATAACAATTGTATAACAATCATCTTCACACATATCATCTGAACATGAACTGATAAGGGAGAGTCAAACACATCTGTCAGGCATGCTGTCCTCTATAATAATCAGAAAGCCTGTCTGGACAGCATCCAAAACAGGTCTAACGAGTGTCATCCACCAGCACAGCACGTCCTGACCTTATTGAGATGGCAGTGTAATCCGTTGTGTATGATGGAGTGGAAGTTCTCCAGTCTGCTGCCGTGGAATGCATAGATGAGCTCGCGTCCAGCCCGCGTTCTTTCGAACTTGGAGTTGAGCAAATCACAGTACTGCAGTTCAAAGATGAAGTCTGGAGCCGGAGCCGGAGCAGAAACGCCCTCGCTTTGAGTCAGCTGGCTGAGTCTGGCAAACTGATGGAGGGAGATTGAACACAAGTGAATGAAGAGACATCCAAAGCTAAATAGACTAGTCAGAAGGTTGTCTGAATGACTAGTTCAGAATACTAAAACCAAATGATTTAGCGAATCAGTCAAACAATGTAAGCCAATTCGTGAATGAATTCCTGACTCTTATGAGCTGGTTCTTTTTAGTGAATCAGAAACATAGTGTGTTACCAGTGTTGTCCAAACTAATGACTCTTATGAACTGGTTCTGTTTTTAAATGAATCAAATTTTACAGTGTGACTATTATAGCACAAACTAATGACTCTTTTAGTGAATCATAAACATAAGAGTGCATCTGGTTCTGGATGTGGTGTGGATCCATCTCCAAACAAATTATTCTTATGAGACGGTTCTTTTAGTGAATGACTAAAAATATAAAGGATAAAATTATACAATACAACCAGTGTAGTCTGTACTAATGACTCGGTTTGTATTAGCGAATCAGAAACAGGGTGCTACCACAGTTGCTCCATACTCAATTGAATGATTCTTATGAACCAGTTCTTTCTAGTGAATCAAAACCATACAGCATCAGCAGTGCAGACCGAAGTCAAGACTTTTATGAAACGTTTCTTTTCAGTGAATCAAAACCATGGTGCAGACCGAACTAAATACTCTTATGAACTGTTTTTTTTTGTGAATCAAAACCATAAAGCATCACAAGTGCAGACCAACTCAAGACTCTTTTGAACCAGCTCTTTCAGTGAATCAAAACCATGGTGCAGACCGAACTAACGACTCTCATAAACTTTTTTTTAGTGAATCAAAACCATACAGCATCACCAGTGCAGAAAACTAAAACTCTGATAACCAATTCTTTTTAGTGAATCAAGACCATACAGCATCACCAGTGCAGACTGAACTAAAGACTTATGAACCAGCTCGCTTTTAGTGAAGCAAAACCATACAGCATCACCAGCGAGACCAACTCAAGACTCTGATGAAACGATTCTTTTTAGTAAATCAAGACCATACAGCATCACCGGTGCAGACTGAACTAAAGACTCTTATGAACCAGCTCTTTTAAGTGAATCAAAAAAATACAGCATCACCAGCGCAGACCGAACTTAAGACTCTTATGAAGCCTTTCTTTTTAATGAATTAAAACCATAGTGCAGACCGAACTAAATACTTTTATGAACTGGCTGTTTTTAGCGAATCAAAACCCTAAAGCATCACAAGTGCAGACTGAACTCAAGACTCTTATGAACCAGCTCTTTTTAGTGAATCAAAACCACAGTGCAGACCAAACTAAAGACTTTTACGAACAGGTTGTTTTTAGTGAATCAAAATCCTAAAGCATCACAAGTGAAGACCGAACTCAAGACTCTTATGAATCAGCTCTTTTCAGTGAATCAATATAATACAACATCACCAGCGCAGACCAAACTCAAGACTCTTATGAAATGATTCTTTTTAGTGAATCAAAACCATAGTGCAGACTGAACTAAATACTCTTATGAACTGGTTCTTTTTAATGAATCAAAACCATAAAGCATCACAAGTGCAGACTGAACTCAAGACTCTTATGAACCAGCTCTTTTTAGTGAATCAAATCCATACCAGACCAAACTAAGACTCTTAATAACTGGTTCTTCAAGTGCAGATCGAACTCAAGACTTTTTACACCTCAAAACCATAAAGCATCACAAGTGCAGACTGAACTCAAGACTCTTATGAACCAGCTCTTTTTAGTGAATCAAATCCATACTGCAGACCAAACAAAAGACTCTTAATAACTGGTTCTTTGTAGTGAATCAAAACCATGAAGCATCCCAAGTACAGACTGAACTTAAGACTCTTTTGAACCAGCTCTTTTCAGTGAATCAAAATAATACAGAATCACCAGCGCAGACCAAACTCAAGACTCTTATGAAACAATTCTTTTTAGTGTATCAAAACCACAATGCATCACAAGTGCAGATCGAACTCAAGACTCTTATGAACCAGCTCTTTTTAGTGAATCAAAACCACAGTGCAGACCAAACTAAAGACTTTTACGAACAGGTTGTTTTTAGTGAATCAAAATCCTAAAGCATCACAAGTGAAGACCGAACTCAAGACTCTTATGAATCAGCTCTTTTCAGTGAATCAATATAATACAACATCACCAGCGCAGACCAAACTCAAGACTCTTATGAAATGATTCTTTTTAGTGAATCAAAAACACAATGCATTATAAGTGCAGACCGAACTCAAGACTCTTATAAACCAGCTCTTTTTAGTGAATCAAAACCATAGTGCAGACTGAACTAAATACTCTTATGAACTGGTTCTTTTTAATGAATCAAAACCATAAAGCATCACCAGTGCAGACCGAACTCAAGACTCTGATGAAACGATTCTTTTTAGTGAATCAAGACCATACAGCATCACCGGTGCAGACTGAACTAAAGACTCTTATGAACCAGCTCTTTTTAGTGAATCAAAAAAATACAGCATCACCAGCGCAGACCGAACTTAAGACTCTTATGAAGCCTTTCTTTTTAATGAATTAAAACCATAGTGCAGACCGAACTAAATACTTTTATGAACTGGCTGTTTTTAGCGAATCAAAACCCTAAAGCATCACAAGTGCAGACTGAACTCAAGACTCTTATGAACCAGCTCTTTTTAGTGAATCAAAACCACAGTGCAGACCAAACTAAAGACTTTTACGAACAGGTTGTTTTTAGTGAATCAAAATCCAATGCATTATAAGTGCAGACCGAACTCAAGACTCTTATAAACCAGCTCTTTTTAGTGAATCAAAACCATAGTGCAGACTGAACTAAATACTCTTATGAACTGGTTCTTTTTAATGAATCAAAACCATAAAGCATCACGAGTGCAGACTGAACTCAAGACTCTTTTGAACCAGCTCTTTTTAGTGAATCAAAATAATACAGCATCACCAGCGCAGACCGAACTCAAGACTCTTATGAAACGATTCTTTTTAGTGAATCAAAACCATAGTGCAGACCAAACTAAAGACTTTTATGAACTGGTTGTTTTTAGCGAATCAAAACCCTAAAGCATCACAAGTGCAGACCGAACTCAAGAATCTTATGAACAACCTCTTTTTAGTGAATCAAAACCATAGTGCAGACCGAACTAAAGAATGAATCAAAACCATAATGGAGACTGACTTAAAGACTCTTATGAGACGGTTCTTTTTTTGTGAATCATAAACAGAGTTACGAGTTTGTTTTTTTTTTAGTGAATCACAAACATAGTGTGCTTTAAGTGTTGATCCATCCACGAGCAAATCATACTTTTAAGCTGTTTTTTTATTTTATTTTATTATATTTTAATGAATCAAAAACACAGAGTGATTCCAGTGTAGTCCAATAGAATGATTCTTATGAGTCGGTTCTTTTTAGTGAAACATAAGAACAGAGAGTAAACAGTGTTGATCTGTCCCTGAAAAAACTAATTCTTATGAGTTGTTTCTCTTAAGTAAATCAGTCATCCCCAAATAAATAGCTGTTATGTTCCAATTCTTTTTAGCGAATCACAAATACAGTATGATCAGAGAGAGCAGTCCAAACTAATGGCTCTTATGAACCGGTTCTTTATTAATTAATTTATTTATTTATGGATTTATTTTTGTTACTGAATCATAAACACTGAGGATAATTAGTGTTGCTCCATCCCTGAAAGAATGATTCTTATGAGCTGGTTATTTTCAGTGAATCAAAAACACAGAGTGCTTCTAGTGTTGATGCAACCTGAACAAATGACTCTTATGAACTGATTCTTTTTTTAAATCTACATGAAGTTTAGCAATACCTCCTCTTTCTGCAGGGTCTTCACAGCAAAACTCTTGGACGAGAGAACCCAGTGCACGAGAGCCAGATGATGATCTCCATCACCATGTCCCAGACGCACCAGATCTCTCACGTTTGGCAAAGTATCCACATCCTTTTGCTGTGAGGAACACAGTAGAATCAAAACTTTAAACTATGTATGTTTTGGAAGGCCAACAACATGGAGAGCTCAATATCTGCAAACGTCTTACCAGCTCCTCAAAGTCCTTGATCTCTCCTCTAAGGTAGCGAGGAGGAAAGGGTCTGAGCACTGAGTCGCGTTTGTAGCTCTGGACAGCAGCAACGAAGAGGCTGCAGCGCAAATCTGCTGCTACAGGGTCTCGATGCAGACAGGAGCAAACCAGCTCTTTGACCGCAGCTGTCGGGAGAGGCGGCTGCATTCCCAACACTAAAACACACAACAGATATATTATAAATTATAGACAATACGAAATTATCTTCATTAATGCCAAACATGTAGACCATCAATCTAGTAGCGTCTATATACTTGTAAATTCATTATTTTTTATTTCAAATTTTTAGTCTATGTACTAAATACTTACATATCATAATATTACTAAGTGGTTTTCATTCATTTCAAACATGATTTTTGGGAGTTGCATCAAATAATAGTAATAATATAATTATATTACATAGTATATGTGTAAATTAATTATATTTTATTTACTTTTAGTTTTTACTCATTTCTAAGTGTATATGATTTCACATGTATTAAAGCTAGATTTTAAATTATTTAATTTTATTTTAATTATACAATTTTATTTCAGAAAGATTTCATTTAAATTCAAATATATTAAAGCTAGATACTAGCATGATACATTTGCCTGTAGTCAAAGATTTTTTTTTATGATTTAAGTGACTACAGAATTAAAAGAATTAAGCATGTTAAAAATATTTTTTGTAAACTCAGACATATGTAGTGTCAAAAATATATATTTATATATTACTTTCTATTCATACTGTACAGTATAATGATAATAATAATATTATATATTATATTTGTATATTAATTATAATCTTTTACTTTACATTTTTACTATATATATATAAAATCAATATATTTCATATAATAAAAATATGTATAAACATTGTTATATATATTTGTAAATTAATTATACATTTTTACTATATATATATATAAATTTTTCATTAATTTATGTATATAAGTATAAAATCTTTATATTTTTTTAATTATATATATATATATATATATATATAATCTTCTAAAATTGTATGATGATTTACATATATAATTTTCTAAAATTGTATATGATATGATTTCAAATATATTGAAGCTAGATTTTTATATTTGTAATTATTTTTAAAATATTGTATTATTATTAAGCTCTAAAGCTCTCTAAAGATAATATCCTAAAAGATATTATTAAAGATCTAAATCTTTTTTTTTTTTTAAATTTAAGTGACTAACTAATTAAACAAATGCTTAATTAAGCATGTTCAAATTTTATTTTTGGTGAACTTCGAAGTATGATTTCAGTAGAGGTAACGTTACGTGAACTCGTAAAAAATGTAACTTGTTTTCAGTGATAGCTTAGCCTGCAGATTAACTGTTAACAAAGTTAACATCAGCTAGCGAAAACCAAACCCATAATATAAATGTATTTATTTACTCTTAGACGTCTAATACTCGAATATGTGACTGTTTTAATGCAACAGTTCAGTAAATAGTCAGTTTGTTCACCACAGCTGTGTTTGTTTACATGTTAAGCATGTTAGCTGGTTAGCTTAACTTCTGTTCCATTATTAACGAAACTCACTTAAGCTTCAGCACACAAACGATCTCAAGGCAGACTACTCATCAGCCTACTTGTACGTTATAAAATATCAATAACATTTATCATACATTTAGGTATTTTACCTTATGTGCCTGAACCTCAGGCATCTGACAGCCACCGGAAGCTAAACGTGTCCACTTGAATAACTGCTGCGCACGCGCCTGATTCCACCGGCAGGGGGCAGTTGCCACCCCGGTAGATCCGCCGGCCCCTGTTGGACATTAAAAGAATTTTTAATAAAAATGTGCTGTTCTTAAGCCACATGGCATTTAAAGTTCATTTTCTGTTCTCTGCTCCACTAATTGCTCTGCATGTTTTTACCTTATGATTTTAATCAAAAACTTTCAACTTCACAACAAGAACAAAAAGTGTATGATTCTCTTACAGCTGTCTAAAGCGTTAACTTTAAATTTCAAATTCACCAACATAATAAATTTATCAACTAGAAAACATGCTAAGCTGAACATTTACGTATATAAATATGTTATTCTCATATCAGGCGTAAAAATGGCATTGCACCGCGCTTTTGAAGGATATTACATCGGTTTTGGAATAGTATTTTTTATACTTTGGGGGAACAGGAAGTGTTTTATGTATTTGTTGTTATTTCTCACTGTTTAATGAATTAGTGAATTGAGTTGAATGGGGAGCGCGAACATTCTATTATCATTTTATGACGTCACAGTGCGCTGTTTGAACTGAATCATCGACGGTTAAACTTGTGCTGCTTCAGTCTCCACATCTGTATCTGCAGCTGCTGGTGAGTCCATGATACAATTATTACTTTTCTAGCGTTTTCATATTGCGGAAATGGTTTCATTTGCATATCAGTCATTTTAACCGTTAATGGTGCTTCCATATGAACGAATTGAGCCAAATCACGTTTATTATTGTTATGTACATTTGTTTCCATGACACCCGAGCCAAAGCTAGACTATTCATTGGCACAACTGTTATTTGTACTTTTATAAACATTTTCAGATCACTTTACCTCCATCTAAAACGTTTTGTTGCTTATAATCTTGTGACTGGATCAGTTAAAATGTACGTTGTAACTAAAATAAGTTTGCAGTATGATAATACAGACACGAGATGGCGCTCAGCATCTTGCCATTGACATTACACAGTAAACAAAATTGATATTTTCATTTATATATTCAATTAATTTATTAAGTTGCACATTTTCATTCTTCTGCTGTAGGATCTTCCAGAAATGTTGTTGTAGAGTCAGAGATGTGCTGCTGAACACTGTAAGTGATTCAGTCTCTGCTGAGTTTTACACCGAGCACTTGCTTTCATCAGAGAGCAGGTAAGTGCTGTAGGAGAAAAGTATTTCACTACAGCAGTGGTTGTCAATCCTGAGAGAGCTTCATGAACTGAAACGAGTGTGTCAGACAAGAGACACAAACAACACGACTGGATCAAAACTGAAAACAACTGCACTAAAGGATGGAAAAATACTATTCACAAGTTTGCCTGCCCATCCAGTCCTGATGGATAATGGCAAACGAACTTGGCTTGTTGTTGTCAGTGAAGGATCAGGCCTCAAACTCAAGGCTCAGCTTGAGCTCTGAGTTCAATCACCACATTGTGGTACTGCATAGAGGAAGAAAAACAGAAATACAGGAAGAAACAGGAGGTGAAGGGATGCAGAAGAACTGTCGCTGTGACAGCGCAATGACTGCTGCTCGTAATGATGATTGGACTGAATGATTAATCTCCTACATTTGGAGCTTAATGTAAGAGTTGTAGGGTATATGTAAGAGTAATATAGCAAAGGTAAGTGTTGTATAAAGGTAAGTGTTGTGAGAATGCACAGGTGTACAGGTAGGTGGTCTCAATAGCCTCTTAAATTAAACCTCAAAGGACACTTGAACCACCATTTTTACCTACAACAGTGCTTTCCAAACCTGTCCTGCAGCCCCCACCACTACACATTTTGTCTCTCAACATACACCCCTGATTCATCTCATCAGGTCATTTGTAGACACTGTGAGATCTGAATTGATATTTCAATAACAGAGACACACATAATGTGCAGTTGTGGGGGCCTGCAGGATCATTTTGATAAGCACTGACGATAGTTTTCTCAATATAAGGTCATTAGTCATATTTGAGGCTTGAGGTTCGTCCCTGAGGTACCTGACTTGGCCATAGCTTCTGAGATATCTGTGATGGTCGTCACTTTACGGCTGCTGCTTGCTGAACTTCCTGTCAGGGTTATTGCCTCCCTGAAGTCCCTGTCTAAGCCAACGCTCCCTGAGGTCCCTGTGACGGCCGATACCGCTTGAGGTCTCCCCTGTCATGGCCAAAGCTCTCTGAGGTCCCTGTAATATGTACATGCTTATACTTTATAGGACATAATTTTCTAATGGTCATGAGTTAAGATCTGTCGCAAAGCAGTGCATGTTGTGGCTACTATGTACTCTATGTACTCTCCTCTCAAACAGCACACTAACAATTTTACTAACCAGAAGTATATGCCATTTCCCAGTTGAGGAATAATGACTATAAATGCATGTAATGTTACATAATGCACATAATTTCTACATTTTACTGTTAATGTTAAAATATTCTTCTATGGCCAACAAAACCAGGCGTGACAGTCAAACTTGCTTCAGCTATGTAAAATCAGTGTAGTAAGGTGATGTTGTTATAGTTGAATGGCTGCTGACAATGTAGTTCTGAATGTAGTGTTCCTACAGTATCACAGTTAGCTGTACTTGAGCCACTGCTAGAAAACACAGACGTCCCTCAGTGCTGTGGTCGCAGTACAGGCACCCCTCAGCGCTTCGGCATCAGTCCAGGCACCCTCAAGCCGCGGCCACAGGTACCCCTCAGTGCGCAGGTAAAGCCCAATCAGCCTTTAGTTCAGCACACACAGCCACAGACCACCACAGGACCATCTCAATACCATGGCCAACATACAGGTGCATTCAGGACAGTTACTAGGGGGGGTAGGTAAGAGTTGTAAACTAAAGATAAGAGTTGTAGAGTACAGGTAAGTCCTGTGAAATACAGGTAAGGGTTGAAAAATACAGGTAAAAGTTACAGACGAAAGTTAAGAGTTGTAGACCGAAGGTAAGAATTGTAAATTACAGGTAAGTCCTGTTGAGTACAAGTAAAGGTTGTAGAGTACAGGTAAGTCCTGTGAAATACAGGTAAAGTAGACAGTATTTTTATATGTGCCGGCCAGAGGAGGATGGGTCCCCCCAGATGAGTCTTGGTTCCTCCCAAGGTTTCTTCCTACATTTACTTATGTAGGGAGTTTTTCCTTGCCACTGTCGCCTTTGGCTTGCTCACTGGGGGTTTAAGGCACTGTAATACTGCCTTGAGGTTTCTGTCACTATCCGCGTCTTTGAGCTTCATCTGTTTAGGCCCGTTTGTAACTGGCAATACTTATCGCAATCTACAGTAACGCACCAAAAAAACATATTTAACGTGTTGTGAATGCAGTCTAAATTGAATGTACTGAGATAAAGGACTGTACTATGAAGTAACGGCAAGAAAACACGTCTTCATATCGTCTTGCGGTAATCAGTAGTTTAGTCACCAGCAAATAACTAGATTCAGTTATTAAATTGTCCAAAAGAAAAAAAACCCTCTTGAACGTAGGAGTTACTATATTAGACCAGTGTGATATATCCTTAACCAGCTATTTACTCACAACAACTTAACCTCAGTATAAAGAAATAACGTACACAGTGCGACCAGTGTCCGATTCACAATCAAATGACTCATGACAATGTTATGAACAGCTTCTTTATAGTGATTCCAAAACATCCAGATCAATTAGCATAGTCCAAATCACGTGCAAATGATTCTTATGATTTGGTTATTTAAAGAATCGTTTAAAACAGTCTTTCACTTAATGAAGTTAGTTAAGCATAATAACTTCAACTCAATATAACGTAATAACATTCAGCAGAGCAGTGTCTGATTCACGAGCAAATGACTCTTATGATCTGGTTATTTTAACGAACACAATAAGTCACAGTCTAAGAGCTTCATCGTCTCAGTACAGGACCAGCTCCAGTCTACAGCCAGGGTCCTGCTCCACCGCAGCGATTTAAAATAAAAATGGAAACAACTGAAAATATATATATCTGAATAAAGAGATTCTTCAACAATACACAAGTCTCCACTGTTATTTTTTCATGTTAGGAATATTGTGGATATTCTCTGGTGTTTGTGATGCCGCAGCTTTCTTGAATAGAAATATATTCAAACAATATTTAATGTAATTTCTATGTGATAATGATCAACACATGTATTGTCTTACATCATCTAAAAAGTCTCTACCTGTCTGTCTTGCTCTTTTGCTATCAAGAAAGTGATATTTAAAATGATGTAAGAAGCATTTTAGGTCAAGCATTGTGTTACCAGAAGTTGCTGAGCGCTGTTGTTCTCATTTCGCTGTAACGTTACAGAGCACTTAATATTACTGCCAGAGGAATCTTAGAGATCAATTATGTATGAAAAATCAGGTCAGTGTTTTGCTGAGGGATAGGCTTCGGAAAAAAGGCCAAAATATAATTGGCCTAGAATCTACATTGTAAATAACGAAGAGTGCAATTTGCTCAGTTATACAATGATGAAAATGTCATGCATTATACAGAATATTAAAAAATAAATAAAATAGAAACACTGTCACTAGTGGACCCCAGTGTACAAATTATTGTACGTAAAAATATTCAGTACATATAAGAGGTGATAAATGCATTAAATATAGATAGCACATTACAATAAGGTTCATTAGTTAACTACATTAGTTAACATGAAGAATCACAAGTGTTTGTTGACATTAGTTAAGGCACTGCACATGAACTAACAATGAACGACTATATTTCTATTAACTATCATTAACAAAGATTAATAAATACTGTAAGAAATGTATTGTTCATTGTTCATTCATGTTAGTTAATACATTAACAAATGACACTTTATTGTAAAGTTTTATCAAAATAATTTGGACTCTTTCATTCCTTTTTCTATTCTGGCTAATTCTTCTTGCTTGTTTGCAAGTTTTCAGCACACTGTATCATTTCTATTCCATGCTTACATCCTAATTTTTTTTCTGTTTTGCTTAATCATCATACGATTTAATATATATATAATTCCAGTCTGTCCTATTGGCTCCATTGAAGTGAACATCTGGGCTCCCGTGAAGGTACGTAATTCCTTCTAAATCCACAAATAGTTGATCCTTTTTCTCTTTCAATCACTGTATTTTTTCTCACACTTTTAGACATTTCAAATGTTTTTACAGTAACTTACTGGCAACACTGTTGCCACAAATTCTTTATTTAAAACATTGCATATATAACAGTTAAAATACACAGTCCTCCAAAGCTGGAAAAGTGCATCTTCAACATTTCTCCTGTCTTATGACTTTGTGCAGTGCATTATGTTGTATCCTCTGGATTTACAGTCATGGCCAAAAATATCGGCACCCTTGCAATTCTGTCAGAAAATGCAACACTTCTCTCAAAAAATTGTTTCAATTGCAAATGTTTTGGTATTCACAAGCTTATTGTTTTTGTTTGCACTGCAACAACACAAAAAAGCAGAGAAGAAACGTCAAACTTAATCAAATTTCACATAGAACTCAAAAATGGACTGGACAAAATTATTAGCACCTTGTCAAAATTGTAAGAAATAATTGCTTTTCAAGCATGTGATGCTCCTGTAATTTGTATTTAGACACACCTGCGGCAAGTAACAGCTGTGGGCAATATAGTAATCACACTTGTAACCAGTTAAAATGGAGAAAAGTTGACTCAACCTTTGTGTTTTGTGTCACACTGAGCATGGAGAAAAGAAAGAAGTGTAAAGAGTTGTCTGTGGATTTGAGAGAAGAAATTGTGGAAAAACATGGACAATCTTAAGGCTACAAGTCCATCTCCAGAGATCTTAATGTTTCTGTGTCCACTGTGCGCAGTATTATCAAGAGGTTTACAGCCCATGGCACTGTAGCTAACCTCCCTGGACGTGAACGGAGCAAAATTACAATGAACGATTGTTCGAATGGTGGATGAAGAACCCTGAATAACTTCCAAACAAATTCAAGCTGATCTGCAGACACAGGGTACAACAGTGTCAGCTCGCACTATACTACGCTATGAAAGGAGACCCAGGAGGTTGCTTTGCTGCATTTGGCACTGAATGCCTTGACTGTGAGATCATTTTCATGAAATCTGATGATTACCAAAGAATTTTGGGGCGCAACGTAGTGGCCAGTGTCAGAAAGCTGCGTCTCCACCAGAGGTCATGGGTCTTCCAGCAGGACAATGACCCCAAACACACTTCAAAAAGCACTCAGAAATGGTTACAAACAAAGCGCAGGAGACTTCTGAAATGGCCAGCAATGAGTCCAGATCTGAATCCCATGGAAGAGATCTGTGGAGAGATCTCAGAACAGATGTTGGGAGAAGGCATCCTTTAAATCTGAATGACATGGAGCAGTTTGCAAAAGAAGAGTGGTCCAAAATTCCAGTAGACAGGTTATTCTCATTCATGGTTACAGGAAACAACTAATTTCAGTTATTTGTCCCTAAGGGGGTGCTACCAAATATTAAGTTAAGGGTGCCAGTTTTATCCAGTGCATTTTTTGGGTTCTGTGTGGAATTGTATCAGATTTCACTTTTCTTCTCTGTTTTTTTTGTGTTGTTCCAATGCAAACAAAAACAACAACAACAACAACAACAACAAAAATAAAAATAAATAAATAAACATGTGAGTACCAAAACATTTGCAACTGCAACAATTTTCTGAGAGAAGGGTTGCATTTTCTGACAGAATTGCAAGGGTGCCGATATTTTTGGCCATGACTGTATCTTCACAAAGAATCTTTAGGCAACAGAAAAATAATGGAGAAAAATATAAGCATTTGCACATCCCAGGTGCTGTTCCAAAACGTAGGCCACCTTTGCTCAAGGTCCACTTTGTTACAGAGTGAAATGTGTGCCCTGACAAAAACAACAAGAAGAAAATACACATTTGTAAAAGGCAAACCCCATATAGAATACACATACCTCTCATATTAATAGTGAAGTTCTTCTCTTCTTGTTTAACCTAGCTAACATATGATTTTTTAGCTACTGGCCAACGTTAACTAACTAAAACCTAAAGAAAATCTCACATAACTTAACCTAAAATATGCCTTGCTCATTAAAGTTATTTGAATTTGGTAATTCAATAAGCACTTTCCAAAACATCTGCTTTTCAACATACACATGCAAAATCGGCTGATCTTTGATGCAATCGTGACTTGCAGCGCAAAGTCGATTCTGTCCTTACTTGATCTAATATTTGATGTTTTTATAATTAAAGATTTAAGTAGCATGAGAATTGCTAAAATTAGTCAGAATTATCTTGAGACAGAGGTCTTCTTAATGAGTTTCATTTTTTTTTATATAATTAAAACAGCAGTTTTTAAATAACAAAAAAATATGTAAAAATATGGTATTTGGGGTGAAAATCGCTACTGCTGTTGGGGCTAAAAGGCACAATAATTAACATGATAATTAATGGAAGGCTGACTTTTCCATTTATTGACATGACATTGTTAGATTCAGATGGTAAATATCATATATTATGTTGGGTGTCCATCTTAGAGATAATCACCATGTTTAGAATGAAACCATCATATTTAAAAACATGCTATTAATCATATCGTATCATATAATAAAAGATCATTTGTTTTTACTACTGTAAATCCATATTAAATTATTATGGGATCTCCTGCAATGCTTTCAGAATCTTTACATTTTAAAATGATTTTGTTTTTGTATTTTAAAGTATATGTTTTATATTAACATATTTTAATGACAGTATATTTATTGAACAAAAAAAAAAAATATTTATCAAAATAAGCAAAAAATTGTACAGACTTTGCTAAAGTAATTGTTTTGAACACATATTAACGTAGACATAATTAAAAAAAAAAAATTAGCTAAAGTAATTGTATCAATACTGTGTGCCTTTTGATCCATGCTGGTGAGCCTTTTACCTTGTGTGTGGGTATATACATTTATAAGATTTTTAAACAAAATAAACTACACAAAATATGTTGCTCCATAAATGTTCAATACAATCATATGTATTTTTCTGCAATCATACTACTCTGGGCTGTCCTTTTCCCCAATTTTTTGCGCACTGATTCATCAATTTCCCAGGACTAGAGCCACTTTGGTTACTCTGCCAACACTAGAACCTAGTATTACATCTTTTCTGCTCCCCTGTTCTAGGTGTAAATAGTTTAATTCGGCTGCCTCTTTTATAAACTTGTTCTGAGCAGTTTTTACTCTGAGGTGTTTCACTTTTCTTTTTTAACACACTGTGTAGTTGTCAGGCATTCACCACAGCCACCTCCATCTGCCACGTCACCTACAGCACCGCCCACTCGTTCCGCATTACCGGAGTACTGATTGCACACACCTGCATCCACTTACCACGCCCTATAAAAGACTCTCTCTTCTATCCTTGTCTGGTCTACCGTTCACATCCCCTTCGTTAGCACCAGACCCATGATACCTTCTCAAGGATTCTCCGGTGCATTCTCTACTCTGCAAATCTGTTTTTTTTTTCTTTTCTTTTTTGCTGGCTTTAATTAATATTGTGGCTAATTTATGTCCTCCAGGTATATTTTTACCTACTTCACACAAACTAACTTTATTTTCATGAGGAATTTCATCTTCTATTGACAGCCACATGCTTAATATTGGTACACCACCTTTTTGAGTTTTGCTTTTGACCCTTCTAATGCCATTTGCAGCACTTTGTTTTCTTTTTAAAGGAGATCCCTTCTAGAATAACAATTTCACATAATTTACTCACCCCCTTGTCATCCACGATGTTCATGTCTTTCTTTCTTCAGTCATAAAGAAATTATGTCTTCTTGCTTGTTTGCAAGTTTTCAGCACACTGTATCATTTCTATTCCATGCTTACATCCTCATTTTTTTTCTGTTTTGCTTAATCATCATACGATTTAATATATATATAATTCCAGTCTGTTCTTGTAACGATCCCGTCCTCTGTGGTTCCCCCCGATCGCCACCAGAGGCCGCCATCACCGGAATACTAGTTCCCTTTGTTCACTTCATCTCCCATCAGCCCCGTACCTGACTCTGACCCCCCGGACTATCACTTCCTGTCTAGCCCCTATAAATACTTCCGGGTTCCGCTACCTCATTGCGAAGTCTTGTTTTGCCCCGGCTGACATTTCTGAGCGTTTATCATTGTGTTGGATTATTGTGGATTATTACTGGACTGTTACTCGTTATCTGAACCTTGCTGCCTGCCTTTGTTACCCTCTGCTGTGTTTCACGGATTACTGTTACCCTGTCTGCTGCCTGCCCTGACCTTCTGCCTGCTTCACGACTCTGAGTATTGTCTTGCCTACGTTTGCTCTGCTGTGTACCGACCCTGCCTGTTTGACCTCGCTCTTTAATAAATGCTGCAAATGGATCCCAGCTCTGTTGACCCATCATTACAGAAGACTTCGCCGCAAATCGATCCAGCAGCAGTTTACCGATTGACTACGGAGGTCTCAGCTCAAGCTAACGTCCTAGCGTCTCACCAACAACAGCTCTCTCACCTGACCGCTCTCACGGAAGAGATGGTAAAGACGCTGCGTTCGCTGCAACTACCCACAGCCGAGGCGGTTCCGTCACCAGTCACGCCGCCGACTCAGTCCACTTCATCGGCTGCCCCCATAGCCAGCCCCCGACTGGCTTACCCAGATAAATTCGACGGCACGTCAGCCAAATGTAAGGGTTTCCTACTACAGTGCTCGTTGTTTGTTACCCAGCAACCTGCTTTGTATCCTACTGAGGAGAGCCGCATCGCTTTCGTCTGCTCTCTACTCACCGGCAGGGCATTGGATTGGGCTACGGCTGTGTGGGATCTGACTCACCCTACCTTTTCTTCCTTCAAAGAATTCCTTCGACGCTTCAAAGAGGTTTTCGACTACCCCGAAGGAGGAGAGGGCGCTGGTGAGCAACTTCTGACGCTGCGCCAGGGGAAAAGTACGGCGGCTGAGTTTGCTCTCACTTTCCGCACGCTAGCAGCACAAACTGGGTGGCCTGACGATCCGTTAAAGCTACACTTCCGCAAGGGGCTGAGTCACGAACTTCAAGCTGAGCTGGCCTGTCGGGACGAGGGAAAATCCCTGGATGAACTTATCAACCTGGCCATCCGCATCGACAACCTTGTTCGCTCCAGAAGAACCGGCAAAAGTGTGCCACCATCAGTCCCTCCGACGACAGCTACTCCCGAGCCCGAGGCTATGCAGATAGCTCACACTCGCCTCACCGCGGAGGAGAGAGAACGCCGTCAACAGCTCAGTTTGTGCCTCTTCTGTGGCAAACCAGGCCACATGAAGGCGTCCTGTCCTGCCAGACCCGCGCAACGCACGTCTACTGCGGTGAGTCAATATTCTGCCTCCTCTCAGACTGTTAAAACTCCCGTAACCATCACTTTGTCTGATAAGCGGATTAATACAATCGCTCTCATTGACTCGGGCGCAGCTGGGAACTTTATGGATTTGGATTTTGCCAAAGCTCACGATCTCACTCTAAAACCTTGCTCATCTCTGTTGTCAGTGGCAGCGCTAGATGGAAGACCGCTGGGTGCTGGTCGCGTACAATACATCACCAGCGATCTCCAGCTCACCACCGGCTTCCTGCATACTGAGAATCTCAGCTTCTACCTCATCCAAGCTCCCTGCCATCCCATCATCCTAGGACTCCCCTGGCTGAAACAACATGAACCACAGATCTCTTGGTCGGAGGGGGAGATCACGCAATGGTCAGATGGATGTTTCCCACAGTGTTTCCCCGCGCTTAATCACAAGACTGTGGACGTGGCCGCAGTCACAGTCACCCAGTTACCCCCTCATCGGACCTCCGACTGTGCCATCGAACTGCTTCCAGGAACTACTCCTCCCAAGGGCAGGATCTTCCCTCTCTCTCAGCCAGAAACGGAGGCCATGAAAACCTACATCGAGGAAGAACTTGCCAAGGGATTCATCGTACCCTCTACCTCTCCAGCCTCGGCAGGGTTCTTCTTCGTAAAGAAGAAGGATGGCAGCTTGCGTCCATGCATTGACTTCAGAGCCCTCAACGACATCACGGTCAAGTACAGATATCCACTCCCTCTGGTTCCATCAGCTCTTGAACAACTACGCTCTGCCAAGTACTTCACCAAACTAGATCTACGCAATGCGTACAACTTAATCCGCATCAGAGAGGGGGACGAGTGGAAAACTGCTTTCTCTACTACTACTGGCCACTATGAATACCGGGTTATGCCCTTCGGCCTGGTCAATAGTCCTTCCATTTTTCAATCCTTCATTAACGATGTTTTCCGAGACATGCTGGGCAGATGGGTCATCATCTACATGGACGATATTCTGGTTTTCTCTGATTCCCTCAAGTCACACATATCGCACGTCAGGAAGGTACTTCAGCGCCTAATCTCTCATCATCTGTTCGCCAAGGCTGAAAAATGTGAATTTCATCAGACTGCCACCACATTCCTGGGGTACGTGGTGAGTTCGGAGGGTGTGGCAATGGATGACAGCAAGGTGCAGGCAGTTCTGCGATGGCCTCAACCGTCCACGCTTAAGGAGTTACAGAGATTTCTGGGATTCTCTAACTTTTACAGGCGCTTTATTAGGAACTTCAGCTCGGTGGCGGCTCCTCTGACCTCTATGGTTAAGAGGGGAGTGAAGCGGCTGTCTTGGTCCCCAGCTGCTGTCCAGGCATTCAAATTGCTTAAGGAACGTTTCACTACTGCTCCCATACTCCACCATCCAGACCCCGAGCGCGAGTTCATTGTGGAGGTCGACGCCTCTAGCACAGGAATCGGGGCTGTGCTATCCCAGCGTCACGGCGATCCTCCCAAACTCTACCCATGCGCCTTTTTCTCACACAAATTATCTCAAGCAGAGCAGAACTACGATGTAGGCAATCGTGAGTTGTTGGCCATGAAAGCGTCTTTGGAGGAATGGCGCCACTGGCTCGAGGGAGCTAAATTTCCGTTCACCATTCTCACAGACCATCGCAACCTAGAGTATCTCCGTTCCGCCAAGAGACTCAACCACAGGCAGGCCAGGTGGGCGCTCTTCTTCACACGCTTTGACTTCTCTGTTACCTATCGGCCAGGATCCAAGAACACCAAGGCTGATGCCCTGTCCCGCCTGTACGAGGCTGAGTACCAGCCGCTCAGTCCGGATCCCATCTTGCCAGCCACTCTCATCGTCGCTCCTGTACAATGGGATATCATAACGGAGGTAACGGAATTGCAAGCCACCCAGGTATCACAGCTACACTACAACTCGTCTCTAATAGGTTTTGGTGGTCAACCCTCCGCATTGACACCATTAATTATGTAAGGAACTGTGAGACTTGCTGCATCACCAAGCCCTCTAAACAACTCCCTGCAGGCCTGCTACAGCCATTGCCGACTCCGCAAAGACCATGGTCTCACATAGCTATAGACTTTGTCACGGATTTACCCCCTTCAGCTGGACATACCACCATTCTCACTGTGATTGACCGTTTCTCCAAGTCATGCCGGCTCATACCTCTTCCCAAGTTGCCCACTGCCTTAGAGACCGCTGAGACTTTATGCAATTTCGTCTTCAGATTCTATGGACTACCAGAAGACATCATCTCCGACAGGGGTCCTCAATTCACCTCCCGCCTGTGGTCAGCCTTCTTTAAAAGTCTCAACGTAAACATAAGTCTCACCTTAGGATACCACCCGGAATCCAACGGCCAGTCAGAACGCCTCAACCAGGAGATCATTCGTTTCCTGCGATCTTACTGTCATCGCAACCAGTCCGACTGGAGTAAGTTTCTCTTCTGGGCCGAGTATGCCCAGAACTCAATTCGCAAACCTGCCACTGGACTCACACCCTTCCAATGTGTGTTGGGCTTTCAACCGCCCCTCTTCCCATGGTCAGGAGACCCTTCTGACCTGCCCACTGTCAACACGTGGATGCAGAGGAGCGAGGCCACGTGGAATGCGGCCCACACGCACTTACAAGTTGCCATACGAAGACAAAAAAGGTGTGCTGATCTCCATCGCCGACCTGGTCCAGAGTTTGCTCCTGGTTCATGGGTCTGGCTCTCCACAAGGGATCTCCGTCTCAGGCTCCCATGTCGCAAGCTCAGTCCCAGGTACGTGGGTCCTTTTAAGGTTTTAAGACAGATTACACCAGTTTCTTACCGTTTAGCCCTGCCTTCAGAATACCGTATCTCACCCACCTTTCATGTGTCTCTGCTCAAGGCTGCTGGTGCTCCGAGAGGGGCGGACGACCTAGACGAGGACCGGGAGCAGGGACCCCCTCCTTTGATCATCGACGATGAGGAGGCGTACCGGGTCAACGAGATCCTCAACTCACGACGCCGGGGTGGAGTACTTCAATACCTAGTGGACTGGGAGGGGTACGGCCCCGAGGAGAGATCTTGGGTCAACGCCAAGGACATCTTAGACCCCTCTCTGACCGCCGAGTTCCATCACAATCACCCGGACAGGCCGGCCCCTCGTCCTCGTGGAAGACCCCGGCGTCAACTGCCTCCTCACGTCAGGAGCCGTTCGCAGGGAGGGGGCTCTGTAACGATCCCGTCCTCTGTGGTTCCCCCCGATCGCCACCAGAGGCCGCCATCACCGGAATACTAGTTCCCTTTGTTCACTTCATCTCCCATCAGCCCCGTACCTGACTCTGACCCCCCGGACTATCACTTCCTGTCTAGCCCCTATAAATACTTCCGGGTTCCGCTACCTCATTGCGAAGTCTTGTTTTGCCCCGGCTGACATTTCTGAGCGTTTATCATTGTGTTGGATTATTGTGGATTATTACTGGACTGTTACTCGTTATCTGAACCTTGCTGCCTGCCTTTGTTACCCTCTGCTGTGTTTCACGGATTACTGTTACCCTGTCTGCTGCCTGCCCTGACCTTCTGCCTGCTTCACGACTCTGAGTATTGTCTTGCCTACGTTTGCTCTGCTATCTGTGTACCGACCCTGCCTGTTTGACCTCGCTCTTTAATAAATGCTGCAAATGGATCCCAGCTCTGTTGACCCATCATTACAGTTCTATTGGCTCCATTGAAGTGAACATCTGGGCTCCCGTATCCAAAAGGTACATAATTCCTTCTAAATCCACAAATAGTTGATCCTTTTTTTCTCTTTCAATCACTGTGTTTTTTCTCACACTTTTAGACATTTCAAATGTTTTTTACAGTAACTTACTGGCAACACTGTTGCCACAAATTCTTTATTTAAAACATTGCATATATAACACTTAAAATACACAGTCCTCCAAAGCTGGAAAAGTGCATCTTCAACATTTCTCCTGTCTTATGACTTTGTGCAGTGCATTATGTTGTATCCTCTGGATTTACAGTCATGGCCAAAAATATCGGCACCCTTGCAATTCTGTCAGAAAATGCAACACTTCTCTCAAAAAATTGTTTCAATTGCAAATGTTTTGGTATTCACATGCTTATTGTTTTTGTTTGCACTGCAACAACACCAAAAAGCAGAGAAGAACTTGATCAAATTTCACATAGAACTCAAAAATGGACTGGACAAAATTATTAGCACCTTGTCAAAATTGTAAGAAATAATTGCTTTTCAAGCATGTGATGCTCCTGTAATTTGTATTTAGACACACCTGCGGCAAGTAACAGCTGTGGGCAATATAGTAATCACACTTGTAACCAGTTAAAATGGAGAAAAGTTGACTCAACCTTTGTGTTTTGTGTCACACTGAGCATGGAGAAAAGAAAGAAGTGTAAAGAGTTGTCTGTGGATTTGAGAGAAGAAATTGTGGAAAAACATGGACAATCTCAAGGCTACAAGTCCATCTCCAGAGATCTTAATGTTTCTGTGTCCACTGTGTGCAGTATTATCAAGAGGTTTACAGCCCATGGCACTGTAGCTAACCTCCCTGGACGTGGACGGAAGAGCAAATTTATTGAAAAATTACAACAAAGGATTGTTCAAATGGTGGATAAAGAAACCCGATTAACTTACAAACAAATTCAAGCTGATCTGCAGACACAGGGTACAACAGTGTCAGCTCGCACTATGAAAAAGGACACTATGGTAGGAGACCACTGCTGACACAAAGGCATAAAAAAGCAAGACTGTGGTTTGCCAAAACTTATGTGACAAAACCACAATCCTTCTAGGAGAATGTACTGTGGACAGATGAGACAAAAGTAGAGCTTTTTGGTAAAGGACATCACGGCACTGTTTACAGAAAAAGAAATGAGGCCTTCAAAGAAAAGAACACAGTCCCTACAGTCAAACATGGTGGAGGTTCAAATGTTTTGGGGTTACTTTGCTGCATTTGGCACTGGATGCCTTGACTGTGTGATCATTTTCATAAAATCTGATGATTACCAAAGAATTTTGGGGCGCAACGTAGTGGCCAGTGTCAGAAAGCTGCGTTTCCACCAGAGATCATGGGTCTTCCAGCAGGACAATGACCCCAAACACACTTCAAAAAGCACTCAGAAATGGTTACAAACAAAGCGCAGGAGACTTCTGAAATGGCCAGCAATGAGTCCAGATCTGAATCCCATGGAAGAGATCTGTGGAGAGATCTCAGAACAGATGTTGGGAGAAGGCATCCTTCAAATCTGAATGACATGGAGCAGTTTGCAAAAGAAGAGTGGTCCAAAATTCCAGTAGACAGGTTATTCTCATTCATGGTTACAGGAAACAACTAATTTCAGTTATTTGTCCCTAAGGGGGTGCTAATAAATATTAAGTTAAGGGTGCCAATTTGTCCTAGTGCATTTTTTGGGTTCTGTGTGGAATTGTATCAGATTTCACTTTTCTTCTCTGTTTTTTTTGTGTTGTTCCAATGCAAACAAAAACAACAACAACAAAAAAAAAAATAAATAAACATGTGAGTACCAAAACATTTGCAACTGCAACAATTTTCTGAGAGAAGGGTTGCATTTTCTGACAGAATTGCAAGGGTGCCAATATTTTTGGCCATGACTGTATCTTCACAAAGAATCTTTAGGCAACAGAAAAATAATGGAGAAAAATATAAGCATTTGCACATCCCAGGTGCTGTTCCAAAACGTAGGCCACCTTTGCTCAAGGTCCATTTTGTTACAGAGAGAAATGTGTGCCCTGAACAAGTTTTTGAACAAGTATTAACTTAGACATTATTAAAAATACATTATTTTAGCTAAAGTATTTGTATAAATACTGTGTGCCTTTTACCTTGTGTGTGGGGTAAATGTCCCCCCTTGCTACCTCATACATTTATAAGATTTTTAAACAAAATAAACGACTTGTATTTTTTAATTTCACACAAAATCTGTTGCTCCATATATCAGTACAAACATATGTATTGTTCTGCAATCATACTACTCTGGGCTGTCCTTTTCCCTAATTTTTTGGGCTCTGATTAGTCCATTTTCCAGAACTAGAGCTCTTTGGTTACTCTGCCTACGCTGGAACCTAGTATTATATCTTTTCTGCTCCCCTGTTCTAGGTTTAAATAGTTTAATTCGGCTGCCTCTTTTATAAACTTGTTCTGAGGGGTTTTTACTCTGAGGTGTTTCACTTTTCTTTTTTACACGCTGTGTAGTAAGATCATACTCTGCAAATCTGTTTTTTTTTTCTTTTTTGCTGGCTTTGATTAATATTATGGCTAATTTATGTCCTCCAGGTATATTTTTACCTACTTCACACGTAGCAAACTAACTTTATTTTAGTGAGGAATTACATCTTCTATTGACAGCCACATGCTTAATATTGGTACACAACCTTTTTGGGTTTTGCTTTTGACCCTTCTAATGCCATTTGCAGCACTTTGTTTTCTTTTTAAAGGAGATCCCTTCTAGAACAACAATTTTACATAATTTACTTGGAAGTTTCAACTTCCAAAATGCAGTTTAAATGCAGCTTCAAACGATCCCAAATGCGGTTGTAAACGATCCCATGGCTAGCCGAGGAAGAAGGGTCTTATCTAGCAAAATGATCGGTTATTTTAATACAAATGATACAATTTATATACTTTTTAATGCCAAACGCTTGTCTTGTCTTACTCTGCCTAGACTGTTTTTGTTCTGGTTCATGACAGTTAGGGTATGTCAAAAAAATCTCATGTTCTCCCTCAACTTCAAAATCATCCTATATCGCTGTTTTACCTTGTTTGTTAAGGGTATTTAATCTTTTTTGCATGTTCACTTTGCAAAGATTGGGTCGGAACTTCTGCAGCGATGTAGGATGAAATAATATTTGAAGTTGAGGGAGAAAATACGGAGTTTTTCGACATACACTAACTGTCTTGAGCCAGAATACACAGAGCTCAGGGAGAGAAAGGCAAGACGACCGTTTGAGAATAAAAAGTATTTAAATTGTATTTTTTAATGAAAATAACAGATCGTTTTGCTAGATAAGACCCTTCTTGTCACGAATCTGGTCGGTGCTCTGCGGACCGCTCACCACCAGATGTCACTCTCACCTTTCCATTGCACTCTGACTGTTACTTTGCACTTTGGACTGCATCTCCCATCCTCTACCGCACTGATTGCGTCAGCTCATGTGACCATTCAGCAGCACCATAAAAGCCCCGGTCCTTCCCCATGCAAGTCACGGATTGTTGTATTGTTGTTTATTATTGTTACCGCTTCCTAGTTTCCTGTTCCTAGTTCCCTGTGTTTTGTTTTTCCCGCCTGGTTATCTCGTTTGGACTGTCTAGCCGCCTGCCTTTGGATTATCGCTCGTCATTAAGGACTATTCTCTCGTCTCGCCTCTGACACGCCTGTTTGCCGTTTGCTTTGACCCTGCCTGTTTTTCGACTATGTATCTGTCTCGTCCCTTCAATAAAAGCGTGCACATGGATCCGCTCGCCTCTCGTCTCACTCACCCCGTTACACTTCTTCCTCGGCTGGGATCGTTTGCAACTGCATTTAAACTGCATTTTGAAAGTTCAAAATCGGGGCACCATACCACTCCATTATGAGGGCTGGGTAACATCTTCGGTTTTAGTTTTTTGTATTACATCACACAGTGATGTGTGCATTGATGAAGCACAACTTCCTCACACCTTCAGCAGTCATACATCCCAATATAAGAGTTTTACTACCACTGAATGTCATTGTAGGAACCAAGCACTTTTCACTATACTCCTCCTCTAGCAACAACAGAATATTTTGGATGCTTTTGGATCCAAAATGGTTGACTTGATCTCTTGAGACCAGAATATGGATTCCCAGAAGTCTATATTTTGTAAATTTGGGCCTCTGAATGGATTAAATGAGTTTATCGTGCTTTGGCTACAGTAGATAATACTAGTGGTGACACTAGTGTCACTTCTGCAGGCTGCATCGTACTCTGTGAGATAAAGTATCACTCTTTTCATAGCTTTTGCTGGCTCTGAGACACTTGCATGGCAAGTGAAGACCTGATTATTTCAGGAGCCTTGTCACAAGTGCATTGTTTTTGAATGTCGGTGCTACTTATGCTATATTGTCACACTTACAAAAATTTCAAAACAATAATTTGGTATTCCTGTTGTCCCATTGGCCCCTATTTATGCTAAGAAATAAGTCACCTGGCAGTTCTCTCCCAAGTGGTTTTATTGTTGCCAGCATTAAGAGTATGATTCAGTAGGCTATAAAACTGTCAAGAAATGACTTGTCTTTAAAAGTTTTGGTTCAATATACTTACCTGTTGATCAAAAATAGTCTTAAACCTACCCTCTTTGTTATTATTATTATTTTTAATTAGTAACTTTCAGGGTGGTATACTCATTTTTGCAATACAACATTTTATCGCTTTGATAATAAAATCTTATTCTGCTGAATAATTTTGACATTTTTCAAGCAGGCTTATTGGAACATCTCCAAAGAGCCCTAACATGTCTTTTAAGTAAAGAGTAATTGCTAAATTTGTTAAGTTTTAGAGGGGGTGTACTCATTTATGCTGTGCACTGTATATATTAAGCTTACTAATATTTTAAATATTATTATGGGTTTCAACAGATAATAAAAGGATCTTAGTAAACATCTCATCTAATATTTGAATACTTAAATTTGAATACCTTAATTTTTAAATGTGTTTTTGCACCAGCAGTTTGCACCAGTTCTGTAGAATAGCTATATGTTATATGTTATGAACTGTATATGATACATTGCCCTCCAAAAGTTTGGAAACGCCCTAGAAAAGTGGGGTTTTGGACAATATTGGCATGAATCCTTTTTTAATTTGTGATAATTTTGCACTGATAAGGGACAACACAAACTACAAAAACTTACATAAACAGTCTATACATAGAAAAAACGTAAATTTTCGATTCATCAAAATATCCACCATTAGCAGCTATTACAGCTCTGCATAATCTGGGCCTAAATTCATTGTATTCTAAACGTAATTGGCAATCAGTTGTTGAAGATATTAAGGTGTTCTGGCCCAAAAATCTTTTCAAAACCTTGGGCAATTTAAACCAGTAACCAGGCATCACAGCTGGCAAAGGGGTATGTCTGACTTTGACATGTATATATTGCCATTATTATGTCATCAAAATGAAAATTATTATTGCTGGTCTTCAATGATAATGTCAAGTTGTAGTGGTAGTACTTCTTTTTCGCTTTCTCGGTTTTCTTTTACTATATGCTTCAGTACCGTGGAGAGCGGCCTCACGGTTAGTGGGAGTGAAGGAATGAAGTATCGCGAGTGTAGAGGCCTCACACGAGTTGATTTATTCAGCATCACACACACTCGTCCCTCGCGGAGCGGATGCTCATCGACGCGCTTGCGTGTGTAGGAGTAGCGTGACGTGATTGTTTTCACTCCCATATTCCCAATATCATCTCGTAAAATAACGGATTTGGAAAACATCACCATCACAAGTGCATCGATCATTGAATGGAAAGTGGTTTATTAGATGCGAGTGGGCGCTTGCATCGGCAACATATTCTTGGGTGAACGCGCCAGAAGGTAAGCGGGAACGCTTTCCACCGATGCTTTTCACTCTCTCACCCGTGTTTTTCACCTTTATGCACCTATAACAGACGTATCGTGTCTTACATGCAGGGAAAATCGGAAATGCATGCAATCTTTGCTTGCACTGCTGAATAAAACACCTCCCCGTTCAGCACCATCTTTTCCCTTGAAGGGCGCTCCGCTCGACCTCGATAGGGCTTTGAAATGAGCGAAATGTTTTTGCTAAATATCCTTTTGCTTTTGTTTTCTCCTTCGAGTCTTATCTTGCGTTTTATAATGATACATCCCGTTTGGACGAATGGAATATAACGTTATGGCAACTAGATTATCGTTTCACATCTGTGAACCACCCCGGCGACATGCCCTTCACATTGCAAACGGGTTTGGATAGATCCGAGCGAGAAAAACCGACCTGCATTTGATTGATAATAATCGCTACTAATAAACGGTAGATAATAATCGCTACGAATAATCGCTACATATATAAACAATCGGTTGCATATAGTCGCTGCGAATAAACGTTTGTGAATATTCGCTACAAATAAACGGTTTTTAATAATCGCTACAAAACGATTCGTTAAAGATTCGAATTGTTCGAATCATTCTTCATTTTATTATCGCTAATCGAGTCGTCTTGACGGTTGAATATGGTCAAATAATGAATGATTCAGTTACCAGGCCTTATAAACCTGTATTCCTTATTGATTTCAAGCATAAAATTGGGTTATAACAATGTCATGTCATAATTTAGCAATATTACAGTTTTATTTTTAATGCCATGTATTGCCATAAAAAAAAAAAAAATCCAGTGTTTGTAATAAAACTCAGTTTGGAGACCAACTTGGGAATTTCCTGTGGTTTCTTAGAAATGTTTTTTTTTTTTTTTAAGATTTGTTAGCTTTGGATGTCTAAAAATTTTGTGGTAAATATTACTTGAAGGTATTTTAACCTTTTAAAGCTGCAGTTTTACAACAAGGTGCTGTATTATTCTTTAAAAAAATAATGTGCGTGTAAACATGGTCAGTCTTGTGGGCTGCATAAGCTTTGTAGATGTCATGTTTGTAATGCTGAATAAGGAATCATTTGCTTTAGGGATGCTGTTGGATCTAGCTTGTGTGCTGAGCTGTGCAAGTTATTTCATTGTTACCAGGCAGTATGGTTTTACTTAGTAAAGTTGAGATAAATATTGAAGGACAAGCTTCCCTTTCACACTGGAATATATTAATGAGGTTATAACCTGTAATATTATGAGCACTTTTTACAGTGTGTGAATCATTGTTTGTCTGTAATGTGTGTTTTTACAGGTTTTTAAATATTGAAGTTTGACGTTGGTGATCTGAAAAAAAAATCTCCATGGCAGGTGAGAGCTTGTAACTTTTTAAAACCAAACTTAATTGTTATTATATTCAGGTACTATGGTGTTTACGGTATTAAGATTTTTAAAATGTTTTTCTTATGCTCATCAAAGTTCCATTTGTTTGATCAAAATGCAGAAAAAACATAATATTATTAAATAAATTAATTACTGCAATTCAAAATACAAGTTTTCTATTTTAATATAATTTAAATATGATTTATTTCTGTGATGCAAAGCTGAATTTTCATCAGCCATTACTCCAGTCTTCAGTGTCACATGATCCTTTAAAAAACATTGTAATATGCTGATTTATTATCAATGTTGGAAATAGTTGTGCTGCTTAATTTTAATTTTTTTATTTTTTGGAACCTGTAATAGTTTTTTTTCAGGATTCTTTGATGAATAAAAAGTTAAAAAGAACAGCATGTATTCAAAATAGAAATATTTTCTAACAATTTAAGTCTTCTTAATTATCACTTTTTATTTAACACATTTTTAATTTAACACATCCTTGCTAAATAAAAGTATTAATGTCTTTTAAAGAAAGAAAAACAAGATTTACTGACCCCTAACGTCGCACGGTAGTGTATATTGTTACAAAGGATTTCTATTTTAAATAAATGCTGTTCTGTTTAACATTTTTATTCATCAAAGAATCCTGAAAAAAGTATCACAGGTTCCAAAAAAATATTAAGTAGCACAACTGTTTCTGCACAAGTATTGCATGATCCTACTATGGTACATGTAGTAATAGTACTATGGTATTTTTTTAATAGTTTTGTTGGCGATCCAGGACTCAATTTATATTTTTCCTCCACAGAAAACAATTTCCCTCCTCTTCCACGGTTCATTCCACTGAAACCATGTTTTTACCAAGACTTCAACGAGATCCCAGACCAGCGGCGTACGATGTGCAAACGACTGTATTACCTATGGATACGTACGTTCATATTTCAGCATATATTATATATTTTTGTGATATTCTCAGTGCATGTTCACTGTGGTGTGTGCAGTAGATTGCAATCATGTGTCTTTATTTGCCACTACAGTGTCGCCTTTGTTTTCACTGTAAACACTGAGAGAAACAGGCACAGGAAAACTCGTACAGACAGGTTTTGTATTTTGATCTGTCAGTCCATGAGTAAAATGTGGGGTGTCATATTACTAGTGTGTTATTGTCCAGTTTACAATGCTATAATGCGAATCACAAGCATTTGGTTTTCACAAAATCCATTTTTTTTGTTAGCTTACTAATTGGGAACTCTTTTGAATTGGGTCTAGGAGTTAAGAACGTAAGTGTTTGTTGAGATAAACGCATATTTGTGTTAGTATCTAAAATGTATTCTAGATTCGAGTTAGATGAATTAGTAAATAGATTTTAGTCACTGTGTGTCATAAATGTGCACATTTTTTTGGTATCTGCCCTGTTCCAATAGATAATTTCAGTTTTCCTTGTAATTTATTCACATACAACATCAAATTATGCATCAGATGCAATATTATATGATACTTAGATATACAGTTGAGGTCAAAAGTTTACATACACCTTGCAGAATCTGCAAAATGTTAATTATTTTACCAAAATAAGAGGGATCATACAATGTATGTTATTAACAAATGCTTTTTTTTTATTTAGTACTGAACTGAATAAGATATTTCACATAAAAGACATTTACATATAGTCCACAAGAGAATATAATAGTTGATTTTTTTTAAAATGCCCCTGTTCAAAAGTTTCCATACACTTTATTCTTGTGTTGTGTTGCTTTATTCTTCTTGTTTAGTGATAGTTTTTCATGAATCCTTTGTTTGTCCTGAACAGTTAAACTGCTTGCTGTTCTTCAGAAAAAATCCTTCAGGTCCCACTAATTCTTTATTTTTTCATCATTTTTATGTGTATTTGAACTCTTTCCAACAATGACTGTATGATTTTGAGATCCATCGTTTCACACTAAGGACAACTGAGGGATTTATATGCAACTATTACAGAAGGTTCAAACACTCACTGATGCTTTAGAAGGAAAAATTATGCATTAAGAGCCGGGGGGTGAAAACTTTTAAACAGAATGAAGATGTGTGCATTTTTCTTATTTTGCCAAAATATATATATATATATATATATTTTTTTTTTTTCATTTAGTACTGCCCTTCAGAAGCTACAGAAGACACTTGCACTTCTCCCAGAAAACAAAATAAGTTAAATTTACCCTGATCTTCAAATTCAAAAAGTTTTCACCCCCGGCTCTTAGTGTATTGTGTTTCCCTCTGGAGCGTCAGTGAACATTTGAACTTTCTGTAATAGTTGCATATGAGTCCCTCAGTTGTCCTTAGTGTGAAATGGATGGATCTCAAAATTATACAGTCACTGTTGGAAAGGGTTTAATTACACATAAAAATTATGAAAAAATAAAGAATTAGTGGGACCTGAAGGATTTTTTCTGAAGAACAGCGCCTGTTTAACTGTTCAGGACAAACATGGGACTTATGAACAACTATCACTAAAAAAAACACAGCTGTGGATCATTCAAGTAACAACACAGTGTTAAGAGTCAAGTGTATGTAAACTTTTGAACTGAATCATTTTTATACATTCAACTTTTTTTTTGTGGACTTTATGTAAACGTCTTTTATGTGAAATCTCTTATCCAGGTCAGTACTAAATAAAAAATAGCATGCATTTTGTATGATCCCTCTTATTTTGGTAAAATAAGTAATATTTTGCAGATTCTGCAAGACTTCTGACCTCAACTGTGCATTCTAAGGCAATGCAATCAGATTTAAAGTTAATTTAAATGTAATTTTTTCTTTTCATTTAAAGGATTAGTTCACTGCTGAATTAAAATTTCCTCATAAATCAATCACCCCCATTTCATCCAAGATTTTAAGAAATTAAGGTTTTTGAGGAAAACATTCCAGGATTTTTCTCCATATAGTGAACTTCAATAGTGATCAATGGGTTGAAGGTCTAAATTTAATTTTCAGTGCAGCTTCAAAGGGCTCAACATGATCCCAGCTGAGGAATAAGGGTCTTATCTAGTGAAACGATTGGTCATTTTCTAAAAAAACAAAACAAATGTTCATCCTGGACTAGCTCTGGACTTCACACATTAAGTAATCACGTTGAAAAGGTCACGCGGGGTTAGTTCTTCGTCTGTGCAAAAAAACTCCATCTTCTTTTTTCCTCCAACTTCAAAATTGTCTGACATTGTTGTTTACCCCTTTTATGTAAAGGGCGTTTGACTTTCTTTGCATGTTTGCCTTGTAAACACTGGGTTGGTACTTCGGGCCACATCTTTCCAACTTGATTAGGTAATGCGTGAAGTCCACCTAGTGCAAGATGAGCATTTGTGGTTAAAAAGTATAGAATTTTTACGATTTTTGTATGAAAATGACCAATTGTTTTGCTAGATAAGACCCTTATTCCTCAGCTGGGATCATGTAGAGCCTTTTAAAGCATCATTGAAACTGCAATTTGGACCTTCAACCCGTTGGCCTCCACTGAAGTCCACTATACGGAGAAAAATCCTGGAATGTTTTCCTCCAAAACCTTAATTTTTCTTGACTAATGTGGAGTGAACTAATCTTTTAATGTATTAAAACTGCTTTATTATTACTTTTTTTTAAATTACAGTGAATAGTGCCACCCTAGCAGTGAACCTAATTGGCTGTCTAGCGTGGATGTGCGGAGGAGGCGGGGCAACCAATTTTGGGATGGCCTTTCTGTGGCTGATACTGTTCACCCCATGCTCATACGTGTGCTGGTTTAGGCCCATCTACAAGGCCTTCAAGTGAGTTTAATCAATGTTGTGGCTTTGAAATGCTTTAAAATAGTTGTAATCATGTCATTGTGCACAATCCTAATGCAGTTCACTCTTTTTTTTCACAGGACAGACAGTTCTTTCAACTTCATGGCGTTCTTTTTCGTCTTCATGGCGCAGGTGGTGATTAGCATCATCCAGACTGTAGGAATCCCAGGATGGGGAGTGTGGTAAGAACTGCGCATTGTGTTAAGGAAATTAATAGATATA
This sequence comes from Labeo catla, assembly GCA_012976165.1. Classification (NCBI taxonomy): domain Eukaryota; kingdom Metazoa; phylum Chordata; class Actinopteri; order Cypriniformes; family Cyprinidae; genus Labeo; species Labeo catla. The sequence continues at coordinate 153,076 of VONZ01000490.1, read as the reverse complement.
TAGACAGAACAATTCTACATGCTAGGACAAAATAACCCACAATTGGGTTTGTCCATATTTAACCCAGCAGTGGGTTGCAAAGCAGCCCAAATTGGGTTATTTTCAACCCAGCGGTAGTGTAGATACATGCAGCAAAGCTGGGTCAGTTCCAGTTTGAGTTACCCTATAGAAACTCAAATGACTCATGTACTCTCCTGCGTCATGTAGTATTTTTAGCGCACATATATTGTAGTCTGTTTAGATTATATTAGGGTGTGTGCATAATATTCTGAAATTATACAGTATTTGCATGTAGTTTGCTCTCTAAGTACCATGTTAATGAGGAGAATGTGTCTTCTTTATGTGCTTGTATTACAGCGGCTGGCTGGCTACCATCACTTTTTTCAGCACTAATATTGGCTCTGCTGTTGTTATGCTGATTCCTACCATAATGTTCACTGCTGTGGCTGTTCTCTCGTTCATTGCCCTCACCAAGGTACCTGTTATTGTTCCTCTATCAATATTGTTTTGAATATACACAAATCTCATGATATTTCCTAAAGTTCAAGCAATTACTAAGTGTGTGTAATCTTGCTTTTTTGTTGATTAACATCATTTTTCTCCTGCACAGTAATTACAGTAGTCTCCTTCTCTTTTTTTCTCCTGCATAAAATCCTTAGTAATCTCACATTTTCTTTTTTGTTTAAGAATGATGTTTTAAACTGTGCTCAGATATGTCTTTTTACAATTTTAATAGGTAAAACATTAGTAATTTAGTAATAGTGATCTTTAACAGTTCTTAAAATGAACAATTCTTTAACAATTATTGAAAAAAAAAATGTTTATACTGACTATAAAATAATTTTTGGTTCTATGAAAATAATTATGCTTATTTAGATTATGAATTGTTATTTTTTTAACAATTGTAAAACTGAAGAGTATCAATTTTTTGGATACTGTACATTATAATTTGTGATGCTAAAATAAAATATATATATATTTTTTTTTTAAAATTATTTATATATATATATATATATATATATATATATTAATTCGCTATTTATCTTTTATTGCTTTTATGAAAATAATTATGTGCTTACATATTGGCCACAATTTCTGATATTTAAAATTAATATCAGTAACAATCATTTTTTATACTGAATAATATATATATTAAATATTTATACTGAAAAATAATATAGAATATACAATAAAATTTCTGTTATGTATTATAAATATTATAGAACTATATTTTTAATTTTAATCATTATTTTATTATTTATGAATTAGTGGTTCTATGAAAATAAAATATAAATAAAAATATTCTAATATATATATATACATATATATATATGTGTAATATATGTAAAATATAATAAAATATTAGTAAAATATAGAATATATATATATATATATATAAATAATTCTGCCATTTATCTGTTATTGGTTTCATGAAGATAATTATTGGCTTACATATTGGTCACAGTTTTTATTTTTAAAAGCATATTTAAAAATCTAAAAATATTTTAAAATATTTAAATAATTTAGTAACAATAATTGCTAACAATTATTGAAATGAACATCCATTTTTATACTATTTATTATAATGTTGTGATCCCTAAATTTACTCTACATTCATTTAAACCTTTTTTAAGGTATTTTAGACAAAATTATTATTTGTAATTTTTTAATATCTGCCATTTATTATGCCATTTATTATTTATTATCGCCACAATTTTATTATCCCTGTGTCTAATTTTATAGCTCGGTCCTCTGTATGCCAACAATTGTCTAATTTTTTTCTCTATGCTATTGTTTATCTTTTTTTTTTTTTTTAAGATTCCTAAGCAAAGTAGATATTTTGTAGCATAGTTGATGCTTAAATGAAGTCAAATCTCTATTCAACCAAATATATTCAGATTTTTTTTGTTAGGAGAGGTGACCTGCTGAGCTGTACATTTCTTAGCAATAAATTGTTCTTCTGTCTCAGGTTCACAACTTCTACCGTGGCAGCGGGGGCAGCATGAGCAAGGCTCAGGAAGAATGGACCACCGGCGCTTGGAAGAACCCTCACGTCCAGCAGGCAGCACAGCAGGCAGCCATGGGGGCTGCACAGGGGGCCATGCAGGGTCAACAATACTCAGCTGCCCCAACCTACAACTATGACGAGCCAATGTAGATCCTTTTCAGCCACAATGGGGGGAGGGGCCAGAAACAGGGTATTCGGGAGGGTGCTCCAGAGGGATAAAGTCAGTGGTTGAAACGGGGGACAGGAGAAAAGAAAGATACATCAGACCAATTTGAATTCAAACAAATTTCCACCAGTACAACAACACATAAGCTTTTGCTTAAACTGTGTGATAGTTTAAGGAGTTGCTTTCGGTATTTAGAACCCCTCAATAGGAAAGTATCAGTCTCGCCATGTGGTATTAATGGCAGATTTAATTAACGGTTATGTAGTGTTTCTCCACTTATCGTATTTCAAACATGGCTGAACTAGAGCACCAGTAAGGAAACATTCCAAAGCTCACTATGTTTCTATAGTAACTAGATTCTCAGATTCGTCTGTGTGGTATTTGCAAGCCAGTTCTATATTTTGTTTGGCTGTTAGTATTCAAGAACACATTTCGACTATTTAGCAAACGCCATCTCTACTCTCACGTCTTACGAATAAACGTACGTTTTATGCACAGAAAGATGAAAGAATCAGCTTTTGGAAATAAATCGACTGGTATTTACTTGATCTCGTAGTTGTAAAAATATAAACCCAGCTAACAGGTAACGTTCTCAGAACGTTTTAGCAACGTTTTCTCAAAGTTAAGAACAAATGTTCTTCTAGTAATGTTTAAAGGGCCTCATTCGTGAAACACAAGCTGAACGAATTTTTGCATAATCGTTCGTAAAGCCATTCTAACGTAAACTTTTGAATTCATAAAAATGTTCGCATTTTCAAAATGTTTCAAAGACTACACCGACCAATCAGTACCATCCTACTTGTACTGGTTACTTAATTTGTATATTTATTAATATTCTTCAAAATAACCACCAAAGCGTCTCAAGCGCCACCAGCTGGCCATCTTCAGAAGAGCACCTGGTATTTTTTCAGCTGGCTAAAAACACTTTGGTGGACGCACGTTAATTGAATATTTCATTCATGAAACGCGAGCAGAACAAATTTTTACGTTCTGACGTAAACTTCAGAATTCATAAAAATGTTTGTATTTTTAAAATGTTAGCTCGTATGAAAGAAATTTACACCCCCACCATCATAGCAGCCAAAGCGTCTCAAGCGCCACCAGCTGGCTGTTTTCAGAAGAGCGCCTGGTATTTTTCAGCTTGTTAAAAACGCTTTGGTGGATGCACGTTAATTGAATATTTCATTCATGAAACGCAAGCAGAACAGATTTTACGTAAATCGTTTGTAAAAGCTGTTCTGACGTAAAATTCTGAACTCATGAAAATGTTTGTATTTTCAAAATGTTAGTTCGTATGAAAAAAAATGTACACCCTCCTTCATAGCAACCAAAGCATCTCAAGCACCACCAGCTGGCTGTTTTAGAAGAGCCTGGTATTTTCAGCTGGCTAAAAGCACTTTGGTGGACGCGTTAATTATATTTCATTCAAGAAATGCTAGCAGAACAGATTTTTTCGTAAATCGTTTGTAAAGCTGTTCTGATGTAAACTTCCAAATTCGTGAAAATGTTTGTATTTTCAAAATGTTAGCTCGTATGAAAAAATGTACACCCCCTCCATCATAGCAACCAAAGCGTCTCAAACGACACCAGCTGGCTGTTTTCAGAAGAGTGCCTGGTATTTTTCAGCTGGCTAAAAATGCTTTGGTGGACGCACGTTAATTGAATATTTCATTCATGAAACGCAAGCAGAACAGATATTAGCGTAAATCGTTTGTAAAGCTGTTCTGACGTGAAACTCTGAATGCATGAAAATGTTTGTATTTTCAAAATGTTAGCTTGTATGAAAAAATGTACACCCCCTCCATCATAGCAACCAAAGCGTCTCAAGCGACACCAGCTGGCTGTTTTCAGAAGAATGCCTGGCATTTTTTCAGCTGGCTAAAAGCACTTTGGTGGATGCACGTTAATTAAATATTTATTGTTAGTCTAGGGAGTCTGGAATATTCCACTTTGTAATTTATGTAGTTGTAATTCATAGACCTCATTCATGAAAAACGGACAGAACGAATTTTTGCACAAATTGTTTGTAAAGCTGCTCTGACATAAACTTTCAAATTTGTGAAAAAGTTAGTATTTTCAAAATGTTAACTAGCCAGTATGAAAGAAATACACCCCCTCCTATCACGTAAATGGTGTGTAAAAGTACCGTAATAATATTTTACAAGATTGTTTCCCAATCAGTGGGGGGGAGGGCAGGACAAATACTACACCGACCAAAAAATAGATGATAGCATGTTACTGTCAAAGTACAGTAATATCGTAATATGTTACTTTCGTAGTTGTAATTCATTTGCGGGGATTATGCTAATTGTGAATGAGCATGCACGCGGACTATTTACGAATGATTGGAAATCATTAACATATACATGTTTAACTACCAAATCTGTGGTATGCGAACCATTTGTGAATCCAGAAGAGAGTTTTCGTAAAAGTCTGTTTTTTACGTGCAAATTACTCAGAATTTATTAGTATATTTACAAAAGTTTCACGAATAAGGCCCAATGTTCATTTGGCCTTTACTAATGTTCTCAATTGTTCGTACAATGTTATTCATACACCGTTCATGGAACATTTTTCTTCTAAAAGTTAGATATTCATCTAACGTTTTTTAAATATTACTACATATTTCAGAATGTTCCGATAACATTTGTATAACCAAAAAAAAACAAAAACAAAAATGGAATGTTCTGAGAACATTCACAAATAACGATTTCAACTTAATGGAAATGTCAGCAAAACGTTCTAAGAACATATTTTTGTTAGCTGGGAAGTTTATAAGCGTTGTTTGTGATGAGCACTTTACGTCAAGTGCAAGTACAAAGAAAGTTTGTTTTCATTTTCTGTGAAGGTACAAGCAAAGCCATATGTTTACGTCGTTTTAGTTGTTACGTATTTTCGTTTGTGTTAAAGATTGTTGACATTTTAGTGAGTGTGGTTGGGTTTGTTAACATTGTTTTATTTACCTCAGGATTGAATCGTCTCATTTTACTGCTGATGTATTGTAGCCGAGCTTCGGCTATCAAAATCGATCAGACGAAATATTTGTACGTGTACATCTTGTACGTTTGTACATTAGCTCTCGAATAGAGTAAATATTTAATCTGCTCTTAGCTACAGGCTTGTTATATATTTCAATCCATTATGATCTGAATCTGCAACGAAGGCTGATATTTTAACATTAACATTGTCACAGAAATCATAAGTGTTGTTTTGCGTATAACCTCAGATTGAATTTCAGTGATTTCTGTAAAATATGGCTTTTGGGTGGTTTATTCCCCACTGGTTTAAATGCTACAACTAAAGCACATTATGAAGTTATATTGTCTCGAGTACAATATATATACGGTATCAGATTAATTATTGATTGCTCTCATAGTGACATTACGTCATGTCTGATAATCTTTCAGTACTTTTTTTCAGAAAATGTTTGCTCTATTATGCCTCGAAAAGCAATTTCTGTGTGAAATTTCTGAATTACAGATATTTAGAGATTATTTAAACTCTTCCGGATCTGAAAATTGTGGATTTGTAATATATAGTAGAACATTTATTTAGATTCGTTGTTCCAATTCAACTGAATTTACAGACTGAGGAGCTGGTTAGCGACAGATAGATGGTTGGCTGTGGAACTGGGTCATAGTTATATGAAAATAAAGTATGAAATAGATTAAAATAATAGTGTACAGTATATGTAATATGTCATCTCAGTGTCTCTATCAAGGCTGTAAAATACTTTCAACCATTTCAAGAACTGTGAAACTTCAATAAGTTCAGTTCATGTATGTTTGGGGAGTTTTCTATGTGCTTTTTTGTTCCTGTAAAGATATTTTTGTTGAATGTGTGTATTTTAAGCATAACTTGTTCCACAATGTGATGTTTAGTACACTATTGTGGTGTTTGGTAAGACAGGACTTCCTGTGCAAAGCTTTGGCTGAGGTTTCATCCCTAACTGACATCCACAGTCCTCTTGCGCCCTCTGGTGGACTGGATGTATACAACTTTACCTGTTTGTTTTCTAACAGTCACCTAATAAGAAAACGTTGACAGAAGCAATATCGAATACCTGTCATGCATGATCTGATCACATCAACAAGTGTGAATGTTATATTTCAGCCGCACCAGCAAAAGCTAAGGTCACTGTCCTTTCCAAGACCCACCATGTCTTTTTTTGTGCCCTGATCTTCTGCATATGTATCCCAATAATAGATAAAGCCTTGTTCATACTGTAAAGTTAAGTGAGTGGAAAGATGCCAGTAGAGTAACACAAAACAGATAGTTGTCTTTGTATAGTGAGTTGTGTGTGGTGCTTGGTAAATTTGTGAATTGAACCAAACCTTGTGCCATGTGTACAAAGGCACTCTGTATGTGTGTAGATGTTCATTATTTTGTCACGTCTAAAGTGGAATGTATTGTTGACTTGGAGACTCAGTCCAACTACAGTACATTTTACGGGTTTTTATTTGCTTTTTTGTATTTTTTCGTTGACTTATAAGGGTCAAACGTTAAATTATTTTGTACTAATATCAATTTAGCCATATTTTCCCCCTCAGCTACTTTGTGTAGTGCACTTAATTTGTATTTACTGCAATGCAAACACCTTAACACCTTTCCTAAGACAAGCTATACTTTGAAATCAATCAATCATGCAAACATGAAGCTCAATAGTTGTGATTTCTGAAGGTGGTTGTTTTTGAAGTTTCAAATGAATTGTTTTTTGGTTCATTTTGTATTACTTTTATATTATTTTGTCTCTCCCTGATGGATAATAAACATATAATGTTGCATCTTGTGTCCGAGTCCATTCAGGATCATGAAACTTTTATAGTCAAACTATGGATAGCTGTAATAAATTTTAGATATATATTAAAAATGAATACAAAATATTCAAACTAACATTTGTTGATAGTAAAACCAAAACAAATTTAAAATATTAATAAAACCCATAATAGTATCTCAACCATACTAAAATAACACTGCACCTTTTAATGAAATTGTCTGTTTTGAATTTCACATCCACCAGCAGATGGCACTAAATACCTGGGTGGATTGCATCTGGCCTCTACTTATTAAAGCATACTACCATACTAGAACACTTGTTTATTTACAGTATATGGTATGTAGACTTAGCATTATTTATTTTGTATGTATAGAATCCTACATGACTTACTATGTTTGCAAAAGGTTGAAGTAATACAGATACATATGAAGGAACAATGTTATAAAGAGCTGTGTAAGTGAGGGTTATTATCTTAAAGTCTATATTGTCAGCTTGAAGTAATGTCAACTGTCATTTTTAATATCTGCATCTTAGGAAGCCAGTTTCTGCCATTGAATAAAAAATGAAAAAGGTAATAGCGACTTTTTATTTCACAATTCTGACTTTTTACTCAGAATTGTATGATACAAACTAGAAAATCTGACTTTTCTCTCAGAATTGTGAGATGTAAACTTGCATTTGTGAGTTATGAAGTCAGAATTGTGCACTATAAACTCTGAATTCTGAGAAATGAAGTCATAATTGTGTGATATAAACTCATAAATGTGAGTTATAAAATCTAAACTGCAAGATATAACCTCACAATTCTGATAATCTTCTCAGAATTCCATGATATAAACTCGCAGTTCTGAGAAAATAAACTTGCTATTCTGAATTCTGAGAAATAAAGTCAGAATCTCTCACAATTGCAAGTTTACATCTTGCAATATACATCGTGCAAGATAGTTTTTGTCTCGCAGTTTTGACTTTATAACTCACAATTTTAAATCTCTTACAATTCTCACAAAAATTGTGATTTTTTTTATCTTGCAATTCTGACTTTATAAGTCGAAATTGCAAGCTTGTATCTCATAACTCCAGGGGTAATTCTCACAATTCTTACTATATGACTCACAATTATGAGTTTATATTATGCAATTCTTAGAAAAAAGTCAGAACTAAGAGATACAAACTCTTGTATTTGCAAAAAAAGTCAAAATTGCAAGTTTTAATCTCGCAATTCTGACTTTATAACTCACAATTACGAGTTTCTCACAGTTGTCACTACATAACTCACAATTATGAGTTTATATCACGCAATTCTGACTTAATTTTTCAGAATTGCAAGTTTATATCTCACAACTCTCACTATATAACTCGCAATCACGAGATTTTTTATCACACAATCAGAAGTCAGAACTGAGAGATACAAACATGCATTTGTAAAAAAAGTCAAAATTGCGATTTTTTATCTCGCAATTCTGGGGGGAAAGAAGTCTGAATTTTTGGTGTTTTTATGCCTTTATTTAGACAGGACAGTGTAGGCAAGACAGGAAGCTAAGTGGGAGAGAGAGAGAGAAGGGGGCAGGATCGTGAAAGGTCCATGAGCCAGGATTCGAACTCGGGACGCCCGGGGTGCAACGGAGCTATATGTCGGCGCGCTAATCACGAGTCTATTGGCGCAGACAGAATTGTGAGTTTTTATCATGCAAATAATTTGTGGAGAATTGTGAGATAATTTGAATAACTTTTTACACTTTTTATTCAGTGGTGGAAATGGGTTTCCATAGTATCTTGACCCATCAACTAAACTGACAAAATGTATACTAACTTGAATAAAAATGCAAAATAACCATATTTAATTATGAGATGCTACTGTGCTACTCATTGAACTAAACATAGACACAATGTTAGCATACTATTTGAAACAGTTTTACAAAAGCAGCATATCTTATTGAATGAAAGGATCTTATCTTGTTATAATGTTTCATTGAAACATTGAAGTTGCATTCAGTGAAAAGACTGTATGACATCAGGAACTGTGTTTTGTTTCAGTCTTTTCAGAAAGAAGTGCATTCAACTATGAGACGAACGGATTACAAAAATCTTCGGAGCTGGTATTCCATTTCAAGGACAAGAATTCAGTCAGTAGTGAATGAAAACAAAGCCATTTGCATCACCATTTTAGGGCACTGAAATAAGTTTCCTCCAACAGCTAGTACTTAGCCCTAAACGCATGCATAAATTGCCACACATGCAATTAAGATTGCATTAGCTTTCTGCAAATCTCAAAAGCACAGCATTTAGTCCTAAGTTCCAACTTTTAATAAAATCGAGCACTTCAATACATTTTAGTGCCTGTGAACATGCTGTCATTCAAAATGTCAAGCATCTAAACAGCAACTGCTAAATAACTAAGAACATTTTCTAAAGCAAATGTGAGTAGTGCTTATACATGCTAATTCTGTGCACCACAATGCTAGGGTAGTTGCAAAGGTGTCACTATTTTTTTTGCTAAGGTGTTCTGAGTGGGTTTCATTTTGTTGCTTGGCAGTTGCTGGAGGGTTTGAGCGTTTCATTGTATTGCTGTGGAGTTGCTAGAGTGTTGTGAATGTTTCATTGCGTTGCTTTGCGGTTGCTGGTGCGTTCAAGACATTTGATTGCGTTGCTTTGTAGTTGCTAGGGTGTTCTAAATGTATGTGTGCATTACGTTGCTTTGTTGTTGCTGGGGTGTTCTGAACATTTAATTGCATTGTTTAGTGGTTGCTAGGGTGTTCTGAGTGTTTCAATGCATTGCTTTGCAATAGCTAGGATGTTCTGAACATTTTATTGTATTGTTTTGTGGTTCCAAGGATGTTTATAGCATTGCTTTGTGGTTGCTAGGGTGTTTAGAACGTTTCATTGCATTGTTTTGCGGTTGCTAAGGTGTACTGAGTGTTTCAATATGTTGCTTTGCGGTTGCTAGGGTGTTCTGAACGGTTTATTTTATTGCTTTGCGGTTCCTAGAGCATTCTGAGTGTTTTGTTACATTGCTTTGCAATTGCTAGGATGTTCTTAACATTTTATTGTATTGATTTGTGGTTGCTAGGGTGTTCTGAACGTTTGATTGTGTTGCTTTACAGTTGCTAGGGTGTTCTGAACATTTCATTTCATTGTTTTGCAATTGCTAGGGTGTTATGAATGTTTTATTGTATTGCTTTGCAATTGCTAGGGTGTTCTAAGCATTTTGTTGTCTTGCTTTGTGGTTGCTAGGGTGTTCGAACATTTAATTGTGTTGCTTTGCAGTTGCTAGGTGTTCTGAGTGTTCATTGCTGTTGCTTTGTTGTTGCTAGTGTTCTATGCGTTTAATTGTGTTGTTTGTGATTGCTAGGGTGTTCCTGAACATTTAATTGCACTGTCTTGTGATTGCTAGGGTGTTCTGAACATTTAATTGCGATGTTTTGTGGTTGCTAGGGTGTTCAGAATGTTTGATTATGTTGCTTTGCAATTGCTAGGGTGTTCTAAGCGTTTAGTTGCATTGTTTTGTGATTGCTAGGGGGTTTTGAACGTTTAATTGTGTTGTTTTGTGGTTTGCTACGGTGTTCGGAATATTTGATTGTGTTGCTTTGCGATTGCTAGTGTGTTCTGAGTGTTCATTGCGTTGTTTTGCGATTGCTAAGGTGTTCTAAGTGTTTAATTGCGTTGTTTAGTGATTGCTAGGGGGTTTTTATCACTTAATTGCATTGTTTTAGGTTGCTAGTGTTCAGAGTGTTTCATTGCATTGTTTTGCAGTCGCTAGGGTGTTCTGAATGTTTTATTGTGTTGCTTTGTGGTTCCTAGGGTCTTCTGAATGTTTTATTGCATTGTTTTGCTGTTGCTAAGGTGTTCTGAGTGTTTTATTATGTTGCTTTGTGGTTGCTAGGGTGTTCTAAACATTTAATTGCGTTGTTTTTTGATTGCTAGAGTGTTCTGAGTTTTGCTGTTGCTAAGGTGTTCTGAGTGATTCAATATGTTGCTTTGTGGTTGCTAGGTAGAGTTTTGCTGTTGCTAAAGGTGTTCTGAGTGATTCAATATGTTGCTTTGCGATTGCTAGAGTGTTCTGAGTTTTGCTGTTGCTAAGGTGTTCTGAGTGTTTCATTATGTTGCTTTGTGGTTGCTAGGGTGTTCTGAGGGTTTGTTGCATTGCTTCGCAATTGCTAGGGTGTTCATTGTGTTACTTTACAGTAGCTAGGGTGTTCTGAGTTGTTTTCATTTTGTGACTTTGGAGTTGCTAACCACTTTTTATGCATTGCTAGGGTGTTTGGGTGCATATTCATTAACTTAAATAAAAAATATCACTCTCAAGTCTCTGATATTTGCTACAATATTTTAGTCTCTAGATATGACTCATGTCTGTCCTTTAAATTATTTTTTGCCTGTTTCACCATCTGCAAGGCTAAAACTGTCCAAACGCTCCAAAAAGTAACAGCACATCTCTCCCCAGCAAGTCTCACTATTTGAGGTATCATTAATGTTCACATCACAAATGTTCGTGTTACTTTTCCTTGCTACTTTCATCTTAAATTGCATCTGTTATTCTAGCTGACTGTTCAGCGCCATATGCCTGAATACACTTTTCAAACAACTGCTTGTTTTGTATTAAACCCTGTTGTTTTTTCCCTGATAGTTCTCATCAGAGTTTCCACCAGAGGCACCTAACAAAATAATGAGGGCCTTTGTTTGGGACAAGCCTCGCAGGGTGTTTTGAAGAATCATTATAGAAAGGTAAATTAGAATTTCAAACTTGCTGACACAGTCCCCTGGTCGATTTGTGATTTGAGGAGAGCAACAGGAAAATGAATACAGGAGGCTGAAGCATCTCTTGCACATAATTACGGTTAGGGCGAGCGCTTTCCTGATGTACTCGCGTCTGTCTTCTATTCATTGCCGATCTAAATGGGATAATCTGGTCCGCTTCTATTGCTGCAGAGCCATCGCATTCACGATTCACGAGCCTGCACTGCAACACTGAATTGAATTAATTTGCTTCCCCAACTGAGGTGGCAAGGGGTTGAAAAGATCTGAGCAGAGAGCGAGCTTGGAAGTGTACGTGAATTGATGTGTTTGTCGGAAGTAGGATGGAAGTGACAGGACAAGGGTGAGTGGGACTAGGGTAGTGTGTGTACGGTAGCAAGTATGAAAGAGGAGGGAAGAGTTATGGAAGAGAGATCATAGAGAATGAATGCGAGTGTTTGAGGGTGAGTGAATGAGGGAGAGAGAGAGGGAAGGGGGAGGTTTCCTAAGTGCTTAAGCATCAGTGACTGATAGAGGACAACATTGCAAGAGAGGTGTTGAGCATGCATCCGTCTCCACTGTTATCTGAGCGTGCTCAGATGGGGTAGGAGATACGCTGCGCGGTACGGGGGCACAGTGGGAAAAGCCTGGCAACTCTGCGGAAGCTTTTTATAGACATATGGAGCAGCAATAAGTCCAAACGGCATCATTTCTGGAACCAAGCCACAAAAGCCAAGAGAAGACAAGCTATACTGAAATTCTGGTGTGGGCTAGCTGAACTGGATGTCCGGAACTCTCTTTGTCTCGGGCTGATGGTTCTTCATAGCAGTGTCTGTCAGGATTGCCTCTGAGGGAAGCAATTTTTGGCTCGTCCTCCCAGGTGTCACATCGGATGTGTTCTTTTTCTGCCAGCACGATTGGCAGTGTAACTTGTTCTCACTATTCTCAGTGCACTTTTTGGATACATATATTCTTCACATCAAATATTGATGGATCCTGATCTGAAGACTTTCTCGTCAACGGAAAAGACACTTTATTCTATATGTTTTTGATTAAGCGGAGTTGCGATGGAGGATGCATATGTAGATTTGGAGAATCAGTACAAAGATTGACAGATGTCCCACATAAGGCAGTAGACTGACTTTCGGTATGTCACAAACCTCTCAAAATAGAAGCTCAAAAGGGTGTTTATTTATTTATTTATTTGCTGGCTGTCTTAAGAACAAAGCTTCTTTCATGCCAAAAATGATACCATTTGATTTAATTTTAACATCATACGGAAAAGATCAAAGCTTTGCCGAGAACTGTTTGTTCCAGTGCTGAAACTTTTCCAATTTTCTTGATGCCCTCTTTATTTTTGAAACTTTTCCTTTCGAATTCTAGATGTTCCTGGACTGATTTCAAAGTTTCCTAACATCAGCAAACAACTATGCTAAGACCAGAGAATGGGTCTTTCATTCAGATAGGATCAAACAACACTGTGGTGGGCTTCAGACATGAAGCCCAGTGTCCTGTCCCCTCCTGGCTGCCGCTGCTGCTGTCGTCCCCATGTGAAGGATGTTTCACGGCACAGCGCTAGGATCATTTGAACCGAGCCAGAGCCCTGACCGGAGAACAGAGATCCGCAGGCACATTAAGATGGTCATGGAACAGCTGGAGGAAGTTCTTGCTGAGCTCAAGGACGTGGCGAAAGAGCTCCGGGAGGTAAAGCACACATTAGCCTGCCTGCTTTGAAGGTTAAGGGAGTGATTTGTTAGAAGGCCCAGTCTGATGGGGAGATCTAGGAAGTGAAAGGTTGGAGGTTTTAACCCAAGGATGTCCTGGAGGACCAATGTCTTGCAGAGTTTGGCTCCAACTTACCCTAAACCCACTTGCCTGGAAGTCCTTGATTTGCAGGTTCAGGTGAGTTCGATTAGGATTGCCAATCACTGCAGAATAGTGGGCCTCCAGGAGCAGGACTGGACATCCCTGTAAGATTTATATTTTTGCCTTTACTAAGAAAGGATAGTATTCACAAGGGGTGTCCAAACTGGTTTCTGGAGGGCCACTGTCCTGCAGAGTTTCACTCCAACCTGCAAATACACTTGGCTGGAAGTTTCTAGTAATTCTTAAGACCTTGATTTCCTGGTTCAGCTGTGTTCAATTAGAATAGCTAATCGCTGCAGGATAGTGGTCCTCCAGGAGCAAGATTTGACATCCCTGTAAGATTTTTATTGAAAAAGGTTCATATGCGCCAGGGTTGTCCAAACTCGGTCCTGGAGGGCTGGCATCCTGCAGATTTTAGCTCCAGTTTGCCTCAACACACCTGTCTGGACGTTTATAGTATACCTAGTAGGACCTTGATTAGCTGGTTCAGGAGTGTTTAATTGGGGTTGCAGCTAAACTCCGCAGGACACTGGCCCTCCAGGACCGAGTCTGGACACCACTGGAACATACTGACATGAAGCAAAGTGGGAGAAAGATGGGGATGAGATCAGAAAATCCAGAGGCGGAACTTGAACTTGAGTCACTCAAAGTGTAACTGTGCAACATGTCCGAGCGCTGCCTCTAAGGCTGTCGGCTCCAACAGGACAAATCTTTTTAACCCCACAAAGGGCAATATACAAGCTACCACCATTGCATTCTTAAACAAGGCAAGACCTGAAAGATACTCAAGTATGCAAATGCTTCTAGCTATGCATGACTGATTTCATACATGAAAGAGAAAGTGACATGTAGCCAAGTATGGTGTCTAATACTTGGAATTTGTGCTCTGCATTTGTCCCATCCAAGTGTGGCACCCGGGGAGCAGTTGAGGGTTCGGTGCCTTGCTCAAGGGTCTCACCTCAGTTGTGGTATTGAGGGTAGAAGAGAGCAGTGGTCATTCACTCCCCCCACCTACAATCCCTGCTGGTACAGAGACTTGAGCCCACAACCTTTGGGTTATAAATCTGTAACAAGTCAAAACATTAGGCCACAACTGCCTCATTAGCTGCATTTCCATTATCTTTCAAATTGCGCAAATTGAAAATACGCCTAATGGAAACATGTACATTTTGCAAAAACACCCATTTATCACAAACATTTTTACGCTCACATGTGGTTTTTCAGGCAATTCGAAAAAGGAATATTTTGCAAAACTGCAATGGAAATGGCTTTTTCACATTTACAGGTCACCCTGTGTACATGATCACATGATGTACTATATATATAGTACCATGTAATGTACTATAACCTCAAAAAAACACCTTGTATGTGGCCACTTACACAAGCATAGACTACACAATGCTTGAATAAGAGGCTTTCCTTGTCATTAAAGCTTGGATAACCCCTTATTTACACAAGTCTTTGGAGTTGATCGTGGCCACTCTAGTCAATGCTTATGCTTATACCAGGTACTCCATGGCTCGTTTTAGTTTCTGCAGCTCTCAGAGCTGCTTCTGTAAAGATAGATGCCTACATCTCCTACGATTAAAATTAATGACTAGTGCGGTGGCTGTGACATATATAACCCTACTAATGTCTATCGCCATGACTTATGAGAGGAAAAAATTGTTTTAGTTGCATAACATTGGTTAAAGGAAAAGTAATTTACTCACCCCTTGTCATCCACGATATTCCTGTCTTTCTTTCTTCAGTCATAAAGAAATTATGGTTTTGAGGAATATATATTGGATATTCTGTGGTGCCTGTGAGTTTGAACTTCCAAAATGCAGTTTAGCTTCAAAGGGCTCTAAACAATCCCAGCTGAGAAAGAAGTGTCTTATAAGCAAAACGATTGGTCATTTTCTAAACAAACTGACAATTTATATACTTTTTAACCTCAAATGCTCATCTTGTCTAGCTCTGCGTGAACTCCGTGTATTCCAGTTCAAGACTGTTACGGTAGGTTGAAAACTCCCATCTCATTTTCTCCTTCAACTTTAAAATCATCCTATGTTGCTGCAGAAGTACCAGCCCAGTGTTTACAAAGTGAACGTGCAAAGAAGATCAAACGGCCTTTACAAAAAAAGTAAAACAGCAATGTAGGATGATTTTGAAGTTGGTGAAGAAAATAAGATAGGAGTTTTTTGACACACCCTAACTGTCTTGAACCGGAAAACACAGAGTTCACGCAGCGCTAGACAAGACAAGCATTTAAAGTTATAAAGTATATAAATTGTAATTTTTTTTTAGAACATAACCAATCGTTTCACTAGATAAGACCTTTCTTCCTTGCCTGGGATTGTTTGGAGCCCTTTGAAGCTGCATTTAAATGCATTTTGGAAGTTTAAACTCATGGACATCATTGAAGTCCACTATATGGAGAGAAATCCTAAAATGTTTTCCTCAAAAAACAAAATTTTGTTTACAACTGAAGAAAGACATTAAGATCTTGGATGACAAGGGGGTGAGTAAATTATCTGTAAATTTTTGTTCTGGAAATGAACTTCTCCTTTAATGGAAACACCATTATTTTGCAACAGTGTTTTATCAACATTTAGAAAATCTGTAATGGAAACGCACCTAGTGTTGCATTCCGAAATTTGCTGAAAGCAATTCATAGCACAACGCAAGACTCTATTAGCATTCTCAAAGTTGCTGTACCATTGTAAGAAATGACACCCGAAGTTACCTAAACACTCTGTTGGTAACTAGTAACCCAAGAATGATAGGACTGCAATCTTGCAATGCATTTGCGTTAACGTTTGTAATTTCATAAAGTTCTGGCCTAAATGCGACTACTGACTAACTATACAAAAACCAATAGACACAAAAACAGTGGGCACTTTCATAAACATACACAAGGTCACAAACACATTCGTGCCCCTGTGATACGTCCACCTAGCGGCTGTTTACTGGACAGCTTGTCACCCAAACAGCAACCAACAGATAGATTAACAAGGAGAAGGACTTGCAGGATGACACCCCCATACAAGCAAGATGTCATCTGTGATGCCTAATTATCACCCGGCGAATCAGACAATGGGCCGGCATGCGCATCTGATTTCCTCATCTTCTCACCTGTCAACGTCTCATCTCTTTTGCGGTTATCTCCCTTTGTGCTGGGCGACTGCTTTCAGCATTATGTGAGAGGACATCTCCTTAATTAATCTCTTTCCTCGGGTGGATATCTATCTGCCTCATTACTGTCACCGAGTCTATGAGTGGCCCAGACTGGCATTTGTCTCATCATCTCAGTCACAGCTCCACTGGATTTGTCTCATTCGTCTCCTTGGCCAAGTTCAGGCATCACCGGTAGCTCTGCCGCTCTTGCCTGAGTTAACACCTCCATCTGTCACTCACACCTTGCAGCAGAGCCTTATTGTTACTACTGACATCTTGTTATGGTTATTAGTTTTGCCACACGCTCATCTGTCTTTCAGCTGTCTCTTATTCCATGGATAACAGCCAAAACATTTGTCACGACTCTGAATTCTTTGCTGCCAAGTGTAACCAGTACACTGCTCACTTACAGACCCTCACTTAATCTACACACTAGACTTATGATGTCTAAAGTTCTGTTTGTATTCATGTAATTAAATAACTTGGCTAAATTGAGCATGCTTTCAGCTAGCACTAAAAGTGTAGTTCTGTTTAAATCACGTTTAAATCAATTCCGTAGAATTCTACCGATTTCCCGCCAAAAACAGCACGTGCACAGATCCCATATGGGCCTTGTTTATACTCTATTCATATATGAAATATATCAACAATTCATCATTTTTTAACCAGACTGCCTTTTATTTTCATTATTTATAGCACAATGGTGTAAACAACATTGATCGGGAAGGTAATCCTGATGTCTTTGAAAATGTCAGTTGCTAAGCTACAAGATTTTAATAAGTTGCCAAGCTACACTTTTAAAAAAGTTTTTAAATTAGTTTTGTAGTGTTGCTTTTTTAAAAGTGCTTAAATCCTCAATAATCAAAAATATATAAATAAAGAAAAAACCTACCATCACATTAAAGAATCAAGTGAGTAAAACTAAGTTAGAAGAACTATATTTCATCAGAATACATGGCTACGGTTAAATGTAGCAAGGTGCTTTTTTACCATGCATAGTTAACTAGCCAAACCTTGAGATCTTTTGGTAAACAGCGTTCCTGTAGCCAAACAGTAAAGCATGCTGCTAGCAAAACCAAGGCTGGCTTATATAACATATACCTTGAATGCCACAGAAGTCATTTTGGATTAAAATATTTATGCCAAATGCATAAATATATATGTAGATAGATATGATAATGTATACAGAGATTATTTTCAAAGCAAATATACGGGGAAGGCAGCAATACGTGATGAAAAATGTATGAGGTTAGCATCTGTTTTTGAATCTAATGGTTTCTATCAGATGTTTTCGAGTTTCCAGTCAGACTCCAGGTGAAAATCAATTGCTTAAGAAGCCCAATGGTGGTGATGGGTCTGTTTCTTACTGCTTTCAAATCAGACTTCCCCTCAGAAAGTTTAAATTGGTCAAATGCTTGTTCTGACTCGCACTCTGTTCCAAACACATTTTGTTTAAAAGCCTTCTGGGAGAGTTTTGGCAATTATCTGACTCTAAGACCTGGGGTTCTGCAGGTAAGATGACTGTGAGACAAATAGGATAAAAAAAAACATATGGGTTGTAACTTTTAGAATGGCATGGGATTTGTTGCACCAGCTACTTAATTAGATTTAGAAAGGGGATCCAAACAATCTTCCAAATGGAATGTCTTTTGTTTTGCTTTTTTTGGTTCTTTATTATAAGTTCTGAAACATATAACTTTTCTAACTTTTGTATTTTGTAAAACATCTGTTAAAATGTTTTAGTTAAGAACAGGAGTGAATAGATATTAAATGTCTTAAATGGTACAAGAAAGTCTTAATTATGATTTCAAGAGGTCTTAAATTTTTGGACAGAATGGCAAGAATTGTGGTATGGCTTAATGTGACGATTAAATATCAAAAGGATATGATTGCATTGAATTAATATGAGCACTACACGTTTCAAAGTCACGTGCTGCACTGTTTTGTGTACAGCCATTAGCGGAAAACCACTATATTCCTGACGTTTCAAAAGCGCCACCTGCTGGCAGAGAATGAATTAGAATTTTTAATGAGCCTATTTGTTGTTGGTGTTTTGTTTTTGTTTTTTCACACAGAAAACGCTGTTGTAAATGTATGGAAGCCCATTTTCCGCCACTGAATAAAAAATAAAAAGAGATAATTGCAACTTTTTATCTCACAATTCTGCCTTTTTTCTTGCATTTGTGAGTTTATATCTCAAAGTTCAGACTTTTTCTCACAACTGTGAGTTTATATCTCACAGTTTTGACTTTCTGTCCTGCAACTGAGAGTTTATATCTTACAATTCACACTTTTTTTCTCCCATTTGTGACTTTATATCTCACAATTCAGACTTTTTTTTTGCAATTGTGAGTTTATACTTCACAGTCCTGACTTTTTTTATAGCAGTTGTGTTTATATCTTACAATTCAGACTTTTTTCTCACAATTGTGAGTTTATATCTCAATTTTTTTCTCACATTTGTTTATATATCAAAATTCAGACTTTTTCTCGCAATTGTGAATTTATATCACGCAGAATTTTTATATCTCACGGCCCTGACTTTTTTCTCACAATTGTGAATTTATATCTAACAGTTTTGACTTTTTATCTTGCACTTGTGAGTTTATTCCTCACATTTCTGACATTTTTGTCACAATTGAGAGTTTTACAGTTCTGCCTTTTTTTTTTTTTTTACTTTTTTCACAGAATTGTGAGATATAAACTCAATACTGAGAAATTAAGCCAGAACTGCATGATCTAAACTTGCAAGAGTTATAATGTCAGAACTGCGAGATTTAAACTCGCAAATCTGAATTATTTTTTCTCAGAAATGCATGATATAAACTCACAATTTTGACTCTTTTCTCTTCTCTTTTTTTCTCTTCAATTCTGACTTTTTAACACAATTTGCGAGTAAATAATTATTTTTTTTTATCATTCTAAAATATGTTACAGTTGAATATTATTATTATTATTATAGAGATATTTCCTTTTATTAATAAATACATTAATAAAATATTATTAAAGATAAAAATTATTATATAATTGCACAATTGCAATTTTAATCATTATTATTAATATTTTATTTCTGAATAAACAGAAATATATAATTGCAACATATAATTTGTTCTACCTGTTTTTTAATTAAATAATACACATACAGTTTCAGTTCTTATGTATTTGGCAGCCACTTTTATCCAAGTGAACTTTGTGCATCATGCATACCGTGGGATTCAAACCCAAATCCTTAGTGTTGCATGCATCTTGCAGTTGCTGGTCTACAGAAATGTGTGTCATCTGCATGCATACAAGTGCCCAGCACACAGCAAGAGCACTAGCTATTTGTTATGGGCAGTGCCTCCTACAACAATCACGACATTTGGGGATTTCTATAGGTCAGCATTAGGTCAGCATTGCTTTGCAAGGTGTGCAAGGCTCCTCAAGTCAAACTGTCCTTCACAAAGTAGCAATTGTTTCAGCCGGTCTCAATCGAGCGACCCTCTGATCTCTGATCAGTTAGCGCACGGTTGGCAGGAATGCATTAAACATGAAGCGCCTGACAGCAGCGCACAGGGCACAACCCCACGAGAGATGATCTAATACCTCCTCCAGACAGGAACTTTTCGGTGCAGTCCCAAAAAATTTATCTCTCTGATAACCGCACGGCACTTATCGCACTTGGCAGGGTTTGATACTCGCAAATACAGTGCATAATGTTTGCACTGCATTGTTTGCGTATAATGTGTGCTTTTGAGCAGCAGGTGCGCTGTGAATGGATATTCGAGCTGTTGAATGCCTGTCATTTGGGCTCTTCCTGTTTACGTTTGACTGCTCATTATCAAATCTCGAGAGCCAACAGCCTGTGGCTCTCTGCTGAATAGCCAAACTGCTATATCATAAATGCAATTGAATATGATGAGAAAGTTTGGCAGCAGCAAAGCACTGAGCTCATCGAAATCAGAAGCAGCAAACTACAGAACGAGCTGTCATTAATAACTGTGGGATTTCAACCCAAGCAGTGCTTTATCATCAAAATCCTGAGGAATCAAACATAACTACATCATAAATAACATACTAAGCTGCTTAATATTGACAAGGGGCAACATAATGGCTTTGTAGTGCGGTCATGTGATTTCAATCTGAACGGTATTGCATCATATATAACTATTTATGCATGTTATGATCTGATTACAATCTTTAGGGAGACTTTATGATCTGCAGGATCGCTACGCCCGTGCTTTGTTTTGTCTCTGATTTGTGAGCGCCAGCCTTGAGACCCTGCTCAGAAAAAGAGCCGGGTAAAGCAAGAGAAGGAATATTGATAAGCGTATGGTTGAGATCTTATGTAAGATGCAGTTACTAGCACAGCAGGAGGACAAATTCCCTTCAGCACAAACAGATATTAAATATTCCAATGCCAGTGGGTGAAATGGGGTGAGATGGAACACATCAAGATGGAAAGGATAGAAATATATATATATATATATATACTCAGACATATATTACTCATTTATGGCTTAAGCTCAGCCACAAGTACAGTATGAAACCATAGACATTCTACAGAAAATACTGTGGAATGTCTTGGTGTTTTCAACAAACTAGAGAAAATAGTTCTAAATGGAATTCCAGTGTGTTGCTAAGTCATTTCGAGTGATTTTATTGCTGAAACTAGGGTGTTCTTAGTGGTTGTTTACTAGCTGTAGTTAAAGAGTGAACCCCAGAATCTCTATAATATTCTGGTCAAAAGATATGGCATAAGTTTGTACTTCAAAAATAGGATTTTTACAGGTAACTCTAATGGCAATTCGTAACTGTCAAACATTTCGGCCAACTGATGTGTAATTTTGTAGAGCTGAGTATTGACACAAATTTCACGATTCGATTCCTATTCACAACCTTGCGATTAGATTCAATACTGATTTCTGAATATATCAATATTTTCTCAAGGAAAAAAAAAATCTCTCAACTTATGTTGGAAAACACATGGAATCAGTTGGTACTACATTACTATAATATTGAAGGTTAAAATGATAAACTGATTTGTATACAAACACTTAAATTACACTCTATAATAATAAAGTTATAACTTTACAATTACATAATAATATTTCTACTCTAATTTGTTTTTAAAAATATAAAAAAACTTTATTCAAACATAAATTAAATATTGTAAAAACAATATGGTGCATATATTTAGTGAAATATTCAGAATTTTTCTTGCTGACTAACAAGTTTATGGTCAACTTTATGCTCAAAACCTTTAGACTTCATTCTCAAAATATTTGTCACGGTCGTTGTGTGTGTGGAGAATGAGCAGGAGAAGAGCGGAGATCCGCTAAGGTTTATTTAAACAATCCGCAAGGAACATAAACGAAGGAACACAGCAGGGAACAACAACCACGACGAAATAAACAGAGTAACAATACAATCACCGACAAGAACACAAGGGGGCAACCAACCTTAAATACACAGACAAACCAATCAAAACAAGACAGGTGCGAATGATAGGACAATGATGTAACTAATGAGAACAGCAACAGGAAAACCAAATATGGGTAACACTGGGAAAACACACACAAACAGTCCAAATGGCACACACAGGTCTGACAATTTTGACTCTATTTTTGGAATTTCTACTTTATTCTCGAAATATTGTGACTATCTCATAGTATTTCAACTTTATTCTTGTTATTTCAACTTTATTCTTGAAACGTTTTGACTTTATTCTCATAATTTCCACTTTATTCTCGTAATTTCAACTTTATTGTCAAAATATTTTGACTTTATCTCAAAGTACTTTAACTTTATTCTTATTATTTTGACTTTAATCTTTAAACATTTTGACTTTATTCTCATAATTTCAACTTTATTCTCGTAATTTCAACTTTATTGTCGAAACATTTTGACTTTATTCTCGTAATTTTTACTATATTCTCAAAATTTTTTGACTTTATTCTCGAAATATTTGGACTTATTTCTCATAATTTCAACTTTATTCTTGAAACATTTAGACTCTATTCTCGCAATTTTGAGTTTATTCTCAAAATATTTCAACTTTATTCTCATAATTTATTCTCATAATTAAATTCAGATGTTTTTATTCATACATTTTTGTACAGCCTGCTTATGCCCCACAAACTAAATCTCACAAAAAAACTGTTAACATGGTGACTTCATATAAACGAATAATGTAAATTGTATGAAATTGTGCGAAAACGTACAATTTCTATTCTATTTTTTGTAAACTTGTTCTTTAAAGGATTAGTTCACCCAAAAATGAAATTTCTGTCATTAATTACTCACCCTCATGTCGTTCCCAACCCATAAGAACACAAATTAAGATTAAAGGAGAAGTCCACTTCCAGAACAATAATGTACTCACCCCCTTGTCATCAAAGATGTTCATGTCTTTCTTTCTTCAGTTGTAAAGAAATTATGTTTTTTGAGGAAAACATTTCAGCATTTTTCTCCATATAATGGACTGATATGGTGCCCCGAGTTTGAACTTTCAAGATGTAGTTTAAGTGCAGCTTCAAATGATCCCAAATGCGGTTGTAAACGATCCCAGCTAAGGAAGAAGGGTCTTATCTAGTGAAACGATCTGTCATTTTCATAAAAATAATGCAATTTTTACACTTTTTAATGTCAAACGCTCGTCTTGTCTCACTCTGCCTGAATTGTTTTTGTTCCTGTTCATGACAGTTAGGGTTTGTCAAAAAACTCCCATCTCATGTTCTCCCTCAACTTCAAAATCATCCTATATCATTGTTTTACCTTTTTTGTTTAGGGTGTTTGATCTTCTTTGCATGTTCACTTTGCAAAGACTGGGTCGGTACTTCTGCAGCGATGTAGGGTGATTTTGAAATGATTTTTGAAGTTGAGGGAGAAAATACGATTGGAGTTTTTCGACATACAGTAACTGTCTTGAGCCAGAATACACAGAGTTCAGGCAGAGCAAGACAAGACGAGCATTTGAGAATAAAAAGTTTTTAAATTGTTTTGTTTTTTTAATGTAAATAACAGATTGTTTCACTAGATAAGACCCTTCTTCCTCGGCCGGGATCGTTTACAACCACATTTGGGATCGTTTGAAGCCGCATTTAAACTGCATTTTGGAAGTTCAAAATCGGGGCACCATATCAGTCCATTATATGGAGAAAAATGCTGAAATGTTTTCCTCAAAAACCATAATTTGTTTACGACTGAAAAAAGAAAGACATGAACATCTTGGATGACAAGGGGGTGAGTAAATTATTTGTAAACTGTTGTTCTAGAAGTGGACTTTTCCTTTAAGCTTTCTGACCCTGCATAGACAGCAATGCAAATGACACATTCAAAGCCCAGAAAGGTAGTAAGGACATTGTTAAAATAGTCCATGTGACATCAGTGGCTCAACCATAATGTTACGAAGCTATGACAATACTTTTTGTGTGCAAAGAAAACAAAGTTAGGACCACAATTGTCGAATAAAGTCATGATTTTTGTTTTCTTTGCACACAAAACGTATAGCTTCATAACATTACAGTTGAACCACTGTCACATGGACTATTTCATCGATGTTCTTACTACCTTTCTGGGCCTTGAACAAGTCAGTTGCGTTGCTGTCTCTGCAGGGTCAGAAAGTGATCAGATTCATCAAAAATATCTTAATTTGTGTTCTGAAGATGAACAAATATCTCACAGGTTTGGAACAACATGAGGGTAATTAATGACAGAATTTTCATTTTTGGGTGAACTATCTTTTTAAAATGGGCCAGTACAAAATAAATCTTGAAAATCTTAATTTAATGATGTGCAGTCCACTTAAATTTGTAAAACAAGATATTTAGGTCATTTCTGTTGTTACATGACATACTTTTTTAAACTAAACCTGACGTGCTTTTCATGGGACTTCATGCGGAGAGCAAATATTGAAAGCAAGTGTAATTTTCTACATTTTTGAGCCAGAGGAAAAAGAGGGAAAGTTGTAAATACTTAATGCTCTGTTATAATGGGATTCAGAAGGGTTTTTATATTGGTATTTGGGGGTTTACATTATGCTGAACACTGGAGATTGTGCTAATGTTGAGTACGGCTACATAAATCCTGTATTTAATATTGGTTTGCTTAAAGGATTAGCTCACTCCTGATAATTTACTTACCCCCATGACATCCAAGATGTTCATGTCTTTCATTTTTCAGTCGAAAACAAATTAAGGAAATTGAGGAAAACATTCCCAGATTTTTCTCCGTATAGTGGACTTCAATGGGGATCAGCGGGTTGAAGGTCTAAATTGAAGTTTCAATGCAGCTTCAAAGAGCTCTACGCAAACCCAGCCAAAGAATAAGGGTCTTATCTAGTGAAACAACCAGTTGTTTTCTAAAAATAATACAAATTTATATACTTTTTAATCACAAACGCTCATCTATATGGACATAGTGTAGGTTTGAAAAGACATGAGGGTGAGTAAATGATGACAGAATTATTAGGAGAACTAAGAGTGTTATATAACGGCTTTTTCCAGGTGTACTTAATGTTTTCTTTTTCTTTTATTCAGGTTGTGGCACAAATCGACAAGTTAACATCAGATATCGACCTCGACTCAGACGATGACCTGACACTAGTGTGTTGCAGCGAGGACCGTAGTGACCTCTTGCTCAGTGAGACATTATCCGACAACCACTTACTGCACAATCCTCTGCTAGACACGGTCCGCAACCCCACCACAGCCAAGAAACAAGAATTAGAGCTGTACCGCAGAAGCTGTGGAGACTTGCCTGCCCTCAATGGACCATTAAAGGCCTCAAACAGCCCTAAAGCCTCCTGGCTCTTTGGATCTGGAGGACAGCTCCATTACTACGACAAGACGCTATATCACGCTTTATGCTGTGACGATGATGATTATGACGAAGATAGAGGTGGAAGGAGATCGTCGAGGCTGTCGTCCACCGATTCTGTGTTTTCATCTTCACCTCCAAGGTTTCTGACACCTAGATGCAACCGTAAAACTTACTCCAGCCCGGACTCGAAGAAAATAGCTTTACGGAGCTGCAGTACGCAAACTGTTTCTGATAAAAGCACACAAACTCACTTCCCATACATTCCAGGCAAGCAAAGTGCTTCGAGTGACAACAAGAACTGAAACTTTCCACAAAGATTTAGAATAGATAACCCAAAACGAAACATCTGTCATTAATTTTTCACCCTCATGCTGCTCTGAAACCATGACTTTCTTGCTTCTGTGGAATGCAGAAGGTGAATTTTCTCAAAATAATCGAAATGAGAAAGAACTGGGTATGTGAAGCTGCAAAATGAACAAAAAAAAGTCATGAACATAAAAATAGTCAACATGTATGGAAGCCCGTTTCCACCACTGAATAAAAAATAAATAATAGGTATTGTGCATTACTGTTTTTTTTTTTTCACAATTTTGAGTTTACATCTCGCAATTCTTATATTTTTTCAGAATTGCACAATACAAACCTGTAATTCGTAATTTTTTTCTCAGAATTGTGAGACATAACATGCAATTTAAAGTTATAAAGTCAGAATTGCAAGATATGAACTCGCAATTCTGACTTTTTTCTCAAAATTGCATGATGTAAACTCGCAATTGCACGTTATAAAGTCAGAATTGTGGGACATAAGCTTGCAATTCTGACTTTTCTCACTATTCTTTTTTTTTTGCGTAATTGCAAGTTTATGTCTCGCAATTCTGACTTTTTTCTTGCACTTCTGACTTTTTTTCTCTGAACTGCATGATATAAACTCGCAATTGTGAGACAAAAAGTCAGAATATATCACAATTGAGAGTTTACATTTTTTTCTCGCCTTTTTTTTCAGTGCAGTTGCAAATTTATATAGCAAAAAACTCGCAATTGTGAGAAAAAAATCAGAATATATTGCAACTCTGACGTTTTTCTCACAATTTGGACTTTTTTCTTGCAGTTGCGAGTTTATATCGTAATTCTGACTTTTTTCTTAGAATTACATGATATAAACTCGCAGTTGCACATTATAAAGTCAGAATTGTGAGATATAAAGTCAGAATTGTGAGATATAAAGTCAGAATTGTCAGATATAGGCTCACAATTCTGACTTTTTCCTTGTAATTATGACCTTTTTTCATGCAATTGAGAGTTTATATATTGCAATTTGGAGTTTTTTTTATTGCAATTCAGACTTTTTCTTACAAACCTGACTTTTTTCTCACAATTCTGACTTTTTTCTTGCAATTGCAAGTTTATATCTTGCAATTCTGACTTTTTTTTTCAATTCTGACTTTTTTCGTAATTGCATGATATAAAGTCGCAATTGTGAGAAAAAACGTCTATACATATCGCAATTCTGACTTTTTTCTCGCATTTGCGACTTTATATCTCTCAATTCTAACTTTTTTCTTGTTGTTCTGACTTTTCCTTAGAATTGCATGACATAAACTCGCAATTCTGACTTTTTTCTTACAGTTCTTTTTTGTCGCGTAATTGCAAGTTTATATCTCGCAACTTTTTTCTTGCAATTCTGACTTTTCTCAAAATTGCATGACAAACTCGTAATTGTGAGAAAAAAAAGTCAGAATATATTGCAATTCTGACTTTTTTTTCTTGCAATTGTGAGTTTCTATCTTGCCATTCTGGCTTTTTTTCTCGCAATTCTGACTTTTTTCTTGCAATTCAGACCTTTTTTTAGAATTGCATGATATAAACTTGCAATTGCAGGTTATAAAGTCAGAATTGTGAGATTAAAACTTGCAATTCTGACTTTTTTCTTCAGAACTGTGAGATATAAACTCGTAATTGTGAGTTATAAAGTCCAGTCAAGGGGGAAAAGACTGATATTTTCTCAGAACTGTGAGTTTATATCTCGCAGTTTTATCAATTCTCACTGAGTAACTCACAATTTTGTGTTGTAAAGTCAGAACTGTCAGATATAAACTTGCAATCTCAGAAAAAGTCAGAATTGCGAGTTTATATCAGAATTTGGAGTTTATACCTTGCAATTCAGAGAAAAAACGTTGCAATTACCGAAAACGGGCTTCCATACATATGACTCATTCACTGCATTTAAAATCCTCTTCTGCTTACCAAGGGTGCATTGATTTGATGTAAAGTACAGTAGAACATTATTTTAAAAAGTTAAATATTATTACAATTTAATGTCTTTAATGTCTTTACTGTTACTTTTGATCAATTCAGTGCATCCTCGGTGAATGCAAGCATTCATTTCGTTCTTTCTTCCTTCTTTGTTGGATCTTTTCAGAGAATATGTTCATTCATTTTACAATACCAGTCTGAATGATTCATTCTTTAATCAGAGCTACTTTTATGATATTTTAACAAAACTTTCATGATACCTTTGTCCTTTTTGAAGCTTGAAACATGGAAAAGAGTGACCAAAATATCTCCTTTGTGTTCATCTGAAGAATGAAAGTCAGTGAAATGACATGAGGGCGAATAAATGAACAGAATTTTCATTTTGGGCTGAACTAATCGTTTAAATTAGTTTGAAATGATTTTGAACTGTGCCATCTGTATTTATAAAATGTTCAGGTCGATATTTATGATAATGAATTACCGTCATGGAAAAACCTCAGTTCTCGTGGAGTTTGCAAAGAACAATTTAAACATCGTTTTAGATTCATTACAAGGCATTATACCAATATTGAAACAATCATGCATCTCAGCAAAACATTAACACCAGTCCAAAGCCCCCTAAAGAGTGAGAATTGGTTTCGGTCACACCCACACTGCGCGGTAAATAGACACAGTTAAATTAACCAAGTGCTACACTTCCCCAAAGAATTACTAGAATATAAATAATGTGCTTTATATTAGGCTGTTATGTCTGAAAAACCCCAAGTAAATTCTGAATAAAATTATGAATACAACTTCCTGCCAGACGCTTCATTCAGAATCATCTTCCTCTCACCAGGACGTTAATTACTAAAACTGTTTTTCCTGTGATGTATGCACAAGTTTACTATGGTAACCATAGCTGTGACAAAAAAAAAAAAAAAAAACTGCCTCATTAGCCATTGCCACTAAAATAGAGGTTTTCAGTGTTTAAAGTAGACGCATTTATTCATGATGGTTGCTAAAGCTCATATTTGCATATAAGGCTCATATAGGATGATTACTGCCATAATCAGGGTTAATGATTTGAACAATCCTCTAACTGTGTTACATTTTGCTGTGGAGCTCATACTGCAAGGTCTATACTATAGACATGAATGATGCCTCAAATAAGGTGTTATTACTTTTCTAAGCAATCAGAACCATGATTCTGTAAAACTAGTAAAATATCTGTAGACTTGTTTTATCTTGAAACCATAACATCAAATAAACTTGCAAGAAACAACCCAAACTCCAAAACAATACATTAAAATCCATTTAGAACCAAAAAACATCCAGGCAAGGTCCACTCACACTTTTTTAAAGACACTACACTGACCAAAATTATAAACGCAACACTTTAGTTTTTCCCCCCATTTTTCATGAGCTGAGCTCAAAGATCTACACTGTAAAAAAAAAATAAAAAATTGTTGAGTCAACTTAAAATAATTTGTAACCTGGCTGCCTTAAAATTTTAAGTTCAGTCAACTCAAAAAAAGTTTATTCAGCTTGAAATGTTAAATTATACTAACACAAATATACTTAAACAAATATCTAAGTTGTTACTTAGTACAACTTAACATTTCAAGTTGACTAAACTTATTTTAGCTAACTGAACTTAAAATTTTAAGGCAGCAGGGTAACAAATTATTTTAAGCTGAGTCAACAAATTGTGTTTTTTATTTTTTACAGTGTAAGACTTTTTCTATGTACACAAAAGGCCTATTTCTCTCAAATATTGTTCACAAATCTGTCTAAATCTGTGTTAGTGAGCACTTCTCCTTTGCCGAGATAATCCATCCACCTCACAGGTGTGGTCTATCCAGGAATTATGTACAGATCCTTGCAAAATAGGGCCGTCTGTTATCATGCTGCAACATGAGGTGATGGTCGTGGATGAATGGCACAACAATGGGCCTCAGGATCTCATCACGGTATCTCTGTGCATTCAAAATGCATCTGTGTTCATTGTCCATAACATACACCTGCCTATACCATAACCCCACCGCCACCATGGGCCACTCGATCCAAAACGTTGACATCAGCAAACCACTCACCCACACGACGCCATACACGCTGTCTGCCATCTGCCCTGTACAGTGAAAACTGGTATTCATCCATGAAGAGAACACCTCTCCAAAGTGGCAGACGCCATCGAATGTGAGCATTTGCCCACTCAAGTCAGTTACGACGACGAACTGCAGTCAGGTCAAGACCCCGATGAGGATGACGAGCATGCAGATGAGCTTTCCTGAGACGGTTTCTGATAGTTTGTGCAGAAATTCTTTGGTTATGCAAACTGATTGTTGCAGCAGCTGTCCGGGTGGCTGGTCTCAGAAGATCTTGGAGGTGAAGATGCTGGATGTGGAGGTCCTGGGCTGGTGTGGTTACACATGGTCTGTGGTTGTGAGGCCGGTTGGATGTACTGCCAAATTCTCTGAAATGCCTTTGGAGATGGCTTATGGTAGAGAAATGAACATTCGATTCATGGGCAACAGCTCTGGTGGACATTCCTGCAGTCAGCATGCCAATTGCATGCTCCCTCAACTCTTGCGACATCTGTGGCATTGTGCTGTGTGATAAAACTGCACATTTTAGAGTGGCCTTTTATTGTGGCCAGTCTAAGGCACACCTGTGCAATAATCATGCTGTCTAATCAGTGTCTCGATATGCCACACCTGTGAGGTGGATGGATTATCGCGGCAAAGGAGAAGTGCTCACTAACACAGATTTAGACAGATTTGTGAGCAATATTTGAGAGAAATAGTCTTTTTGTGTACCTGAAAAAAGTCTTAGATCTTTGAGTTCAGCTCATGAAAAATGGGGGCAAAAACAAAAGTGTTGCGTTTATAATTTTGGTCAGTGTACATAAATCTGATGATGTTTTTACATCTATAAATGACTCCCTTTGTGTTCTGATGAAGAAAAGAATACCATTTTCAAAAGATATGGCTAAATAAACAACAACAGAATTGTAATTTTGGGGTGTACTGTCTCTTTAAGGCTTATTTTGTAAGGATAAAATGCCCAGCGGTGTCTGTAATCATAAGTGTCGACAGTACAGCGGGTCAGACGGAGGAAATTAATTAAGAGGCAAGATTCAATGTCCGTGGTGTCAAATGCATTTGTTGTGCTGTGTCTGAACTTTGACATTGCTGGCTTATTGCTTCAAAAGACCTCACAAGGCCGTGATCTGAGTTCATCTGTCAGCGTGAGTGAGGTAATTTAATTGGAGTCTAAATCATAAAGCTTCACCTCGGGCCCATTTCAACTAGAGATGACTGTTACGCAATCATCTATAATAAAAAGCCAATCACTGAAACTGCCTTCAAGGGACACTGTGCAGTTCTTTTTATAGAATACCTTTTAATCCTCTATACAAGTAAAGACCAATTATAACTAAGGCAAACACAAGGTTAAAGAGTAGAGTCTAGTGAATAGAGAATAGTGCACTCAACATTGCTAATATTGTGGTAACATTGAAATGAACTGCAGTTATTAATATCAGTTATTCATATAGTGCTTTTGTTAGAAATTGTATTAATCTTCTTTGATCAAACTTAGATTTATTTTGTATTTCTTTGTTTTTTAGATTATGTTTTTATTTATTTATTTTGGAAAAACAATACATTGTGTATAAAGCAGTGTTATTGTAGTCTATTTTTAGTATTAGTATTTATAGTTTTTGTTAATATTTTGAATTTGATTTGATTTTATTTATTTATTATTTTTTTAAAGATTTTTTGTAAAAATATTCTGATCCGTTATATATGTATGTATGTATGTATGTATAAATATAAATATTTATATATAATTCAAAATATTAGATTTTGTTTTTTATTGTTACATTTTTGTATAAAAATATTCAAAATATTAGATTTAATTTTTCATTTATTTAGTTAATGCATCTTATTTAATCAACTAAATTTCTTTACACCAGTGATATTTTAGCATCTATAGTCTATTTTTAGTATTAGTATTTATAGTTTGTCTTAATATCTTCACATTTTGAATTCAATTTTATTTATTTATTTAATTTATTTATTAATTGTTTTGAATTTTTTTTTAAATATTCTGATCTGCATATATATATATACACACACACACAAAATATTATATAAAATATAATATAATTGTTTTTTATTTATTTTTAGAAAAATAACTTTTTTTATAGACTTTTTTTGCTAAATATTATTTTTAATTTATTTTTTAAAGATAATTTTAGCACTTCAACAAAAAAGAAAGATATATATATATATATATATAAATATATATCAGATTTTGTTTTTGTATAAACATATTCAAAATATTATATTTTATTTCTTTATTTTTTTCTTTTTAGATTTTTTATTAAAAAAATATTTTAGCACTTCAACAAAAAAGAAAGAGAAATGTTACCTTGGCAATAGCTGAAATAAATTAGGTTGCAATTTATAATACTTTTATTAATAATAATATTGTTTTTGTTATTAATTAATTAATTGTAGCATTTATAGTCTATTTTTAGTATTAGAATTTTTTGTTTTTGTTAATATTTAGAACTGTATTATATATATATATATATATATATATATTAGATTTAGTTTTTTATTAATTTGTTTTACTTTTTTGCTAAATATTAATTAATTGCAACATCTATAGTCTATTTTTAGTATTAGAATTTTTAGTTTTTGTCAATCATTAGAAAATTATTTTTTATTTATTTAGATTTTTTGTGAAAATATGCTGATATATTATATATATACATTTATATATATAATGCAAAATGTTACATTTTTTAAAAAATTGTTTAGCACCTAGAACTTTTCAAACATTAGAAATGTTACCTTCACAATTAGCTGAAATAATTCTGTGTTTGATTATGATTTGATGTTCATTAAATATGTTTATAGTTTCAGCTCAGATCAGATAGAAATAGCAACTGCACAGTTTCACAGTGTTGCATACTGCTTACAAAGTCTTTTCTTTTTAACCAAAATACATTATAACCAGCCTCCTGTTCATGCTGTTCTCGTCAGATTTCCTTCCACTAGGGGATCCTTTCTCCTGATACTGGATAATTGCAGTTGTTATTAAAATGGTTACACTCAATAGTGATTATATGCGGCAGGCTGTGGAAGTTGGTTCCGTGTTAAGGACTTCCAACAAGACACGACCTGCCTGCAATGTGGCTCTGTGCCTGAAACTGTTGAAGCTGAGAATTACTCTGTGAAAGTTGGTCCTGTGACAGAACATGGAGCTCGAGACAGTTGTTCCTGAATACACGCTGACACTGTGTAAACATCTTTACACTTATACTGACCTTGCTGAGCTCAGTAGTTTCACTCTGTTATGGGTGAACAGCTAAAATTCTGGGTTAGGCTTAGTAATGAGGTCGGCATAAAAGAAAACTCATCTGTTTTCCAAATGCATGTTGTTGATCGTATTGTTAAAC
Organism: Labeo catla; assembly: GCA_012976165.1. Classification (NCBI taxonomy): domain Eukaryota; kingdom Metazoa; phylum Chordata; class Actinopteri; order Cypriniformes; family Cyprinidae; genus Labeo; species Labeo catla. Next base: position 119,862 of record VONZ01000490.1, on the reverse strand, counting down.
AAATTTGTTCATCTGTGTTTCACTTCTTATTTTTTGACTTTAGAATTTTTCATCAAAATGCCAAAGCATTCCAGCTGACTAGTGCTCTTACACATGAGTTTTGTCAAATCATTTAAACACTTTTCTGTTTTCAGTACAACTGCTTGGTTAGTAAGTCTCAATTTTAACAATAAGAAATGTAGAAAATATGTATTTGTTGTGTTTATATTTCTCTTACAAATTAAAGATATGATAATAAACAAATCTTATTTCAAATTATATTTTTCACCGAGATGGCCAATTACACTGTAAAAAATAAAAAACACAATTTGTTGACTCAGCTTAAAATAATTTGTTACCCTGCTGCCTTAAAAATTTAAGTTCAGTCAACTCAAATAAGTTTAGTCAACTTGAAATGTTCAGTCGTACTAAGTAACAACTTAGATATTTGTGTTTGCTAAACTTAACAGATGGGTAAGTAACCCAGCTGCCTTAAAATTTTATGTTGATTCAACTCAAATATCTAAGCTGTCACTTAGTATAATTTAACATTTCAAGTTGAATAAACTTTTTTTGAGTTGACTGAACTTAAAATTTTAAGGCAGCCAGGTTACAAATTATTTTAAGTTGATTCAACAAATTGTTTTTTACAGTGTAGTTTGAATAATGTCATTGTGTATTTTAATTAATGACAAAGATCATTATACAATGACACTATCATGCAATGACATCATATCATCAATTGCAACATAAGATATTCACACATAATTGTGAAAAAAAGTCAAAACTTTGAGATATAAACTTGCAATTGTGAAAAAAAGTCAAAAATGTGAGATGTAATCTCACAATTGCAAGTTTATATCTCAAAGTTTTGACTTTTTTCACAATTCACAATTTGCGACGTATGATATAAACTTATCAGCCAGAAAAAAAGTCACGACCATGACATATAAACTGACAATTGCGAGAAAAAGTCTGAATTTTGAGATATAAACTCACAATTGTTGTCAAAATTGTGAGAAAAAAAAGTCAGGACTGTAAGATATATACTAACAATTACGAAAAAATAGTGTGAATAAGATATAAACTTACATTTGAGAGAAAAAAGTCTGAACTGTGAGATATAAACACAACTGAGAGAGAAAAAGTAAAAACTGTGAGATATAAACTTACAATTGCAAAAAGAAAAACTCACAAAAAAAAAAAGAATTAAATTGTAAGATATAAACTCATAATTGGAAATAAAAGTCGGATTTTTGAGATGTAAACTCACAATTGCAAGTTTATATCTCAAAATTCTGACTTTTTTCACAATTCGCAATTTGCAATGTATGATATAAACTTATAATTGCCGGAAAAAAAGTCACGACCATGAGATATAAACTGACAATTGCAAGAAAAAGTCTGAATTTTGAGATGTAAACTCACAATTGTGAGAAAAAAAGTCAGAGTTTTGAGATAAAAACTCACAATTGCAAGAAAAAAGTAACTGTGAGATATAAATTTGCACTTGTGAGCAAAACAGTCAGGACCATGAGAAATAAACTCACAATTGCAAGAAAAAAAGTGCAAACTGCAAGATATAAACTCACAATTGGAAGTAAAAGTCTGATTTTTGAGATATAAACTCACAATTGTGAGGAAAAAAGTGTGAATTATGAGATATAAACTCACAACTGCAAGATAAAAAAATCTGAATTGTAAGATATAAACTCACAACTGCGAGAAAAAAGTGTGAATTGTAAGATATAAACTTACATTTGAGAGAGAAAAGTCTGAATTTTGACATATAAACAAGTGCAGGAGAAAAAGTAAAAACTGTGAGATATAAACTCACAATTGCGAGAAAAAAGGCTGAATTCTGAGATATAAACACAGTTGGGAGGAAAAGTCTGATTTTTGAGATACAAACTCACAATTGCAAGAAAAAAATTTGAATTATGAGTCATAAACTTACAATTGTGAGACAAAAAGTGTGAATTGTGAGATATAAACTTACATTTGGACGAATAAAGTCTGAATTTTGATATATAAACTCACAATTGTGAAAGGAAAAAGTAAAAACTGTGAGATATAAGTTCACGATTGTGAGAAAAAAAGGCATGATCGTCAGATAAAAACTCACAATTGCAAGAAAAAAGTAATTGTGCGATATAAATGTGCAGTTGTGAGAAAAACAGTCAGGACCATGAGAAATAAACTCACAACTGCAAGAAAACAGTGCAAACTGTGAGATATAAACTCACAGTTGGAAGAAAAAGTCTTATTTTTGAGATATAAACTCACAACTGTGAGAAAAAAGTCATGACTGTAAGATATAAACTAACAATTATGAGAAAATAGTGTGAATTGTGAGATATAAACGTACATTTGAGAAAAAAGTCTGAATTGTGACATATAAACACAATTGTGAGAGAAAGCGTAAAAACTGTGAGATATAAACTCACAATTCTGACAAAAAAGTCTGAATTGTAAGATATAAACTCTCAGTTGCAAGAAAAAAGTGTGGATTGTGAGACATAAACTCACAATTGCAAGAAAAAAAGTCAGAATTGTAATATACAAACACACAATTGTGAGAAAAACTGCAGGACCATGAGATATAAACTCACAATTGCAAGAAAACAGTGCAAACTGTGAGATATAAACTCACAATTGGAAGAAAAAGTCTGATTTTTGAGATATAAACTCAGGACTGTAAGATATAAACTAACAATTATGAGAAAATAGTGTGAATTGTAAGATATAAACTTACATTTGAGAGAAACAAGTCTGAATTGTGATATATAAACACAATTGTGAGAGAAAAAGTAAAAACTGTGAGAAATAAACTCACAATTGCGAGAAAAAAGTCAAGACCTTGAGAGAAAAAGTCAGAATTCTGATTTTATATCTCACAATTCTGAGGAAAAACAAAATGAATTGTATGAATTACGAGATAAAAAGTCACAATTGCCTCTCTAATTAAATGTTTTTTGTCCCATAGTGGAGACTGACTTCCAAAGTTTTGTTAGTCCACAAACTACTTGAGTTATCAAACATAATGTACCGTGCTATAAAGCTAAATTGGTTGTATAGAAACTTACTAAAACAGAAACTTTCCTTCCTCTTTCCAATAAAGCCTGTGTTAAAAATGATAATTGTAGCTTCATTGGGCAAGGACCCTCATGATATTAAGCTTGCTTATGAGGATAATGAGAGTGCATTAGTTGTATCCCAGTCACTAATCTCTTCATGCACATGGGGCCAAACTGGGACAAAAGTTTTAATGGGGTCGCTTGTAATCAAACCCATTAGCTTCTCCCTCATTCACTGAGTTTCCTGATTGACACATAATGTTCATTTATTCCATATATAACGATCCCTTAATGCGGGTTTCGAGGCTCTTCAGAATGCTTATATTCAATTCTCATCAGACCTCTGCAGACAAGGTCTTAAGCCTAATTAATCAAATTAAAGAATCCATTCCTCAGCCACTCCATTAATCAAGCTGTACTGTGTGATGTGAATGTAAAGTGACCTCACTGGAAGAGACTACATCAAGCAGCACATCGCAAACACGCCGCACGATACGCTCATGGACTCACATACTTTCTTTACAGTAAATACTGTGACTGAGAAAAGGGCTGCTTTCAGCAACATTCAAGCTTCAAAACCACACAAAAGTAAACAGCAATGAGATTGCATGAAGAGCAAATTGAGAGTTTATACTAACTCTTCTGCTTCTCAGAATTGTTTCCATAGACAAAGATCAACAACTTAAAATCTTCAAATTTGCCAAGATGACAAAACCTGTAATCGAAAATCAGGAATTTCTCATAAAATAATTAATTTTACAGTTACAAATAGCTGTATGTATATGTATGTGTGTGTGTGTGTGTGTGTGTATATATATATATATATATATATATAAATAATTAAAAAGAATTAATGTATTATATATTAAATTGTATATGTATTTTTTGTTCAAAAACAAAATTAATTTCATTTTTAAAATATTAAAATATTAATATATCTATATTTATAAGTATTTATTACAAATTATTAAAATAGAAAACAGTTCTTTTAAATATACATTAAATATATATAATTATATATATATATCATTATTCCAATTAATTAATTCAATTCTTAAAATATATTAAAATAGTTTTTAAACAGTTTTTTAAAATATAATGTCATTAATGTAATATATATTAAATCGAACGTATATTTAATATTTATGATAATATATACAAGACTTCTTTCAAAAACATAAAATTAAGTAAGAAATTAATTTACATTTTTTAAATATTAAAATATTAATATATTACATATTTTTATAAATATTTAATATTAAAATTATTAAAATAGAAAACAGTTCTTTTAAATTATAATATATATATATATATATATATATATATATATATAAATTGTACTAATATATATATATATAATTCTTTAAAACAATAAAAATGCTAATTACTCCAATAAATAATTCTTAATTATTCCAATAAAAAACATTCTTAAAATATATTAAAATAAAAGAATCTTTTTTAACTGTAATATATATAAAATGTAATAAAAATATAATTAATGTAATTAATGTAATATTTTAATAAAACATATATATATATATATATATATATATATATCAAAAAACATAAACATTATGTAATAATTAAAGTGTTAAAATAAATTCAAATAGAAAACAGTTCTTTTAAATTATAATATATATATAATAACAATAATAACAATTATATAAGTCTATATATATATATAGACTTCTTTCAAACGACAAAAATGCTAATTATTCCAATAAATAATTCTTAATTATTCCAATAAAAAAAGTTCTTAAAATATATAATAAAGAATCTTTTTTCAACTGTAATATATATAAAATGTAATTAAAATATAATTAATGTAATTAATGTAATATTTTAATAAACCATATATATATATATTTCAAAAACTTAAACATTATATATTAATTAAATTGTTAAAATAAATTTAAAATAGAAAAGTTCATTCAAATTGTAATACAATGTAATACAATTGTAGTAAAATGTAATTCAAATATAATTAATGTGATTAATGTAATATTGTAATATTTTAATACAATATATATATATATATATATATATTTAAAAACATAAACATTATATATTAATTCAATTGTTAAAATAAATTTAAAATATAGACTTCTTTCAAACGATAAAAATGCTAATTATTCCAATAAATAATTCCTCATTATTGTAACTGTAATATATATAAAATGTAATTAAAATATAATTAATATATATTAAACTGTATGTATATATGAATGAGACAACATAAATTATTAATTAATTAAACTGCAAACATAATACAATAGAAAAGTTCTTTTTAATTGTAATATATATTATTATTGTATATAAAATGTAATTAAAATATAATTATTATAACATATAATAAATTGTATATATATATATATGTGTGTGTGTGTGTGTGTGTGTGTGCGTGTACTTCTTTCAAAAACTTTAATTAATTACATTGTTAAAATATATTTAAATAGAAAATAGTTCTTTCACTTTTTTTGATATATATAATATAATTAATATAACATTAATTATATTAACATAAAATTACTGACAACTCCATTAAGTTGCCAAATATGAAACAACAACTTTTAAGTCATAATATAATTTCCTTGCAGACAAATTTTTATGTTCCGTTCTAAGAAAATTACGATCCAGCTTCTATTTCTTTCCTGTTTAACAGAAGGAAAGCAGATTTCCAGAATGCACATTTTAAGCACAAACATTCCTTGAGTCTCTCTATAAATTACTGTAAGTGCATAATGTTCATAAAAAGATAATGGAGTATGGCATGTCAAACCAGAGGAAGTAAAATGTAGAAGATTCTGCTAGTCTGCTGCTACAATGGGGGCGACTGATTTCCACTTCAAACTGACCAGAGTGGTCAGTGTGGTAGTTTGGAAGCGGCCACCGTTCCTCTAATCTACACCACACAGACTTTCAGACTTGTCTTGATCTTTAAACAAGCCCAAAGTGATGTCCCTTTGTAGCTGAGCCATGTTCCACCGGCTCTGGCTGAACAGGGCGTCTCTTTGCAGGGTGTGAAATGTCTGGACGCTTCTTCCTCTATCCCTGTCATAACTGGTGTGTCCTGATTCCCTCAGGCGCTGTCAGGCGTGCTGCACTGGAGGAGTGGAGGAGCTCAGTGAGGACTGGCGCTCTCTGAGAAGCGTATCCAGCCAAGAGACCATCTGTCATAGCGAATAACTGCGTGACAGCACAAATACAGTCCTACCTCACTAAAACCTCGACTAGCACTGAGAACACATGGATATGAGAGCTTGCAATTGAAAGAACTGATCCAAACATTTCTTGTCGTAGTGGAAAGGAATGAATGAATATAAAGCAAACAGTCATAGTTTCAAGACTATTGCTAAGACTACCTTTGAAATACTCAATATTTAAATGGTAAACAAGGTGTTTTATATCATTTAGCTGATTCAAACTGCTCATTTAGCATTATTAACATAGGTGAACTTAAGGTACAGTAGTTAGTATGGTCTAGTTAGCCCCTACTGGTAGATGTTATAACTACACCCGTGCCAACGAGCAAAAATGACAGAATTTAAACTAGATGAGTAAAGTTTGAGAACAAACTTTAGCTGAAAGTTTGAAGCAGTTGTAAAAGCATGAAAGCAGCTAGCATGATTTAACACATTGCTTACATGATATAACATGTTGTTAACATGTTTTAGCATGATTAGCTTGTTGCTTGTATTTTTATAGGCTGATTACAATGTTGTTAGCATAATTAGCATGTTGTTAACATAATTAACAAATTACTAGAATGTTGTTAGCATGATTAGCAAGTTACTAACATGTTTCTAACATGGCTAACAGGTTACTAGCTTGTTGTTAACATGTTTCTAGCATGATTAGCATATTACTAGCATGTTGTTAACATGATTGGCATGTTGCTAGCATGATTAGCATGTTAGTAGCATGTTGCTAGCATGATTATTAGGTTACTAGCATGTTGCTAGCATGTTTCTAACATGGTTAGCGTGTTACTAGCATGTTGCTGGCACGATTAGCATTATACTAGCATGTTGTTAGCATGTTTCTAACATGGTTAACATGCTGCTAGCTTAATTAAGTTACTAGCATGTTGCTAGCATGATTAGCATGTTACTAGCATGTTGTTAGCATGTTTTCATATGATTAGCATAACTAGCACGCTAGCATGATTACTAAGTTACTAGATGTTGGTAGATGATTAGCATGCTGTTCGCATGATTATCAAGTTACTAGCATGTTTCTAGCACAATTAGCATTATACTAGCATGTTGTTAGATGTTTCTAACATGTTTCTAACATGGTTAGCGTGTTACTAGCATGTTGCTGGCACGACTAGCATTATACTAGCATGTTGTTAGCATGTTTCTAACATGGTTAGCATGCTGCTAACATAATTAGCAAGTTACTAGCATGTTGTTAGCACGATTAGCATGTTACTAGCACGTTGCTAGCATTTTTCTATCATGATTAGCATGTTACTAGCATGTTGCTAACATGATTATCAAGTTACTAGCATGTTGCTAGCATAATTAGCATGTTATTAGCATTTTGTTAGCATGGTTCCAGTATGATTAACATGTAACTAACATGTTGCTAGCATTATTACCAAGTTACTAGCATATAGTTAGCATGATTAGCATGTTACTAGCATGTTGCTAGCATGATTAACAAGTTACTAGCATGTTGGTAACATGATTAGCATGTTGTTAGCATGTTTCTAACATGATTAGCATGTTGCTAGCATGATTAGCATGTTACTAGCATGTTGCTAACATGATTTAGATAGCTAGATAGATTAGAAATATTAGAAATATTAGAGTGGAAGCTTAAATGAGTCTAAATTGATTAGAAATAGTACATAGAAGGGAAGCTTGATTACATGCGGTACTTAGAGGGGATTCATGTGTTAATGGAGCAACCGCCATTGAGATTAATCACAATGCTAACCACTAATGCTAACTTTGCCCAGTTGGTTTATGAAAAGACCAGGTATATGTTCCCGAAAACAGCTTGTGCACCTTAAGTCGACATGATATATTTATTAAATCAGATTTAGGGGGAAGCACAAAGCATTTACTTCAAAGTAGTTAAATGGCTTTAAAATAATTTGACTATAATTATTATTAGGCTATTATGCTGATGATGGCAGTGTTATTTTAGCTAATATCACCGCCATCCATGATTGTTTTTATAAATGTTTTCCATTTGTGGTTATTTAGTTGTGTGTTTGTCTTTTTATTTTTGTAAAATATGTCTATACATTAATTTATTTCAGTTTTAATTTTACTAAATGTAACTGAGAAATGTTGCTTTGAAAAATAGCTTTATTTATTTATTTGTTTAATTTCAGGTAAAGTTTTAATTTCAAGTAGCGAAAATATTAACTTAAATTTAGTAACAGTAATTTAGTTTATTAATGAAGTTATTTTGTTGTCTGTTTATGTCATTTCTATTAGTTTGTTTTTATTTTAGACATGTCTATATAGCATCTATTTATTTATTTATTTATTTTAATATATTTTATTTCAGATAATGTTTTAATTTCAAGTACTGTAAATGTTAACTTCAATTTAGTAACAGTAATTTCATTTAGTAATCAAATAATTTTGTTGTGTTTGTGTCATTTGTATTAGTTCTTATTTTTTAAAGACATCTTTATTTATTTATTTATTTATGTCAGGTAATTTTTAATTTCAATGTTAACAGTTTAGTAACAGGAGTTTCGTTTAGTAATCAAGTAATTTTTTGTATTTATGTCAGTTTTTTAGTTTGTATTTTTTAAATTATTAAATTAAATTATTGTTTTATTAAATTATTATTTAATGTTATTAAATTATTTAAAGATATGTCTATATAGCCTGTATTTATTTGTTTATTTATTTCAGGCAGTGTTTTAATTTTAAGTAAACTGAAATGTTAACTTCAATTTAGTAACAGTAATTTAGATTAGTAATCAAGTGAATTTGTGTTCATGTAATTTTTTTTTTTGTTGTTATATATTTTTTAAAGACATGTCTATTTATTTATTTACTTATATATTTTATGTCAGGTCATTTTTAATTTCAATTAAACAAAATATTAACTTCAATTTAATAACAGGAATTTCGTTTAGTAATCAAGTAATTTTGTTGTGTTTATGTCATTTTTATTAGTTTGTAGTTTTAAAAGACATTTATTTATTTATTTATTTACTTTAGGTAATTTTAAAATTTTAAGTAACAAAAATGTTAACTTCAATTTAGTAACAGTAATTTTGTTTAGTAATCAAGCAATTTTGTTGTGTGTTTAGGTAATTTTTTATTAGTTTTTATTTATTTATTTAATTTTATTAAATTTTTTTTTTAAAAAAGACATGTCTATATAGAATGTATTTATTTATTTTATCATTTATTTATTTAATTAATTTTAATTAATTATTTTAAGCTAATGATTAACTTTAATTTAGTAACAATAATTTAGTTAAATAATCAAGTAATTTTGTTGTGTTTATGCCATTTTATTACTTTTTATTTTTTAAATACATGTATTTATGTATTTATTTATTTGTACATTTATTTATATATTTTATTTTATTTCAAGGAAAATGTTAACTTCAATTTACAGTAATTTCCTTTCGTAATCAAATGATTTTGTTGTGTTTATGTCATTTTTATTAGTTTTTATTATTTTAAAGACGTCTATATTTATTTATTTATTTATTTTAGCCAATGTTTTAATTTTTCAGTAACGAAAATGTTAACTTCAATGTAGTAACAGTAATTCGTTTAGCAATCAAGTGATTTTGTTGTGTTTGTTATTTATTTATTTATTTATTTCAGCTTTAGTTATTTTAGTAGGCATACATTCAAACGAGAGTCTGCTAGCTAAACTAGCTAAATAAAATTTAATTAATTAATTAATTTATTTGTTTATTCATTCGTTCATTCATTTACAGTTAAGGTTTATTTCAGACAACAAAAATGCTTTTAGTTTCATGATAATAATGTTGCTAGGATCTCTAAAAGACACGCTTGGCTCTGGTTTTTGCTTGTACCAAACCCGCTTTATTTTTAATATTTCTATTATTTTTTTCATAATCTCTGCTTGTAGTGCTTTGTTTCATAACTACACTGCCCTCTCTGTTCACACGCGAGTACTGCAGTCTATAATCCTATTAGGAAAACTACGCTTCCCAGAACCGCGATCTTTCCTGCATGACGTCATGGCGCACGGATGAAAACAGTCGCATGATACTACTATTTATTTCAAAGACAGATTGCGTTTACAGGACTAATAAATACAGTCGTCCTTTCTGTGCTTTGCCAAAGACATCACCTGTAATACGTAGCTATATTAGCTCAATGGCGTTATCAGAGTGGCGTCTGTCTCTAAAGCTGGTGGATCAGCCTTCTCTTCCCAAGTCATTGCTGCAGTTTCCGGAGACTGAACCTGGAGATGTTCCTCCCGGCGAGTATCGGGTCTCTACTCTCAAGCAGCTGGTGTCAGCACAGATCCCAGATGCCATACCAGATCCTGAGCTCATAGGTAACATATAATGCGAAGCATATGACTCATATTAAGCGGCAGCAGTATGATTACAGCTTAAATAAACTGATTAAAAAGACTAGAGCCTTTATTTATAATGTTATAACCTGATGTGGTCCTCAAAGTCAAATTAAAATCATTAAAATACATTTTTATTTAGCTGCCTAAATAACGGTTTCGTTTAGCCTGTTATTTTAAGCCTTTTTATGTGTATGGTTTATATGTATTCCTGTAGCCGAAATAGTATTTTATATTACAAATGCATATTTATTATTATTGTTATTATTGTTAATTATTATTATTTTTTACCACTTTATATTATTATTATTATTAATATTATTATTTTTTTACTAGTGCGTAATAATTTTTTTTTGGAGAATATATTTTCAATTTCAATAACTACTGCTTAGATACTAGGTATTGATTTGCTAGTTACTATAAAACTCAAAGGTAAATATTCCATTGCTATATCAATATGCAGTATATTAGCAAATAATTATTTTATTTTTTTTTTTTGGGAGACTATGGTAGATATTAACTAAAGTATTAATTAAGCTATTAACTATTAATAAAAAAATTAACACTTTTGACTAGTCTGTATTCCAATTGTTACTACTGCCAATTACTAGTATCTATTACAACTTTACTAGCACGTTTTTATTAAAAAGTTATTTAGGTACCTATTCATGTGACATTGTATAAACCCAGTTGTTATTAGTAATGTTTCTTATGCCACTATATAATAGTTATTTTTTATTATTATTTAAAAAAAAACAAAAAACATATGTTACGACTATATGGCTTAAAATTTTTTTTGAATTTTTTGTAACATAAACATTGAACATTTTTCATTCAGAGTTAAAATGAATATAATATTTGCAGATTTCCTGCTACACCTGTTTTTATTGGTTACTTAAGATGCACACTACCAGTAAAAAGATTTTTAAAGCCAGAGGTTTTTTTTTTTTTAAAGAAGTCTCTTCTGCTCACGAAGCCTGTTTCTGTAATATATAACTAGTGCTGTCAATCGATTAAAATGAAATAGCTAATTAATTGCACTTTTTTTCCCCCTGAAATTAATTGTGATTAATCGCTATGAATCCCACCTAACAATAAAGTTTTAAAATATACTTTTATAGTACAATAATTAATGTAGAAACTACATAAAGACAGTATATTTTCACTTTTACATGTTGTTTGAACATCCAATGCAGTGGTTTTTAATTACTCTGTAAAAATAATATCCCCTTTTTTAAATCGAGCCATTCTCAGATGCCTGTCATTGTGGCGTCACACCCACAGAGTCCGCTCCCATGATAATTGATTGACATGAGCGTCTTACCTCAGATCAGTTGTAACAGTCCAACCTCCATGTTTTGATGCAGGAGCAGGGATGTAAGTTAGACAAGAATATCTCCGATTGAGTGATTGAGGTGTTGTGTTACTGGATGTAATAATAAACATAGTGGTCGTCCTTTACTCCTGACATCTGAGCCGCTGAAGATGCAGTGGATTACATTTGTTTGTGAAGGGAATGTGGCTCCCGATCTACATAATCCGTCTATGTTCACACGAATCATTCATGATTCAGCTTCACTTACAGCAGAAGTGAGTGTAAGGTTTTTTTTATGAATCTTTGCGATCGTCTTTCCTAACAATGTGCTAGTTAGCAAGTTTGGCGGCTAAAGTAAACAGGCTCGTCAATCCACAGAGAGAAGAGAGGGGCGGGGCGAGCAGAGCTCATTTGCATTTAAAGCAGCCTCGACCAGAATGAGATGATTTTTGCAGAGTTGATTTTGACGAGGTAAAAAGGGTGTTGTTTTACACAACCATTGAGAATTTTTAACCAAAGTATATTATAGACTTTTCATTAAGACCCTAAAGAATCATATCAACTTGTGGAAAATGGGCATCCGATGACCCCTTTAAGAGCTGCCACTGCTAAACGTGACAGATCTGACACATATGCTCGAAGTTTCATTTGCGCTTTAATATGAAATGATACAGCCTATAGCATGCACCGCCGCATTTGTATGTGCAATTGATGTGTGCATGCTATGAGCACAGTATAATGGCTGACAGGACAGGAAAATTGTTTTTTACTGACATATGGCCTGACAACATCTCATCTGACCGCGTTCACTGATATCCTACTAAAGCTGGTTCGTCACCTGTACCTTTCCTGCACTCATTTGACTAGCGCCTGGCTCTGAGGCAAAGTGGAGTGCATGTCTGAAAAGTCTCCCATTTGATGTGGTCGTAAAGACATTCTGCAACTAAATTAACACAATTCTTGTCAAGAAGAATTGTGTTAACGCACTAATTTTGACAGCACTGAATATAACAGCTGGAAATATGACTTTTAAAAACTTAAATGTGTCCCTTTTGTAATGAAATCTAATGACACTTCAAAACGGTTTCATGTTTCCAAAAAAAAGGGAGGGAAAATTAATCAATTCTGAGAATGTCCCCTAGAGGATTCTTGACAAGATTGCAAACAGTTTTCCCATTAACTTTATGCATTACAGAATTAGTGTACTGTGGCAGAAAGTTGAAGGATGACTTGACTCTGGAGTCCTACGGGATTCAGTCGGGATCTACTGTGCACATCCTGAGAAAGTCGTGGCCTGAACCTGAGATCCATCCTGGTAAGTCATGTTTACGTTCTTTAATGGAAGACATGAGGCAGAATGTTCATGCTGCTCTTTTCCATAAACACCATGTATTATTTATTCCTGTATGTTCTTCTGTAGAGCCAGTGGACAAGGTTGCGGCTGCGAGGGAGTTTCGCGTTTTGCAGGCAGCTCTTCACACCAGTACTGCATACAGAGACTCGGTAGGTCGTCTGGACCCGCATACAGATTCGCTGCTGACCGTGAGTGTCTCTGCTGCTGGTTCTGGATCCTTGGGAATGTATTCAAGTGTCTGTTTACTCATTTCAGGTGTTCAAGATGCTGAACAACAAGGAATCGCTTGACCAGATCATTGTTGCAACACCTGGGCTGAGCAGCGATCCTGTGGCTCTGGGTATGTTTATACTGCAGGCCGAAGTGATTTGTGATGTGAGGAGTGTTGAAGACTTACTCATGTTTTTTTGGCTATATTTTTAGGGGTTCTTCAAGACAAAGACCTCTTCATACAGTTCACAGACCCAAACATGCTTGACACGTGAGTGAGCATCATTATAGTCAACAGGAAAAAACTGCTTTTATTTTATGAACTGCCTCAATCAATTTATCAGTTATAATTTGTAGTAGTAATATTAATAAATATAATAAAATAATAAGAATAATAGTGTTATTTATTTAAATAATTAATAATAATAATTTAAAAAATCATAAATCAGTAATAATATTATAAATGAACTAATAATATGAATATAATAATAATTAACAATTAATTATTATAATAATATTTATTGTAGTTGTTTTTTCTTATTAGTAATAGTAATAATGATAAGTATTATTGTTACTGTTGCTAATAAGAAAAACATCAACAATCATAAGTAATGTTATTGTTAATCAAGTAATTGATATTAATATAACTAGCAACTAATAATAAACATAATTAACAAGCATAATAATCATCATCATGAATCAATAATGTTATATTTAAAATAATAACAATAAAAATATAATAATAATAATAAATCAGTGATGGTAATAATTGGTAATTAATAACAAAAATAATTTATTAACTAATATAATAATAATAATAATAAACCAATAATTATTGTAATCTAATAATAATAAAATATAAAAAAATTATAATATGTAATATAAATGTTATTTATTTATCATTATAACATATTAATACTACTACTAATAATAAATAATACAATATATGTAAAGATTTAATCGAAATAATAATAATAAACAAGAAAAATAATCATAAATCAGTAATGTTATTATTAATGACTAAAAATAATAATAAGAAATTAATTATTATAATAATTATTATTATAATAGTTTTTTCCTTAAATAATATTAAAAATAATAATAATCATTATTGTTACTATTACTAATAAGAAAAACAACATTAATAATCATGAATCAATAATGTTATTGTTAATGAACTAATCTATATTAATAATACTGATATTTATTATTCAGTAATATTATATATTAAAAATTATAATTAATATTACTACTACTACTAATACTAATAGTAAAAAACAATAAAAATAGTGTTGTACTTAAATTAAATTATTATTATTATTATTATTATAAAAACAACATCAAAACAACATAAATCAGTAATGTTATTATTAATAAATTGATCATAGTAATACAAAAATAACAATTATTATTATTATATAATTAATTATAATATTATAATTATAATTATTATTATAGTTAGTTTTTCTTATTTGTAATATTAATAATAATAATTACTGTTACTCTTACTAATAAGAAAAACAACATCAATAATCAAATCAGTAATGTTATTGTTAATGAACTTATCAATATTAATATAATTAGCAATGAATAAACAACATAAACATAATTAACAATCGTAATAATAATAATCATCAAGTCAATAATGTTATATGTAAAATAATAATAATAATAATGTTAATAATGATAATAATAGTAATAATAATAATAAATAAAACGATAATTATTGTAATATAATAATAAATATATAAAATAATACATAATAATAAATAAATATTATTAATTAATCAGTAATATTAAATCACAATTATAATTAAAATTTCTACTACTAATAATAAATTATAAAAATACATAATAATGTAATAATAATAATGTTATTGTTTATTAATCAATGTTAAAATAATAATAATCAATAATTAAAAATTTGGGTAAAATTTCAAGCACTTAAGCATAAGCAGTCAAGTTTGTCTGGTACTGTATGTATTTATAATAATTAATCACAAGTAAATTATTTATTTTGCTTTTAAAATGACTTTCCATTTCCTTTTCACATTATAGTAAAATAGTAAAAGCGGTTGTGAATGCCATGTTGCATTAACTTCCTGTTGAAACTGAGGTTTAATCGCCTGCGAATGTGACATTTGATTCATGTGGTGCACTTTGGGTTAAAGCAGATGATACCCTGAGCTTAACTGTCTCACCAGATTGGCCAATTCCCACCCGGCCCTGGTAAATGCCATCATCCTGGTGCTGCACTCGGTGGCTGGCAGCGTGCCGCCCCAGCAAAGCGCCAGCTCCTCCAGAAACGTGTCTTCTAGCTCCTACAGCGACATGCCAGGTGAGCGTTCATTTAAACACGATTTAAGTGAAAAATTACCCGCCATTTACATAATGTGACGGGCCATTTTGGTGATCCATAGTGGTTTCACGCATAAACTTTTTTTAATCTACAGGAGGTTTCCTCTTTGAAGGCATGTCTGATGATGAGGAGGAATTCCAGTCGGTTTGTGATGATTTACTGTTCTTAGGAATAGTGCATTAACAGTATTGGATCCTAAGCCACTTTATCATCTGTAGGGAAATCGCGGTGGGCCGTCCACTCTTGCTAGTGGCTTGGCCGGCATGAGGCCAGCTACGCTCGGTTACAACGGCGCCGTGGGCCCCAGACCCATCACTCAAAGTGAACTGGCCACCGCTCTGGCCCTCGCCAGCACTCCTGAGAGCAGCGCTGTCACACCGACTACAGCAAACCAGGTACATGACAATTCAGTAGAGTACACTGTCTATTACTGCATCCACCCAGAGTATTACAGGACTAGTTCAGTCCAGAATTAAAATTTCCTGATAATTTATTTACCCCCATGCCATCCAAGATCCTCATGTGTTTCTTTAGTCACAAAGAAATTAAGTTTTTTGAGGAAAACATTCCAGGTTTTTTTTTCCATATAGTGGACTTCAATGGGGATCAACGGGTTGAAGGTCCAAATTGCAGTGTCAGTGCAGCTTCAAAGGGCTCTACACGATCCCAGACGAGAAAGAAGGGTCTAGCGAAATGATCCATCATTTTCTGGAAAAAAAAAAAAGGATATACTTTGTAACCACAAATGCTCGTAATGCATCAGGAAATATTAATTCTGGTAGTAACTAAGCCTTTAATGTTTTTACTCTACATATATACAACCAGGCCTAAAATTAAAACACATCAAGCAACAAATGTGAGTAAGCATAAGCTTTGGTCAGTATATAAAACAGGGTTATTTGCCAGCAGTGTTGGGGAAAGTTACTTGTAAAAGTAATCCATTACCATATTGCATTATACTATAAAAAGTAACTAATTGTGTTACTTAGTTACTTTTTATAGAAAGTAACGCATTGTTACTTTTGCATACTTTTTGTAAAGTATGCTGGGGTTCCTTACTTATTTTTAATAACAGAAACCACAAAAGTTATATTTCTGGCAATTGTAAAGGCCCTTTCACATTAAAAGTGAAATTAGGAAATTGTGAATAAAAGGGAAAACAGAGTAACTTGCGTTACTTATTTGAAAAAGTAACTAAGAAATTTAAAAGTAATCATTACTAGAGGTCGACCGATGTATTGGTTTTGCAGATTAAGCGGTACCAATAGTTGATTGGCAGAGCTATTGGTTTTTTCCGGGTTGTGTCCGTTGCTGGAGCAGCTGAGAAGGTCGTCATTATACAACAAAGTCCCTATAGTCTTTGTTATACAGCACAAATCACTGACAGCACGTGTTGTTTGTTTAGACACTTCAAAGGCGGATTTAAAACATCGACAACGAAACGGTGTGTACAGTATACTGTAGTGCATGTTTTTATGCCATTACTAAGTGATGAATATGTTGAATAAATGCTGCATTAGTGGAGAAAGGACAGCAGTATACTTTTGCCTGTTTGGTGATCAAACAAAGGCTTATAGGCCGCTGCTTGAATTGATGCGTCCAGTGTGTGTGATACCGGATAGCTGCGAGTTTTTCTAGATGCGGTGTTGCACTTTTGCCCGTTGTGTGACTAATATATTGTTATATTTTGATTAGATATAAAATAAATGTTCTAGAATAGAAGCAGTTAAATTATGAAAGTACACAATATCCACATGTATGTAATTTCAATACTGTGGCCTTTGTGTAGACATTTAAAGATGGCCACCTTTAGCTTGATTGTTGATGTAATGCTAACACTTTACAATATGAGTCCATTTGTAACATTAAGATTGATAAAAGCTGTAGAATAGAAGTATTGTTCCTTGTTAGAGTGTGTTCATTTCAGCATTTACTGATAAATGTTAAAATGTTATTTTAGTTGCTTTTGTTAACATTGATGAACAATGAACTGTAATGATCAATATATAATTAATATTAATATTTTTTATTAATTTACAAAGTATGGTTCAGTAGGCTACTTCTTTTTTTTTTTTTTTAAATAGTAGAGCACTATTTATTTTCCATTAAGTATCCATTTTGAAAACTATCGGTCGATTAATCGGTATCGGTAAAATCCAGTATCGGTCAACCTCTAATCATTACTTTACTAGTTACTTAGAAAGTAAAAAAAAAAAGTAGAGATGTCAGTTTTTATGTAATTAATTGCATGATGTTTTGATTAGTCTAAATAATCGCAAAATAAATTTGACTGAAAATACCCACAAAAGACTATTTAAAGCTATTTTTGTGTTAAATGAGAAAGTATCAAGTAGACATTACAAATTGTAGCTTTAGAAATATTTTATTTGATTCAATATAGAATTTATTACACATAAACATTGCAACGGCCTAACGTGAACTATGGGACACAAAAGAAGATAATCTGAGAAACATCTCAGTATTTTTTGTTCATACTATGAACAGCTTTGTTACCGACAGTCTTCAAAATACTTTCTTTTATGTTCCACAAAAGAAAGGTTTGAAACAACATTAGTGTAAGTAAATGATGACAGAATTTTTGTTTTTATTCTTTTTTTTTTATCAAATGATACTCTAAATAAGAAACTAAATCTGGTGCAGGTGGCGGTAAATGTTTCTTTGAGTCATTCACTCATTCGATTCAGTTCGTTAAACCGGCTGGTTCATTCAGGAATTAAGTAAATGGCTCTCTTCATGAATGGGCTTTTGAATCATTGGTAGGGATGGCCGATATGGGGTAAAAAATCTATCACAATGATTTCTGGTATTTATTGTGATAAGATATCTATGACGATAATTCAGGGAATTCTGTTTCTTTAGAGAAAAGTATTATCTTTCCTATTGTTACCCAAAATAGGGCGTTGTGAGCATTACTGAGTACAAACTTAATGTAATGACTGTTTAATTCACTGGAATGTAAATTAAATTGTTTGTATTTTCTGTACTGGAAGCTCCTAACATTAAGACGAATTCCTTTTGTGTGAAACACACTTGGCAATAAAGCTCTGTCTGATTCCGATTCGAAAGCCGGAGGGCGCCCTTGCGCAGAAACTCCACATATGCTTTATAGCAGAAGTAATGGTACTGACCATGCTTCAGGAATCTCTAATCCAGTTATCACTGTAGCTGAATAAAAAACACAGCAGAGTTATCAAGTATCACGTTTGATTGCTGTAAAAATATTTATGTCTGGTAAATTTTCTCACATCACTAGTCATGGCAGGTTTGGCAAAATGTATACAACCATTTAAATGCTCAGCGTTGAAAGATTTAGGGCTGCCCTCGACAAAAGATTTTTCTCATTTTCTTAATTTTAATCATTAGTCGACTATTATTCTTTTTGCCATACTTTTTGCTTTCATTAATTTACAAAAGCACAATATTTTGTTGTTATTCTGAGTGCACACAAATAAACGTTGTCTCTTTACTGATTTGAAAAATGTATTACTTTTACCTGTATGAGCAAAAATGACTGAGTATTTTAAGAGAAAGTGAGCACAGTAAGTGGACTACTGTTCAGCTTCCACACTCCGCACACATTTTTCTAGGTTAACATTGGATTTGGCTGCTATGTAAAGTTGCTACTACATATGAAAAGATGAAAAGACATATTTGAGCTTGTTGAATGATACGTGAGCGTTTGGATGTCCTGCCCGATGTACTATGTTGCCACATAGACCAGCCATTCATTTTTTTTTTTCTGCATTTGATCAAAAATACAGGACAAACTTCTGCCAGGCGGCTCCAGTCTTGTTGCGAAATGGCTGACATGGATTTTGTTGAGAGGGTAGCTGTGCTTTATGTGCTATGAAAGGATGAAAAACGGCGTAGACTTGTTCGGCGCCGTGTCTGGGTCCATCAGATCAGTCCATCAATATGTATATATATAGCTCAAATTGAGTAAAGAGCGTTTTTTACAACTTACCAGATTGTCTGACCTCCTCACTCACTTTCTTCCAAGCAAGATCCTTTTTATTCCTGTTTCTATAAAAGTACGAAGATGTATCTTACAGATCCGGGTATCCACATACAGCGACGATAGATTTGTCCTCCATTGTTTCGGATTTCTGCCTCCGCTCGCTATGTTGTAATCAGGTCACTACTAGAGCAAGCTCCTGATTGGTTAATGCGGCACGAATATTCGCAAAAGTTCAGATTTTTCAACTCACGCAAATCATGTGTTACGCGCGTCAAATGCTCAATTCGTGCAAATCGTGACACATGCTGACAAAACATTGTCAAAATGATCCCCGTTCACACAGATCTGCGAAAACAACTAAAAACGCTGGGTTTTTTTATGCCAGGCCAGTAGATGTTGATGTCATTCTTCAACGTGGAAGTAAACTTATGGGTAAGACTTCCGGTTCATTAGCCGCTATAGGGAAATAATGAGAAGAATAACAACATGCAGTAAAAGGTGAAACTGTTTGCACTACAAACCAGTGTGTTCATAATTAAGCTAATACATTAAAATAATATGGTAAGATACACCAATTTGCAATATCAAACAACAAAACAAGTTGTTTTGTACAGCTAAAAATAGCTGGATGTGGATGAGACTGGAAGCCACACCCATAAAATGTACAAATGGCCATGCCCGCTCTTATGGGAAAAATAAGGTGGATAGACTGAACACGTAATGTGTGCAAATTATGCACTTTGAAACCCATTTTCAAAAGTTTGTGAACACATACAAAGTTTTAAGCTGAAAACGGTGTCCTGTAAAGCCCCCTTAAAGGAGAAGTCCACTTCCAGAACAACAGTTTACAGATAATGTCCTCACCCCCTTGTCATCCAAGATGTTCATGTCTTTTTTTATTCAGTCGTAAAGAAATTATGTTTATTGAGGAAAACATTTCAGTATTTTTCTCCATATAACGCCCTATATCGCTGTTTTACCTTTTTTGTTAAGGGTGTTTGATCTTCTTTGCATGTTCACTTTGCAAAGACTGGGTCGGAACTTCTGCAGTATGTAGGATGATTTTGAAATGATTTTTGAAGTTGAGGGAGAAAATATGTTTTTTGACATACCCTAACTGTCTTGAGCCAGAATACACAGAGTTCATGGAGAGAAAGGCAAGACGAACGTTTGACATTAAAAAGTATTTAAATAGTATTTTTTTAATGAAAATAACCGCTAGATAAGACTCTTCTTCCTCGTCTGGGATTGTTTACAACCGCATTTGGGATCATTTGAAGCCGCATTTAAACTGCATTTTGGAAGTTCAAACTCGGGGCACCATATCAGTCCATTATATGGAGAAAAATGCTGAAATGTTTTCCTCAAAAAACATAATTTCTTTACGACTGAAGAAAGAAAGACATGAACATCTTGGATGACAAGGGAGTGAGTACATTATCTGTAAATTGTTGTTCTGGAAATGGACTTCTCCTTTAATATCAGAACTCGTTAACAGATAATAATTAATAATAAATTAATATTAATAATTGTTACCAGATAGAATTTTAATATCAGTGTCCATATTGTTTGAGATTTGCATATGCTAATAAAAAACAAAACAAATTTGTCTCTGTCTGTGACAGGGTCCCTCTTCAGGAGTGTCCCCAATCCCTGCAGGCACTCCTATAACCAACGACCTGTTTAACCAGGCACTGCAGCAGGCCCTGCAGGTGTCCAGCATGTCCAGTTTACACGTGAGTTACCACCCGACATCCCGTGACATTTTACAACTTTATAGTTTCCATTATAAGCCCTTCAGACATCTCTAATAGACAGATTTGCTCTCATCCTGTTCCTTTTTATATGCAGTGAAGTCTGAACACAATACAATTTTTAAGTAGCATTACTGATTCTAGAGCGACTCTATTTGATAATCTGTAGAATCAGTGGCAGTCGCAGCTCCAGCAGCTGCGGGACATGGGCATCCGTGATGAGGAGCTCATCCTGAGAGCCCTCCAGGCCACCGGCGGAGACATCCAAGCGGCCCTGGAGCTCATATTCGCCGGAGGCGCACCATGAATCACGTCTCTGAAGTAAAACGTTATTATGATGTTACAACCGAGGCAGATTTACCACTACATATTCAATATTTGAATTTTGACCTGTTTGATAGTTTGGTTTATTTTTAACTTATTATTGTCTTTTATTTTTAGATATGTACATTGAATGTGGTGCTATCAGTGGTTTTAAAGGGATAGTTCACCCAAAAATTAAAATGTGTCATCATTTACTCACTTGTTCCAAACTTATAATAGTTTCTTACTTCTGCTGAACACCGAGATTTTTTGAAGAATATCATCAAACAAACTTAAGTAATATTTCTTTCATAGTGTGGAAGTCAATAGCTATCATCAACTGTGTTCAGCAGAAGAAAAAAATTCCTACAGGTTTGGAACAAATGTCAGAATTTTCATTTTCTGGTGCACTGTCCCTTTAAGAGTAGTTTAGGGTCCATGTTACAATATATCACTTTTATTGTGTTAATATAATGTGTTTGTTCAACTGTTATCCTGGCAGATATTGATAGCTAAAAGCTAAAATTTGATGTTCAGACAATCACTGTTATGTTTTATTTTGTCATTAATTAAAATCTTCCATAAATACCTCTGTATTTGTGTGCATCCTGATCCTATGATGAACAATTCATCCATGCATGTTTTATTTTATTTTAATTTATATAAAATGTAATTAAAATGGCATACCTTGATCTTCTGGTGACTTTGTGACATTAAAGGCAACAGTTTTATGACATATTTTCAATCGTTACTAATAAACAGAGATCACTGGAAAATAAAAGTTATTTAACCCTTTAACTGTGACTCCCATTTTTGAACATAGATGTGAAAATGCACTATGCATCTAAACTTAAAGTTTTATAATTCATGAATGAAAATATTTTGTAATATGATTTTGATGTACAATTTCCATGGTAATGCAATGCCTTATTTTAAAATGGCCTGCAAAGGATAAATTTTGAGATTTTAAGTTTTCAGTTGATATATAATTGTAATGATATCTAAAGCATGATAGGGAAGAAGGCAACAAAGAAAGTCTTTTGTTGACAAAGGTCAGAACTTATGTTAGGATGTAGATTTTTAAGGTGCATGTCATAAATTAATGTATTACTTTTCCTACATCATTTTTAACACAAAAAAGTCACACCCGTCCAATGAAAATTCTCGGTCAAAAATTAGATCATGATACTGAGTGAATGCTCTCGACACATATTATACATCCATCAAATACTTTTTCTTTAAACTCGCTAAAATACCAGCCTCAGCCCAATCAGAAGTACCAGTACTTACATAGAAACCTATACATCTGATAAAAATACATTTTTTAAAGAAAGGCGTCAGATGGATTTAGCTGGTTTTGAATCTGAACTCTTCATATATATATATAATAGTTTTTAGCATTTATTTTTATGAATGAACAAGACATCAATCCATGTTTCATGATTAGATCTGTTATTTTTATTTCTAGTAAAATGTGCTTTATAACTATTTATACCACAAATTGCACCAAAATATGTCAATATATGTGACCATGCACCACAAAACCATTCGTAAATAGCACGGTAATATATTTGTAGCAATAGCCAAGAATGCACTGTATGGGTCAAAATTACTGATTTTTCTTTTATGCCACAAATCATTAGGATATTAAGTAAAGATCATGTTCCATGAAGATATTTTGTAAATTTCCTACTGTAAACATACCAAAACTTAATTTTTGATTAGTAATATGCATTGCTAAGAACTTCATTTGAACAACTTTAAAGGTGATTTTCTCAATATTTTGATTTTTTTGCACCCTCAGATTCCAGATTTTCAAATAGTTATATCTCAGCCAAATATTGCCCTATCCTAACAAACCATACATCACTGGAAAGTATAAAAACCCTGTATGACTGGCTTTGTGGTCCAGGGTCACATATAATAAAAAGAACAGTTGTCTCAATTTCTCAATATGCAATGAATCTTCAATATTAAAGAACCACATAACAAATGTACTAAAGATTTAAATGCAATTTAATTGCTTTAGGTGATAATAAATAATCATGAAACAACAATTTCCCCATAAAAATGGTATAACACCTTCCAATTTTACTCCACACCTGATCGTTTTGTCAGTGTTCTAAAATTAGTCAAACTGTATTACCTTATGACAGGAAGTCCTGTCACTTTGGCCAAACTATCAGTTTCAATAACTTGTTACGTTTTTATGGGCTTAATGTTTATCTATGAACTTCAGGTCCAAATAAGGAACTGTCTGTGTGAGCCGTCACCCTATAGGACAATAGCCAGGTTAAGCGTATCATAAAAGCCTTTGCCACAGTTGCTTTTCATTCAGAGCTTCCCAGCGATTCCAGTGTACATTTCTGAGGTAAATAACATGGCAGAGGAGGGTCCTGTACTTTCTGTTCAGCCTTTAAGCTGCTTGGTTGATGAAAAAACTGAGGTAGAAGTTAAGCTCTTACCTGCCGATTATAAAATCACTCTTCACGCACTGATTCACTCTGAAGATGGAGTCGATTGGGAAGCGTTCGGCCGTTACACCAGCGACTCTTCGGGGACTGTTAAAGGTACATTGCTTCGTCTTAAACTTTTGTAAAATTCGGTTTTAAGTTTTCTCAATCATTAAATGATTTACTGAATTATTAATACACAGTTTCCAGAGATAAAAGTCTTGGCGGGACATTTGAGGGAGTTGAAGCCATGGGTCTGCTGTGGAGTATGAGACCTGTTCCTGAAAGTAAACCAGGTCGCCGGTAAGCAAATAAAGCCAGAGATAAGCAACCGCACTACCAGGTTCTTATTGCGTGCATGTTTTATTGCGTTCTAATTTAAACAGTTCACCATGAAGTAAAATTCTATCATTTTCTGTCCATACGTCTTACCAAGACTGTATATTTAAATTTTTTATGTGCAAAACGAAATGAGAATTTTATCATAAAGGCACACATTTACGAAATTATGTGTGAATAAAAAGTCCATTGTCAATAGTGCAAAAACTAGCCCAAGAACTAATTGGGTTCCAGAGGTAAAAATGGCATTCATTTTCTCCTTAGGCAAATTGTTATAATGCTTTTGTTGAAGCCATCAGTTTGCAATATTTCAACTTAAAGGAGAAGTCCATTTCCAGAACAAAAATTTACAGATAATGTACTCACCTCCTTGTCATCCAAGATGTTCATGTCTTTATTCCTTCAGCCATAATGAAATTATGTTTTTTGAGGAAAACATTTCAGGATTTTTCTCCATATAATGGACTGATATGGTGCCCCGATTTTGAACTTCCAAAATGCAGTTTAAATGCAGCTTCAAATGATCCCAAATGCGGTTGTAAATGATCCCAGGTGAGGAAGAAGAGTCTTATCTAGTGAAACGATCAGTTATTTTCATAAAAATAATACAATTTATATACTTTTTAATGTCAAACACTCGTCTTGTCTTACTCTGCCTGAACTGTTTTGTTCCTGTTCATGACAGTTAGGGTATGTCGAAAAATTCCTATCTCATTTTCTCCTTCAACTTCAAAATCGTCCTATATTGCTGTTTTACCTTTTTTGTTGAGGGTGTTTGATCTTCTTTGCATGTTCACTTTACAAAGATTGGGTTGGTACGTCTGCAGCGATGTAGGATGATTTTGAAATCATTTTTGAAGTTGAGGAAGAAAATATGACTGGAGCTTTTCGACATACCCTAACTGTCTTGTAAATGGGGATTTGTTGTGAAAACCTGGCAACCCCACTGCTATCAAATTAGGCGCTATATTGAATTTAACGTGGATGAAAATTAGGCTGTGAGCAGTGATGCCAAGTCAGCAGTTTTCCTGCAGATTTGGGCTACTTTAACACTGTTGCTGTGTGTTGTTTTTCATGTCCACGGGTTGAAGTGACCCCAATAACCTGATATTTACCAGGGGAACCCTGCTAAAATATGTGTATTTTACCCCGGGAACGTGATTTTTACTAGGCGACCTGCCATCGAAATGCGATTAGGCTAGTTTTGAGCTAGTTTTAAGTTGCAGTTGAGCTAGTTTTGTTGTGCAAACCTGGCAACCCCGCTGCTATCAAATTAGACACCATTGAGCTTAACGTGGATGAAAGCAAAGCTGAACAGTGTTGCCAAGTCTGCTGTTTTCCTGCAGAATTGGGCTACTAAAGACTGTTGCTGCGGGTTGTTTTTATTTTTAAATTTTTTTTAAAGCAACCTCAGTAATGTGATATTTAGCCCTGGAATGCGAATTTTACCCTGTTGAACCCTGGCAAAAAACGTGTATTTTACCCACCAGAACACAATTTTTACTTGGGGACCACCACAAAATGTGATTGGGCTAGTTTTAGGCCACTTTTGAGAAGCAACTGGGTGGGTTTTGTTGGTGAAAACCTACCAACCCTGCTGCTATCAGGTTAGACGCCATATTGAATGTGGCTGTGAGCAGTGTTGCCAAGTCTGCCGTTTTCCCATGGAACTGGGCTACTTTACCACTGTTGCTGCTGGTTGTTTTTAATGTTTGAAGCGTTTCTGGTGATATTTAGCCCCTGGAATGTGAATTTTACCAGGGGAACCCCACCAAAAAACATGTATTTTACCCCCAGGAAGGCGATTTTTACATGGGGACCCCCCACTGCAATATGATTGAACTGGTTTTGGGCTAATTTCAAATAGCAATTCGCCGGGTTTTGTTGTGAAAATCTAGCAACCCAGAAAGTGCTTCTGTGGATTGAAGCGACCCCAAGAATGTGATATTTAGCCCCTGGAATGCAAATTCCAAACCCCCAATGAAATGTGATTGGGCTAGTTTTGAGTAGCAATTGGGCTGGTTTTATTGTGAAAACCTGGCAACCCTGCTGCTATCAAGTTAGATGCCATATTGAATTTAACATGGATGAAAATGAGGCTGTGAGCAGTGTTGCCAGGCTTATGGTTTTTTAACACTTTAACACTGTTGCCAATCGTTGCTTTTCATTTTTTTAGGGCGGGTTTTGTTATAAAAAAAAAGGCAACCCTGCTGGAATGTAAATTTTACCACAAGAACCCTGCCAAAAATGTGTATTTTACACAATTTTTACTGGGGGACCCCCCCACCAAAATGTGACTGGGCTAGTTTTGAGTAGCAATTGGGTGGATTTTTGTTGTGAAAACCTGGCAACCCTGGCTGTGAGGGATTGATTTACGGTTTTTACAAAGACACACACAATATAAGGGTCCTAGGTCATGCAACTTTTGTCACCCCACACTTTTTAAAACTGTTTTTAAGAGTTTTTGTCTACTGATTTTTTTTTTTTTTCCCAGACAGCTGAACAAGTGGTATTGTCATTAAACAACGGTGCAGTCAATTGAACACTCCGTACTTCAGTCCCTCACAGCCTTAATTTCATACCTGTCAAAAAAAATTAAATATGGTGCTACCCTGACTGAAGTCCATAGGTCTTTGCAAAACTGTAA
Organism: Labeo catla; assembly: GCA_012976165.1. Lineage (NCBI taxonomy): Eukaryota > Metazoa > Chordata > Actinopteri > Cypriniformes > Cyprinidae > Labeo > Labeo catla. The sequence goes on along the minus strand of VONZ01000490.1, from coordinate 92,554 downwards.
GCTGGTATTTCTTGTTGAAAATGAAATGAGAATTTTTTCAGAAAGTGTTACATTATCAATAGTGTCATGATGCATGAATCTCACACAGAAGTCACTTTCAAACAAGCAGCTTTCAGTTAGTCAATGCGGTGAATTCCTCTGACCAACTTGAACCTGATGTGAAATCTGCATTGGAAAATGTTTTACCCTCACGCACTGACTTGACAGATGATTCTGATTTGAATTGACAGATTTCAGAAGAACAATGTCCAGACGCCCATCAAAGTGGTCATTTCCGTCTATGAAGGACACCTTGCTAAGGGCTTCAAGCATCGCACACCCCTCACATCAGCTACTGCTGAACGCTGGTATTTAGCCCCTGAAGTCCAGAGGGTTGAAGTGACAAAGGGTGAGATAAAGGGGACACTCTTCATTCCTCCAGGTATGGATTAGTGATTAGATGCAGTCCTTGCCCATATATCATTAGTAGAGGTTATAATTATTTTTAATTTGAATTATATTAAATTATAATAATATAAATATATAACAATAATATACATTAAATAATAAGCAAATTTAATATTTTTTAAATTAATATATTTAATTATAATATAAATGTATTTGCCGTTTAAAGGATTGGTTTACTTCCAGAATAAAAATTTCCTGATAATTTACTCACCCCCATGTTATCCAAGATGTTCATGTTTTTTTTTTCTTCACTCGAAAAGAAATTACGTTTTTTTGAGGAAAACATTTCGCCATTTTTCTCCATATAGTGGATTTCAATGAGGATCAACGGGTTGAAAGTCCAAATTGCAGTTTCAGTGCAGCTTCAAATGGCTCCACACGATCCCAGCCAAGGAATAAGGGTCTTATCTAGCAAAATGAAGTTATTTTCTAAAAAAAATTTTTTAATTTATATACTTTTTAACCACAAATGCTCCTCTTGCATTAGCTGTGTGATTACTGTATTACGTAATCACATTGAAAAGGTTACATGTTTTCCTCAAAAACCTTAATTTCTTTTCGACTGAAGAAAAAAAGACATGCACATGGATGACATGGGGATGAGGAAATCATCAAGAAATTTTTTAGTCTGGAAGTGAACTAATATTTTAAAAGTTTGGGGTCAGTAAAGTTTTTCAGTACATGAAATATGTATTTTATTGTGCCAAGAGAGAAGCATTTATTTTAAAACTAGCCTACCCTGTAACCTTGTACATTTAAATGAATGTAAATCATTGCACATTCTGTCTACATTTATAGAGGGTTAAGGGACTCCCCATTTATATGCGCATGGTTTTGTAATGCAGGTTCTGGCCCCTTTCCTGCTGTGCTGGACCTCTGGGGAGGGCAGGGAGGTCGTGTTGAGTACTGTTCAGCGCTCCTGGCGTCCCACGGCTATGTCTCACTGGCCCTGGAATACGTCGGGCTCCAGAATGCTGCAGGAAAACTCCAACACATGGACAACACTTACTTTGAGGTACATGTGTGCTACAAACAACTGAAAATATAACTCTGATTAACAGATAGGTAAGTAATTAGGTCAAAAGTTTACATACACCTTGCAGAATCTGCAAAATGTTAATTATTTTACCAAAATAAGAGGGATCATACAAAATGCATGTTATTTTTTATTTAATACTGACCTGAGGATATTTCACATAAAATATGTTTACATATAGTACACAGGAGAAAATAATAGTTGAATTTATAAAAATGACCCCGTTAAAAAGTTTACATACACTTGATTCTTAACACTGTGTTGTTACCTGAATGATCCACAGCTGTTTTTTTGTTTAGTGATAGTTGTTCATTAGTTGTTAATTTGAGATCCATCTTTTCACACTGAAGACAACTGAGTGACTCATATGCAATTATTACAGAAGGTTCAAACTAGGGCTGTAGCTATCGATTATTTTAGTAATTGAGTATTCTACCGATTATTCTGTCCATTAATCGAGTAATCGGATAAGAAGTAATTTTTCTTTATTAAAGAGCAATAATAAATATGCAAGAGAAAATAAGATAGGCTTCTACTAATTTGTTTCCTTTATTTAGAAAAATTAATATTTTTATTGCTGAAATTGCATACATTTATAACCATGAAAACTAAACCCATTTAATGCATTTTTTGCCAAATTACCTCCAAAATGTGTATACACACACACACACACAAACACACACACACACACACACACACACACACATATATATATATATATATATATATGAAGAGTTCAGATGCAAAACAAGCTAAATCCATCTGACATATTTCCTTTTTTACGTCAGATGGATTTTTTTATTTATAAAATAAATGAATAAAAATACAAAAATCAATTTCACATTACTTTAGAAAAAGGTAAACATTACAACCTAAAACAAATGCATAAATCAAGAAATTGAGGCATTTAGATGTAGGCCTATTTAAAGGGGTCATCGGATGCCCATTTTCCACAAGTTGATATGATTCTTTAGGGTTTTAATGAAAGGTCTATAATATACTTTGAATAAAAATTCTCGATGGTTGTGTAAAACAACACCCTTTTTACCTTGCCAAAATCAGCTCTGCAAAAATCATCTCATTCTGGTCGAGGCTGCTTTAAATGCAAATGAGCTCTGCTCACCCCGCCCCTCTCTTCTCTCTGTGGAGAGACGAGCCTGTTTACTTTAGCCGCATTTAGCCGCGTTTAGCCGCTAAACTAGCTAACTAGCACATTATTAGTAACGACGATCGCAAAGATTCATAAAAAACCCTTATACTCACTTCTGCTGTAAGTGAAGCTGGATCACAAATAATTTGCGCGGACATAGATGGATATATGTAGATCAGGACGCACATTCCCTTAACAAACAAACATAATCCACTGCATCTTCAGCGGCTCAGATGTCAGGAGTAAATGACGACCACAATGTTCATTATTACATCTAGCAACACAACACCTCAATCGCTCAATCGGAGATATTCTTGTCTAATTAACATCACTGCTCCGGCATTGAAACAAAGAAGGCGGACCGGTACAATAATGATCTGAGGTAAGACGCTCATGTCAATCAACTATCGTGGGAGCGGCCTCTGTTGGTGTGACACCACAACGACAGGCATCTGAGAATGGCTTGATTTGAAAAAGGGGATATTATTTTTACAGATTAATTAAAAACCACTGCATGGATTTTTATCATTATAGGGTAGATTTGTACATACACTGCTAACACACATTAATGTTCAAACAGCATGTAAAAGTGAACTTAGCATCCGATGACTCAGCTCAAAGGGACATAAATGCTTTTAACTTGCAGTTACAAATGCATTAATACTATTTTGTTATTTTAAACAAAACACTGAATACTGATATTTACATGTATTTTTAAAATGAAGATACTTTGAACTCAATCATTTAATGGGTGATTCATTCAAGAACAAAACACCGTCATGTTGCTCAAAGACGCAAAACAGTGCTGTGGTTGTGTTTGGAATGGTTATTTGTTGGCGAAATAGAGCAAAAACAGGCAATATTCTGTCTAAAATGTAAGTCTCTTAATATTAACTTCTTGTTTATTGATGAACTGTTGCATAAAATCAGTATCACATTTGTAATCATGAGGCACTCTTAGTTTGATATTCACTAACTTTCTAACTTTCTGTGTGTCACAGAGAGAGAATGAGACAATCAACATAAATGGCACTTAGCCTTTCACAAAACATAGTTAACTTAGGGACATCATAATTAACCACCATTAATTTACGGTCTTAAATATGTCCAGCGTTTATTGGTCTGTGCGTCAGTAATAATGGTCCTTGGGGAAACACAGTGTTCTGTATGTAGTTACAGTAAATGGACTAAACGAAGTAAAAATAATAATTTGCCTTGATGATTTTTTGAATTCGGGTTACTCGAGTTACTCAAGGAATCGTTGCAGCCCTAGAGCAAATGCTCACTGATGCTCCAGAAGGAAACACAATGCATTAAGAGCTGGGGGGTGAAAACTTTTGGAATTTGAAGATTAGGATAAATGTAACTTATTTTGTCTTCTGGGAAAAAGGTAAATATCTTCTGTAGCTTCTGAAGGGCAATACTAAATGAAAATAAATATGATATTTAGGCAAAATAAGAAAAATATACACATCTTCATTCTTTTCAAAAGTTTTCACCCCCGGCTCTTAATGCATTGTGTTTCCTTCTGAATCGTTTAAACCATATGTAAAAGTTGCTTATGAATCTCTCACTTGTCCTCAGTGTGAAAAGATGGATCTCAAAATCATACAGTTGTTGGAAAGGGTTCAAATACACAAAAATGCTGAAACACCAAAGAACTTGCAGGAGCAGTTACAATTTTGGAATAGTTAAGATATTTTATTGTTTAAGTTGATGTTTTAAGTTGATGACAATTTTTTTTTTTCAGACTGCGTTCACATTTCTACAAAAACACCCGAAAGTTCATCCTGACAGATTGGCTGTGATGGGGATGTCATTCGGTGTCCCTGTAATGCTGAGTTTGGCGGCATACTCTGAATTTGTGAAGGTAAAATCATCTTAAGTTCTCATTTACATTAATACAGTAGAGATTTGATGCAGATTCATTCATGCAATGTATTTTTCTGTTCTTTAATGACAACTTTTCAGCCCAAGTGTGTGGTTTGTGTGAGTGGGAGTCACATCATCCCGCTCAATGGATCTTTGGCAGATGTCTATGCAGCACTGCAAGAGTGAGAAATACTGTTTTTCCATTACAGGCATGATTAAGATACATTATACATAAGTACACACCAGTCAAAAGTTTTCGAACAGTAAGATGTTTTTTAAAGAAGTCTCTCTCTTCTGCTCACCAAGCCTGCATTTATTTGATCCGAAGTACAGCAAAATTTTGAAATATTTTTACTGTTTAAAAAACTGTTTTCTATTTGAATATATTTTAAAATGTAATTTATTCCTGTGATCAAAGCTAAATTTTCAGCATCATTACTCCAGTCTTCAGTGTCACATGAAAAAAAAACTTTGTTTTCAACATAATAAAAATAATAAATATTTTTGAGCATCAAATCAGAATATTAGACTGATTTCTGAAGGATAATGTGACTGAAGTAATGATGCTAAGAATTTAGCTATGAAAGCACAGAAATAAATTACATTTTAAAATATATTCAAATAGAAAACAGTTATTTTAAATAGTAAAAATATTTCAAAATTTGACTGTTTTTACTGTAATTTGGATCAAATAAATGCAGGCTTGTTGAGCAGAAGAGACTTCCTTTTGACTGGTATTGTATTTACCAATAACATCTGTCATTCTGTCAATATGAAGGAACATAGACAAAATCCGCTATGATGAAAAGATGAGAATAATTTGGCGGGATCTGTTGCTGCCAGTACCAGATGACCCTTCCATGAAAGTTAAGGTATGGAAATGATACATTTACTGTGTAACTGGTGCGGTTTTGTACTATAATAAATCATGTGTTTGCAATTAATGTTTTTAACAGATGGGTGAAATCAAATGTCCTATTTTATTAATCGCTGGTGAGGACGATCAAAACTGGCCGGCTCCAGAAGCTGCAGCGGATGTGAGTCGATTAGTTTAATACATTAAAGTATCTAATCTCAGGTCAGTGATTTAACCAATCTCATTTCCTGCTCGGCAGATGAAGAAGATGATGGAGGAGGCCGGGAACAGTCATCTTCTAACGGTTCTCTCGTATCCTGGAACCGGTCATCTCATTGAGCCGCCCTACAGGCCTCACGTCCGATTCAGTGACTTCAAGCTACTGGAGGCAAAGACCAAAGGTGAAAGTCTAATAGATATATATAGATAGATATAATCGAGCTAGTTGTTTTACTGTGTTTAAGTTGTTTATTGCCCTTGTGTTATATTTAAAACAAATCCTGAGTGTATATGACTTTCTTTTTTCAGACGAATACCATCAGAATTATATTAAAAAATGTCCTGGCTCTTCCAAGTTTTATAATGGTAGTGAATGGGTGTTGAGATTTTGAAGTCCAATAAAATGCATCCATCCATCATAGAAAGTACTCCACACGTTCTGGGGGGTTAATAAAGGAATATTGATGCTTTTGTGTAAGAAAAATATCCATATTTAAAACTTTATAAGCTGTAATATCTTTTGTTTACAGCAAAAGAAAACCAGTCTCCTCTTGACTTAAATCAAAATCCTCCAGCCTTTTTATTTCCTTTTACAAATCGTTTTGTACTTCTAATTTGTGGCTGGTGTTTTGTTTTGCTGTCTCCTCTGTGCTTCTGCATTCATCACTTCTCACAGCTTACATTGGACTTCAAAATCTCAACACCCATTCACTGCCATTATAAAGCTCGGAAGAGCCAGGACATTTTTTTAATATAACTCAGAATGTATTCGCCTGAAAGAATAAAGTCAAATAAACCTAGGATGGCTTGAGGGTGAGTAAATAATGGGGTAATTTTCCTTCTTTTTAAAATATTTATTTTAAATGTTTAGTTTATAATTACAATATTTGCATTTCATAACTGTTTTACTTTAAAATTCAATTCAGTAGCTAATATATTTCAGATTTTAAGGTTTATACAGAAATTGCATTTTAATAAAATAAATATACCCAGAGAAATTCACTAGTGTAACAGTGGGAGTGAGACGAGAGGTAAGCGGATCCATTTGCAAACTTTTATTAGAGGACATCGACAAAGACATGGTCATAGCAGGCAGGGTCAGAACAATGGCAAACAGGTGTTTAGACAGCAAGACGAAAGAGTAGTCCGTAACACAAGCGAAGGTCAATCCACGGCGAACGTTATCCGAACGAGGGATAGGCAAAAGAGTAATCCGAAAACACAGGCGAGGGGTTTCAGAAGGCAGGCAGCGAGACAGACGAGACGAGAAGGCCAGGCGAGAAAGCTAAACACAGGGAACTGGGAACACGGGAACTAGCAATGAACAAACCAACCATAATCACAACAACAATACTCCGTGATCTGCAAGGGGAAAGACCGGGGCTTTTATAGCGCGCCTGATTGGTCACAGGTGCTGACCCAATCAGCGCGCTGGATGATGGGAGTAGTAGTCCGGGGTGTAGTACAACTGTCAGAGTGTAATGACAAGGCGAGAGCGACATCTGGTGGTGAGCGGACTGCAGGTCACCGACCAGATTCGTGACAACTAGAGAGTGACAACTAGCACAAGTCTCATAAGGGTGAAAATACAGCAAATAAATAAATAATCTTCTTGATTAATTTGGACAAAGAATTATTAACGTTTTAATAATTGATATGCTAAATATTATGTAACATTAGTATGATTTTCAAAAGTCTATTCAACAACATTTTTATTTCCATTAGATTTTAGAAACTGGTTTTATTTTGTATTATATTAAATATAACATTTTAGAATTTTACACATAATAATAAATAATATGATAAATATTATATAAATATTATTATTTGTTTTTCACAAAAATGATAACGGTATAAACAATATTTTATCTTTTTATTTTAAATGTAAAATTATGATATTTTAATTTGTTATTATTTTGTGCTTAAAGAAGAAGTCCACTTCCAAAACAAAGATTCACAGATAATGTACTCACCCCCTTGTCATCCAAGATGTTCATGTCTTTCTGTCTTCAGTCGTAAAGAAATTATGGTTTTTGAGGAAAACATTTCAGGATTTTTCTTCATATAATGGACTGATATGGTGCCCCGATTTTGAACTTTCAAAATACAGTTTAAATGCGGCTTCAAACGATCCCAAATGCAGTTGTAAATTATCCCAGGTGAGGAAGAAGAGTCTTATCTAGTGAAACGATCGGTTATTTTCATAAAAATAACACAATTTATATAATTTTTAATGTCAAACGCTCGTCTTGTCTTATTCTGCCTGAACTCTGTTTTGTTCCGGTTCATGACAGTTAGGGTATGTCGAAAAACTCCCATCTCATGTTCATCCTCAACTTCAAAATCGTCCTATATCGCTGTTTTACCTTTTTTGTTAAGGGTGTTTGATCTTCTTTGCATGTTCACTTCGCAAAGACTGGGTCGGAACTTCTGCAGCAATGTAGGATGATTTTGAAATGACTTTTGAAGTTCAGGGAGAGCAAGACAAGACGAGCGTTTGAGATTAAAAAGTATTTAAATTGTATTTTTTTAATTAAAATAACCGATCGTTTCGCTAGATAAGACCCTTCTTCCTCGACTGGGATTGTTTACAACTGCATTTGGGATCGTTTAAAGCCGCATTTAAACTGCATTTTGGAAGTTCAAACTCGGGGCACCATAGCAGTCCATTATATGGAGAAAAATCCTGAAATGTTTTCCTCAAAAAACATAATTTCTTTACGACCGAAGAAAGAAAGACATGAACATCTTGGATGACAAGGGGATGAGGACTTCTCCTTTAACTGAAATTCAAACAGTAAAGCAACGCCAAGATCATGCGTTTGATTCCCAGCAAAATTCCCATTAAAATTCATCATATTACACCTTCAACACAGCATACATTTCTTTGGAAAAAAAAAATTAAAAAAGTGTCTGCTCTCAGAGAAAAGTGACATATCACAATTTTTTTGGGGGGGTCTGTGCTCCTTCCTTTAAAGCAGGGGTCACCAAACCTTTTCCTGGAGGGCCGGTGTCCTGCAGAGTTTAGCTTCAACTTTCCTCAACACACCTGCCTGGAAGTTTCAAGTATACCTAATAAGATCTTGATTAGCTGGTTCAGGTGTGTTTGATTAGGGTTGGAGCTAAACTCTGCAGGGACACCGGCCCTCCAGGACCGGATCTGGTGACCCCTGCTTTAAAGAGATAGTTCACCCAAAAATGAAAATTCTGTCATTAATTACTCACCCTCATGTCGTTCTAAACCCGTAAGACCTTCGTTCATCTTCAGAACACAAATTAATGTTTTTTTTTTTTTTTTAAATAAAATCCAAGAGCTTTCTGACCCTGCATAGACAGCAACAAACTGACATGTTCAAGGCCCAGAAAGTAGTAAGGACATTATTAAAATAGTCCATGTGACATCAGTGGATCAACTGTAATGTTATGAAGCTACAAGAATACTTTTTGTGTGCAAAGAAAACAAATATAACGACTTTATTCAACAATTTCTTCTCTTCTGTGTCAGTCTTTGACACGCGTTCACGAGAGAAGCACAAGGGACTATTTTAACGATGTCCTTACTACCTTTCTGGGCCTTGAACGTGTCAGTTGCGTTGCTCTGTAAAGGGTCAGAAAGCTCTCGGATTTTATCAAAAATATCTTAATTTGTGTTCTGAAGATGAACGAAGGTCTTACGGGTTAGGAACAACATGAGAGTAATTAATAACAGAATTTACATTTTTGGATGAACTATACCTTTAACCATGACATTTCTGAGTCAAATTGTCAAACCACAATCATAGTAGAAATTTCACAGTATCTCAGATCATTGAACCATTGCAGGCATGTTCATGAACCTAAATGAGAAATCATTTCACAATTTAAAGAAAAACATCCTAGTTTAACCAGTATTTCCCGCAACTCAAAAATGTGTTGCAGGTCAGATTGACCCGGAACATAATATAAGGAATAGTCTAAGGATCATCTGTCATTTTATTATTATTTTTCCACACCAGTATGCTTTTAAATGGGAAGTGAGATGTCATCTACATAAATGGATAGATGAATGTGCTGTTGTTGGCATGTGCGTTGTATTTCAGGAGGTTGAAATGACATTGCTTTGTATTGTAGTGGTGGTGCTTTGGGGAGGAGAGACAATTCCTCACAGTCGAGCTCAGGAGGAGTCCTGGCAGAAAACTCTGGCTTTTCTTGAGGAGCATCTCTATGACAACAGCAGAGAAGATGCACGCTGCTAATCCTGTATATACTGTATATTTAAATGCAAGACTAATTCATCTTCATTGTGCTTTTATACAGTAATACTGAATAGATTAATAGTATTAATTTTATTTTTTAAAAGTTGTAATTAATTAATATTTAATTAATTATTAAAGTATAATATATGTTGGGCAATAATAGTAATATTTTTTAATAATGAATAAATAATTAGGGCCAGGCACCTATTGTATCCGTTTTCTTCTTCTTCTTCTTCCAAACAGTAAGTCTGCGGCAGCCCATAGAACTGCTTGCGGGAAAGTTATGAAATGTGGCACAGATAGGGGACAGTCTCAACATTAACCATAGCAAATTTGGAGTCTCTAACTCAAACTCTCCAGTGCCATCAATAGGCCAAATTTGCACTCATGTTTTTGCTCATTTTTGAAATGTGAGGTCTAGAAGCAAAATTCTTTATTCCTCTATGCCGAGTTGAAGGCATACCAAAATTTACATTTCTGCAGGTCAAGATTTTTCGCCAATCTACTTTTTCGCAATTTTAAAGTCTACTTTTTCGATCTCATCCTAGACGGTTTGTCCGATTTTCACCAAAATTGGCTCAGATCATCTTGCTGGCAAAAAGTTATCAAAGCTTTTTGATATACCAAACTGTTTTCATAAGGCATGTTAACAAATTTGACAAAAATTGTGCAAAAATGGACATGAGGCTATGTCTTAGCAACGTTTTAGTGGATTCAGACTAAACTTGGTACGTGTTATACCAAGTATGTCGTGAGGGCACATGAGTAGTTTCTAAACAGTGCCACCTACTGATCAAAATATATAAAAGTTCATCATTTTTGTTTATATTTTCTGAACAGTTTGACCAAAAATCATAAGAGTAATCTCTTTAGATTTGGAGCTGCATCCCGAATCAAACGCTACCCAACTTTCCTATGTCAGCCATTTTGAGCGTGGACAATTCTAATTTTGTTATAAAATGCTGTATTTTTCAAACGCTTTAAAGGGGTCATCGGATGTCCATTTTCCACGAGTTGATATGATTCTTTAGGGTCTTAATGAAAAGTCTATAATATACTTTGGTTAAAAATTCTCAATGGTAATGTAAAACAACACCCTTTTTACCTTGCCAAAATCAGCTTTGCAAAAATCATCCCATTCTGGTCGAGGCTGCTTTACATGCAAATGAGCTCTGCTCACCCCGCCCCTCTCTTCTCTCTGTGGAGAGACGAGCCTGTTTACTTTAGCCACATTTAGCCGCATTTAGCTGCTAAATTTATTAACTAGCACATTATTAGGAAATGCGATCGCAAAGATTCATAAAAACCCCTTATACTCACTTCTGCTGTAGGTAAAGCTGAATCACGAATGATTCGCGTGAACATAGACGGATATATGTAAATCGGGAGGTGCATTCCCTTCACAAACAAACATAATCCACTGCATCTTCAGCGGCTCAGGTGTCGGGAGTAAATGACGACCACTATGTTCATTATTACATCCAGCAACACAACACCTCAATCGCTCAATTTTTGTCTAACTTACATCCCTGCTCCGGCATCAAAACAAAAGAGGTCGGACTGTTACAGCTGATCTGAGGTAAGACGCTCATGTCAATCAACTATCGTGGGAGCGGCCTCTGTCGGTGTGACGCCACAACGACAGGCATCTGAGAACGGCTCGATTTGAAAAAGGGAATATTATTTTTACAGGTTAATTAAAAACCACTGCATGGATTTTTATCATTATATGGTAGATTTGTACATACACTACCAACATATATCTCCGCAACGCTTTAGTGGATTCTGACCAAATTTTGGTGTGTGTTATAACAAGCATGACCTGAGGGCACATGAGCAGTTTCAGCACAGCACCACCTACTGGTCAAAAGATATAAACATTTTGACATTTTTGTTTATGTTTTCTGAACAGTTTTACCAAAAATCAAAAGAGTAATCTTGTTAGATTCGGAGTAGCATAGCGTAAAATGCTGTATTTTGTAGTAAAACACTTTCATGTATTGTTATAAATCTCATGAATCGCTTGTGAGAAAGTTATTCAATTTGCCACACGGATAGAGGACAGTCTGATTATTAAGCAAATTTGGAGTCTCTAACTCAAATTCTCATCAAGGTGTTCAGTGCTGCTTAATTACAGACAGGTGTGTTGAAGCAGAGTTAACTTAAGTCTGCAGGAAGGTAGCAAGGTTGGAGAACCCTGATCTTTACTGAATAATTAAAGAGAGCTGCATAGCATTTCATTTGACCTCTTTTGTACTTTGCCCCTTAATTGCTGCTTGCAGCTGTATTTAATTAATAATTATTATATTAATAAGTAATTAAAGGGGACATCGGATGCCTATTTTCCACAAGTTGATATGATTCTTTAGGGTTTTTATGAAGTCTATAATATACTTTGGTTAAAAATTCTCAATGGTTTTGTAAAACAACACCCTTTTTACCTTGTCAAAATCAGCTCTGCAAAAATTATCCTGTACTGGTCGAGATTGCTTAAAATGTTAATGAGCTCTGCTCGCCCCGCCCCTCTCTTCTCTTTGTGGATTGACGAGCCTGTTTACTTTAGCCGCTAAACTTGCTAACTAGCACATTATTAGGAAAGGTGATCGCAAAGATTCTTAAGAAAACCCTTAGACTCACTTCTGCTGTAAGTGATGCTGGATAGACATAGTAATAGACATAGTTATCGTATTTATAGTATATGTATAGTCAAATGGTTAACTGTTGTATAAGTCTGTAATTGCTTTTCTTATTCGTGTACTGTTGTATGTTTATATTATGGTTAACTAGTATGTAGCACCGTGGTCCTGTGAGACACGACATCTCGTTCTACTATATGTCCACACATGTAGCAGAATGACAATAAAGCTTGACTTGACTTGACTTGACTTGGATCACGAATGATTTGCGCGAACATAGACGGATATATGTAGATCGGGAGGTGCATTCCCTTCACAAACAAACATAATCCACTGCATCTTCAGCGGCTCAGATGTCAGGAGTAAATGACGACCACTATGTTCATTATTACATCCAGCAACACAACACAGGACAGTATTGTAGTGACAGGAAAGTGGGAGAGAGGGAGGGAGCGGGATCGGGAAAGGTCCACGAGCCAGGACTCGAACTCGGGACGCCGGGAGTGCAATGGCGCTACATGTCAGCACACTGCCCAGAAGGCTATCGGCGCCAACTGTTCTTTAATTTTGAATTACAGATACTGATCTATATTTTAAAATATTATAGTTAATTCATTATCTGATTTACATAATTGTTAGAAATTACTTTTTTATGTACAAATATCTGATTTAAGTAGATGTTAATTTGTAAACCTTGGGATGTTAGAGATCTTCTAATCATGAAATTAAAGTACAATTTACTACCCAAAACTAAGGGTGTAACAGTACGCAGATGTCACAGTTCAGTACGTACCCTGGTTCGAGGGTCACGGTTCGATACGATTTCGGTACAACAGAAAAAAAAAATCATTTATTTTAAACAGACAGTAGTACAAATTACAATTTTTTCCACTTACATGTGAAAATACTAAATATTATATCAAATTAATGTCATATATAGGCTATAAAATCTGCAGTACATATACACATACAAGGAATAAATACTTGAAATATATTTAATTTAGTTAACTGATAGACAAGGAAAAAAACTGTGACACGTAACATAGCCTATATTTGCTGAGTTTCAGTCTAGTTTTGGACAGAAAGGAAACTCAAATGGCAAAAAGCGACATTCTATTAGTTTTTTGTTTAAGTTGATTTTTGCTGGTATAAGGAAACCATTGAAGTAATCGCGCCGACGCACACAAACAAAACACATATCAGTTCCAGGCTTCTAGCATTGCTAACTTGACAGCGCAGTTGGTACTTTATCAAAATAAAACACAGTGAACCAAACATGAGCACACCCGCCTCACTGTGTCACCGTTAGAACGCGACCGAAGTACAAAGTCTATAATTTACATAATAAATAATAGTTTAGCATTTGGATGCATCGCAAATATGTAAATATTATGGAATATTTGGATTTGTGCCGAATGAGATAGATAGGATACAAGAGCACAAATCTCCATTTTGCAAGCCTTTAAAGTAACGTTACACTCCTTTGTCAGTGAAAGACGCATTCAGAATCAGCACATGGTCACTGTCTAGTGGGCTTTGTTTTCAAGTGCTCAACTCCTGGCATTCACTGTTCTTCTGCTGGTGGTTATCAAACAACGTTGCATTACTGCGGGCCCCCTTCTGGATTGAGGGTGAATTGCCTGTATTCGTTGTAAGGCCTCATGCACCGAACCGAGATGCCCGTACCGTGACGGTTCGGTACGAATACATGTATCGTTACACCCCTACCCAAAACACAAGAACTATGTACATCTTACTTGCATTGATGTATAATATTAAAAACAATTTCTGTTTTCAATGTGATGGTGTAATTAAAAATGTCAGTAACTAGCCTACCCTTCAGTTTCTGTTAGTTGTCTCTTCGTTTTTTTAACTCATGAGCTTGAATATGGTGTCGCACATGAGCTTTTCAGTTATTAAACACACGTTGAGTAATTTATTGGCTGACTGGGCCTGAATCTCGCTTATGCTTGAATGGGTCTTTTTCCAGCCAGAAAGTGCTGGGCTCCTTGATCAGAGCAATCAGTGAAATGTTTATGTGTTTTTATTTATTTCATTTTTGTCTAGCTTCAATTGATAAGTTGTGTGTTTACTTCTTTTGATACCAAAAAACTGTCACAAGCTCCCGCTGCGTCTGGGATCAAAGAGCGACGTGTGACGCTGCCGTTGCTGCCGCCAGCTCCAGACAGCCTGCCAGAGCATCTTACATGAGCAGATCTGGGGCCGTTTCACTATGTGTAGCCATTGATGTTGACGCTAAACTGTGACGATAACATTTGTCTCATTTGTCAGTGTGCAGAATGAGGCTGATATCGGAAGTGACACATCTCATAATCACAGCTGTGCTTTTGTAGTCTGTTCTTTCTCAAAGTATTTTAACTTCCACAAAGGACAACAGTCACATAACAACTGATCAGAGAAAAAAACAACAAGAAGACTAGGACTAGCCTCTTTGTTCATACATATTAGGTTTGGGCCACACAGCTGTGATTTCATTGCACCAGATTGCCACGAATTTTAAATATTATATGTTTATACAGAATTACAATATTTATGTATTACCATTTTACATTTATGCATATGTTGCATTTCATAAAAGTTGTACTGGTTACATTTAATTCAGTAGCTTATGTAGTCACCATTTTAAAGTTTATACAGAAATTGGATTTTAAAAATAAATTTACCCAGAGAAATTCACTCAGGTAAAAGTGTGACAACTATCCCCAGTCTTTTAACAGGAAAAAAGGAAAATAAATAAATAAACAAACAAACAAGTTATATTTTGCATTATATTGTATTTAAAATATAACATTTTAAAATGTAATAAATAAATTTTGATTCATTTTACTAAGAAATATTTGTATTATATAAAATATAAAATTTTTACATTTTAATTTTATACAGTTTAATAATTTTATAAATATTGTATATTTTTCATCATATAAAGCAGATCAAGTAATACATTTTTATTCATTTTATGAATAAGTTTTATTTTGTATTGTCATTTTAAAATGTAATGAATAATTTGTGAATTATTTTACAAAAATATTTTGTATCATATCAAATATAACATTTTAAATTGTAATGTAATACATTTTAATAATATTATTAATATTATATAATATATATTTATATATATTGTAAATTAGATTTATTAGAAAGTTATATTTTGTATTACATTAAATATAAAATTTTAAAAAGCAGACAATAAACGTAATAAATATTTTTAAATCATTTTACTAAGAAGGTATATTTTGTATTATGTCATTTTAAAATGTAATAATTAAATATATATTTTTTAATTTTACTGAAAATATAATGTATTATATATCAATATAATGTTATACATTTTAAATGAATAAAATAATAAAAAAATAAATTTTAATAATATGATAAATAATGCTTATTATATAATAAATAATTATATAATATTGAAATCATATAAAGGTGACAGAAAATAATAAATATTTTATAGTATTTTTCTTATAAAGCAGACAGAAAAATGTATAATTTTTTATTTTATTAGTAAGTCATCTTTTGTTATATAAAAATATAACATTTTAAAATGAAATGAATTTAAATAAAATGATAAATATTTTAATCATATGAAGCAGACAGTAAACATGTAATACATTTTTTAATTAATTTAACTAGGAAGTTGTAATAAATAAATATTTTATTATTAATTATTTTACTAAAATATTTTGTATTGTATTAAATATAGCATTTTTGTTTATTTAATACATTTTAATAATATGATAAACATTGTATATATATATATATACATATATAGAATAATGTTATTAAGAAATATTTTTAACATTATAAATTAATGATATGATGATATATATATATATATATATATATATAATATTTAAATCAGATAAAAAGTAATTAAAATAATTTAAAATTTAATTAGGAATTTAAATGTTATATAAAACGTAACATTTTAAAATGTAATGCATTTTAATAATATGATAAATAATTCTATATAAATATATTAATCATATAAAATTGGACAGTTAATGTAATAAATAAATAATTTATGATTCATTTTACAAAAAAAAATTAAAATTCCATTTAATACAATTTAATTATTACTATGATAAACCATTTTAATTTAATAATTATTTTAATCATATAAATTGTTAACTATGAACAATATATATATATATATATATATATATATATTTATAATATTGAGCTTATTATTGATTTTGTTTCTATTCATGTTCACAATCAAAGCGCTGATCAGATATTTGCCTGTCAGTCTTGTCAAAATGAACCCAAGCTCTGAATCAGACACACTATTTTTCTTCAACACAAGATGAGACACGTCTTCATACCCCGGCTTTGATTTGCTATGGAAGTGTGAGCTGCTAATCAAAAGTGCTTTTGCATTAAAAAGGATGAGAGAATCATGTCGCATAAAATCTCGAAAACCTTTTAACTTATTCCAAACGGCATCGCCAAATAATTGACTAACTGCGAGACGGCAAACAACAACAAAGCGGCGGTTTAAAGACTAATAAACTCACGGCACGTCGGATATGTAATCTGATTAATGATGTGTGATGATTTGCATTTCCACATTGGTCAACATTATCTTAAATGCATCGCCACTGATCAAATGAACTGAACAGGACGAGTGCGTTTATTTAATACTTTAACTCGCATTCCAAACATGTCAGCCTTGGTGAAGATTTGCTGCGAAGATTTTGATTGATACATTTGCATTTTGTCTGGGTCTGTAAATGTCTACAGATGCCAAAAACAGCCTCGAGGGAATGACAAATGTGTTGGCTTGGTTGGTATGCGGTTTCTAACCACAGCTGTTGACTTGGAGATCATAAAAAAATCTGCCTTTGAAAAGTTTAAAAATGTATTTTTGTGATTTGTAGGCCAGATGCACTGTGTTCATCAGTATCTGTACCGCAGCCACTGGTGTAAATTATATTCGGGCAATAATCTGTAGCAATAAAAAAGGTGATGTTTGAGAGATTCCTGTCCTAAATGTGCCTTAAAACTAGTTTTACCCTAAAGAAGTGAGCGGTGCTTTTGACAGAGATGTTTAAAAATGACGTACGCTCGCTTGAGATAAAGACGCAATCACTGCAGTGGAAAATTAGGTATTTCTAACACCACTCTCATGTTTTATTGACATAGATAATCTTTTTGTGCGTTTCATCAAGAAAACTGTTGAAATGCCTTTCGGATGAGTATAAAAAATGCAAAGTTTGGAAAAGACACCTGTTAGTCATTTTCTCTTGCTCTGGGCTGACCATTAGACCTTTTGACCCTCATGAAAACCAAGAAAAAAACTTGCCTTTAAAATCACACGAAAACAATTTTTTTTAGTTTCACTTTCAGGCATGAAAGCGTCAAATGTTGATGTCTTTTAAAGACCAGTTCACTCAAAAATGACTGAAAATGTACTCACCCTCAGGACATCCAAGATGTAAATTAGTTTGTTTCTGCATCAGATTTGGAGAAATGTTGCTCACCAATGGATGCTCTGCAGTGAATGGGTGCCGTCAGAACGAGAGTCCGAACAGCTGATAAAAACATCACAATAATCCTCAAGTAATCCACACCACTCCATTCCATCAGTTAACATCTTGTGAAGTGAAAAGCAGCGTGTTTATAAGAAACAAATCCATCAAGGCATTTTTAGCTTAAAATTGTCACTTCTAGCCAAAATACGACTCCATAATCCATAATAATGCTTCCTTCAGTGAAAAAGTCCATCATCTGTTGTCGTCTCACGTCAGAATCCACCCACATATTTATTTAGAGCTGTTTTTGCTTGTAAACAGTGCTTGATCTGTACATATCTCTCTCCTGATTCAGACAAGACAACTTCCAGAAAGCAATATTATGAATACAGGACTCGTCAGAAGCAGTTTTCATAAACGGGGCCTATTACATTTTTTTTTTTTAACAAAATCAAAATGTTTGGTCTAAAATTAATGAAATATAGAATTACAGTAAAATAATACTTTATATTCATTAGAAGAGCTATTCTTAATCTTCCTATTGGCTCAAATCACCCCACTCCTACCATTTTAACAAACTTGTATCATCCAGTAGTTTAGAGCTAACAGTACAGCCTCAGATTATAACCGTAATGTTATGAAGCTACAAGAATACTTTTTGTACGAAAAGAAAACAAAAAGAATGATTTTATTTAACAATTTCTGGTGTTCTGTGCAGGGTTGCCAGGTTTTCACAATAAAACCTGCCCAATTGCTACTCAAAACTAGCCCAATTGCGTTTCAGTGGGGGGTTCTCCTGGTAAAATTCATATTGCAGGGGCTAAAATAGCACTTTATTGTGGTCGCTTCAACCTGTGGACATGAAAAACAATCTGCAGCAACAGTGTTAAAGTTACAGTTCACCCAAAAATGAAAATTCTGTCATTACTTATTAATTAAATTAAGATATTTTTGATGAAATCCAAGAGTGTTCTGACCCTGGAAAGACAGGTAACGCAACTACCACACTCAAGGCCCAGAAAGCTAGTAAGGACATCATTAAAATAGTCCATGTGACATCAGTGGATCAACTGTAATTTTATGAAGCTACAAGAATACTTTTTGTGCGCAAAGAAAACAAAAATAATGACTTAATTCAACAATTTCATCTTTTCTGTGCAGGGTTGCCAGGTTTTCACAACAAAACCCACCCAATTGCTACTCAAAAGTAGCCCAATTGCGTTTCGGTGTGGGTTGGGTCCTCCTGGTAAAATTCGCTTTCCAGGGGGTAAATATCCCATTATTGGGGTCGCTTCAACCCACAGACTTGAAAACAACCTGTGACAACAGTGTTAAAGGGACAGTTCACACAAAAATGAAAATTCTGTCTTTAATTACTCATCCTCATGTTGTTCCAAACTTGTAAGACCTTTGTTCATCTTTTGATAAATCCGAGAGCTTTCTGACCCTGCATAGACAACAATACAACTGACATGTTCAAGGCCCAGAAAGGTAGTATGGACACTGTTAAAATATGTGACATTGGTGGTTCAATCGTTATTTTATGAAGCTACGAAAATACTTTTTGTGCACAAAAGAAAACAAAAATAACAACTTCAACAATTTCTTCTCTTCCGTGCAGGATTGCCAGGTTTTCACAACAAAAACCACCCAACTGCTACTCAAAACTAGCCTAATTGCATTTCAGTGGGGGCGGGTCCCCCTGGTAAAATTCGCATTTCAGGGGCTACATATCCCATTATTGGGGTCCCTTCAACCCACAGACTTAAAAACAACCTGTGACAACAGTGTTAAAGGGATAGTTCACCCAAAAATGAAAATTCTGTCATTAAGTAGTGGTTCAACCATAATGTTGTGAAGCTACGAGAATACTTTTTGTGCACAAAGAAAACAAAAATAACGATTTTATTCAACAACTTCTGGTCTTCTGTGCAGGGTTGCCAGGTTTTCACAACAAAACCTGCCCAATTGCCACTCAAAATCAGTGTGGGATCAGGAAAGGATTCGAATACGGGACACCCGAAGCACAACTGCGCCATATGTCGGCGCGAGACATGTTTTTTTAAAAGCTGAAATTAATTTTACATAGATTCTACACATACAGCTCTCTTATACGAGTGCAACGGTGATAGATGTCTATAAAATTTTTATGTAAACAAGGTCTTCTCCACATTGATGTTCTCTTTTTCCACAATATTCCAGTCCACTTCCAAAACAAATATTCACATATAATGTACTCACCCCCTTGTCATCCAAGATGTTCATGTCTTTATTTCTTCTGTCGTTAAGAAATTTTGTTTTTTGAGGAAAACATTTCAGGACTTTTCTCCATATAATGGACTGATATGGTGCCCCGAGTTTGAACTTCCAAAATACAGTTTAAATGCGGCTTCAAACGATCCCAAATGTGGTTGTAAAGAAAGGTCTTATCTAGTGAAAAGATCTGTTATTTTAATAAAAATAATACAATTTATATATTTTTTAATGCCAAACACTCGTCTTGTCTTACTCTGCCTGGACTGTTTTTTTTTTCCGGTTCATGACAGTTAGGGTATGTCGAAAAACTCCCATCTCATGTTCTCCCTCAACTTCAAAACTGTCCTATATCGCTGTTTTACCTTTTTTGTTAAGGGTGTTTGATCTTCTTTGTATGTTAACTTTGCAAAGACTGTGTCAGTACTTCTGCAGCGATGTAGGGTGATTTTGAAATGATTTTTAAAGTTGAGGGAGAAAATACGATTGGAGTTTTTCGACAAACCTTAACTGTTTTGAACTGCCTGGAATACACAGATTCCAGGCAGAGTAAGACAAGAAGTATATTAAAAAGTATATAAATTGTATTAGTTTTATAAAAATAACTAATTGTTTCACTAAGTAAGACCCTTCTTCCTCAGCTGGGATTGTTTTAAACCACATTTTGGATCGTTTGAAGCCGCATTTAAACTACATTTTGGAAGTTCAAAATCGGGGCACCATATCAGTCCATTATATGGAGAAAAATGCAGAAATGTTTTCCTCAAAAAACATTTCTTTACGACTGAAGAAAGACATGAACATCTTGAATGACAAGGGTGTGAGTACATTATCTGTGAATCTATGTTTTGGACGTGGACTTCTCCTTTAATGACAGAATTTTCATTTTTGAGTGCACTGTCTCTTTAAATCTGCCCATCTCTACTAGACTAACACGTCTTACATTTATTTTCATTATTTGGTGCTTTTAGTGCAACAACTTCAGTCCAAGGACTCAAATTTTACAGTGAACATGAAGCGGGCACCCAAAACACTCCAGAATTGTTTATTTTTATTATTTGGTGCTTTCAGTATAACAACTAAGCACCGCCATTAAAAAAGTAGACGCAATGACTCCCCTGTGTATTTTAAGTCCAGTACTTGCTTTATAGCTGCTTCTTACAACTTGTTCTCAATGTACTTTTCATAACTATTCTTGGGAGACGTCCTGAAATATTAATTCCCACATAACATTCTCACTAACCAACATTCATTTCATTCTTCTAAAGCAAATGCTTTATTAGACACACCTTCAAAAGCAGTTAAATCCAAGCACGTAAACTCGTGTTGCTTCAGATATTTTCATGTCAAACAATTTCTTTCTCTGATGTGACATTAACCGCGTTGACAAGAGCGTGTCCCGTAATGAATCCAGCCATCATTCCCTCTCAGACAGAATGCTGTATTCTGTACATGACAAGCGTAAATCAGCTCTCAATGCAACATAATCCTTTTTTCCTCACACAGCCTTGGGGCTTTTCTTCCTTCTCACACACACGGGAGCCCAGGTGTGTCTTTACAGGCTTCGGCTTTCAGAGTTATTACCGCACAATCCATCGCTGGCAGCTACAGGTACGCACACACAAGCCCGGGACCACAACAACTCTACGCTGAGATCATCAGCAGAAGACCCCGGCTAATCACCTTCAAACTCTCCATCCCGCTGATGTTGTGTAAGTGTTCAGTCGCTTTTGTTTAACCAGCTGTGCTGCTGCATCAGAATGCTATGATGTGCAAATTGTAAGTCGGTGCTCTATTGTTTTCTGTAGGGTATTTGGACTGTGATGAATCATTTCTGGTAGAAGTCGAAGCTGTTCAGTCAAGTCCTGTCCAACCACATGCTATTTGTCTTCATCTGCTGAGGTATGTGTGGAAAATATTCTGTCAAAGCTGATGTAATGATTTCTTGGTTTAGAGTATTTGGGTTATATGTGGTTTTATGTGCGTTAGTATTTAGTTTAAAATTAAAAAATGTGTTATGAGTAATTTTTTTGGGATAGTTTGTGGCTTTATTTATTTATTTAATTATTGAGAGAGAACAACCTCAACAAAATAAGGATTGTTAATGTGCAACCTTTTGTGTTTAGTCTTTTTTTATTATTAATTTACATTTTATTTGTATATTTTATATTTTCTTTATTTTATTTGACTTTGTGTTTTAGCATAATATGTTAGCAACTTAATCATTTTTTATTGTATTTTGAATCAAGTAATTTTGTTTTGTTTTAAGGTTTCAGTAACTTCTACATTTCATTTTACTTTTAATATGGCCATTTAATGTTTTTTAATAACCTATATTTTTATTTATTTGCAATGTAGTAATTTAGGTGTATTAAGACATTAAATTTAAAAAATCCCACATTTTTGAAAATATGGAAAATAAAATAAAATAATTTATTCATTCAGCTTTTTTTTTTTTTTGAAAGCGAGGCAGAAAGAACATAACCTCATCAAAATAAGAATTGTTAACATTTAATCATTTTTATTTATAATAATTTTATTTGTATATTTTATATTATCTTCATTTTATTTGACTTAATGTTTTAGCATAATATGTTAGCAACTTCTATAGTTTTTTATTGTATTTTGAATCAAGTCATTTTGTTCTAACTTTCGTTTTAATGTTTTAGTAACTTCTACATTTCATTCTACTTTTAATATGGCGTTTTAATAACCTATATTTTTATTTATTTGCAATATAGTAATTTAGGTGTATTAAATATCAAATTTAAAAAATCCCACATTTTTGAAAATATGAACATTATTATTATTACAATAAGAATTGTTAACATTTAATCTTTTTTTATTTAAAATAATTTTATTTGTATATTTTATATTTTCTTAATTTGACTGTGTTTTAATATAATATGTTTTATGTTTTTATAATTTATTTTATTGTATTTTGAATAAAGTACTTTTGTTGTAACTTTTGTTTTAAGGTTTTAGTAACATATTTGTAGATTTTCTTTTTATTTTATTTGACTTCATGTTTTATCATAATCAGAAGTGTTAATGAGTAATTTCATTCAACTTTTAGAATTTATTTTATTATATTTTGAATAGAGTAATTTTTGAATAACTAAATGTAACTAAATGTAAACCTATGTTTTTATTTAGTCACAATATAGTAATTTTGGTGTATTAAAAATATGAAATTATGAGGGCGCGCAAGAGAGAACATAACCTCAACAAAATAAGCATAGTTAATATGCATCCTTTCATGTTCAGTAACTTTTATAACTTTTTACAATTTGTATTTATTTGCAGTACAGAAATGTAGGTGTATTAAAAATATCAAATAAAAAAAAACTACATATTTTTAAAATTTAGTCACTTCATGTTTTAGACACTAATATTTTATTTTATTTGTAATATAGTGATTACAAATAATAGTGCCAAAGATATGTAAAGATATGTAAATATAATAATAATAATATAATATAATAATAATATATATATATATATATATATACACACACACACACACACTAACCAAAATTACAAACGCAACACTTTTGTTTTTGCCCCCATTTTTCATGAGCTGAACTCAAAGATCTAAAACTTTTTTCTATGTACACAAAAGGCCTATTTCTCTCAAATATTGTTCACAAATCTGTGTTAGTGAGCACTTCTCCTTTGCCGAGATAATCCATCCACCTCACAGGTGTGACATATCAAGATGCTGATTAGACAGCATGATTATTGCACAGGTGTGCCTTAGGCTGGCCACAATAAGAGGCCACTCTAAAATGTGCAGTTTTACTGTATTGGGGGGTCCGAAAACCAGTCAGTATCTGGTGTGACCACCATTTGCCACACGCAGTGCAACAGATCTCCTTCACATAGAGTTGATCAGGTTGTTGACTGTGGCCTGTGGCATGTTGGTCCACTCCTCTTCAATGGCTGTGCGAAGTTGTGTGATATTGGCAGGAACTGGAACACGCTGTCATATATGCTGATCCAGAGCATCCCAAACATGCTCAATGGGTGGCATGTCCGGTGAGTATGCTGGCCATAAAAAGAACTGGGATGTTTTCAGCTACCAGGAATTGTGTACAGATCCTTGCAACATGGGACAGTGCATTATCATACTGCAACATGAGGTGATGGTGGTGAGTGAATGGCACAACAATGGGCCTCAGGATCTTGTCACGGTATCTCCGTGCATTCAAAATGCCATCAATAAACTGCACCTGTGTTCATTGTCCATAACATTCGCCTGCCCATACCATAACCCCACCGCCACCATGGGCCACTTGATCCACAACACTGACACCAGGAAACCGCTCACCCACACAACGCCATACATGCTGTCGGCCATCTGTCCTGTACAGTGAAAACCGGTATTCATCCATGAAGAGAGCACCTCTCCAAAGTGCCAGACGCCATCGAATGTGAGCATTTGCCCACTCAAGTTGGTTACGACGACGAACTGCAGTCAGGTCAAGACCCCGATGAGGATGACGAGCATGCAGATGAGCTTCCCTAAGACGGTTTCTGACAGTTTGTGCAGAAATTATTTGGTTATGCAAACCGATTGTTGCAGCAGCTGTCCGGGTGGCTGGTCTCAGAAGATCTTGGAGGTGAAGATGCTGGATGCGGAGGTCCTGGGCTGGTGTGGTTACACATGGTCTGTGGTTGTGAGGCCGGTTGGATGTACTGCCAAATTCTCTGAAATGACTTTGGAGACGGCTTATGGTAGAGAAATGAACATTCAATTCACGGGCAACAGCTCTGGTGGACATCCCTGCAGTCAGCATGCCAACTGCTCGCTCTCTTAAAACTTAGGACATCTGTGGCATTGCGCTGTGTGATAAAACTGCACATTTTAGAGTGGCCTTTTATTGTGGCCAGCCTAAGGCACACCTGTGCAATAATCATGCTGTCTAATCAGCATCTTGATATACCACACCTGTGAGGTGGATGGATTATCTCAGCAAAGAAGAAGTGCTCACTAACACAGATTTAGACAGATTTGTGTACAATATTTGAGAGAAACAGGCCTTTTGTGTACATAGAAAAAGTTTTAGATCTTTGAGTTCAACTCATGAAAAATGGGGGCAAAAACAAAAGTGTTGCATTTATAATTTTGGTCAGTGTATATGTATCTATATCTATATCTATCTATCTATCTATCTATCTATATAATATTAATTTACTTAGAGGTAATTAAATTAAGTTAATGAGAGATAAGCTGTCCTGTCCGGATAAAATAAGTAATTCTATAACAAATTTTAGCACAATTTGGTTAATTTGAATGCAGTACCAACTACTACAGGCCATGCTGTGTGCATTGCTTAAAAGCAAATCTAATGCTATAATGACAGTCCTGTTCTTGCATGTTTTAAATTTCTGTGTTTCATCACAACAGAAGGCCACCTGTACTTCCAGGGCTGTTGCCACATAAATGCATTGTGGATTTTCTTGAATGAAACTGGACTAATGCATTGTGCTGAATGATCTATGCTGTGTTTAAAAAAAAGACTCTTCTTCTTTGTGCCATAGACATAGTGAAAATGATCAAATTACAGGCTCATCTCACAATACTGAAGTTAATGGAGGTCTTTTAGAGCAGCAGCTCTAGAGCAGCAGACCCAGATTTTATAGCAGACAAAAAGTGGACACCCAAAAAACATTTTTTTTTTTATTTTGGTTTTAATAACCTATTTAGTAATTTAGTTATATAGTATTGCTAATAACATGCTACTCATGCTAGAAACATGTTACCAACATGCTAGTAACATGCTAATCATGCTAGAATCATCATAGTAACTTGCTAATCATGTTAGCAACAAGTTATTAACATGCTAATAATGCTAGAATCATCCTAGTAACTTGCTAATCATGCTAGAAACATGCTGATAACATGTTAATCATGCTAGAATCATGCTAGTAACACGCTGTTCATGCTATTAACATGCTAATCATGCTAAATGCAATATGCTAGTACGTTGTTACTAATGCTAACAACATGTTAATCATGCTAGAAACATGTTAATAACATGTTAATCATGCTAGAATCATGCTATTAATGCTAGTAGCATGCTAATCATGCTAACACCATACTAGAAACTTGCTAGCAACATGCTAGTAAATTGTTACTCATGTAACAACATGCCAGTAACATGCTAGTCATGCTAAAAACATGCTAATCATGCTAACACCATACTAGCAACGTGCTAATCATGTTAGAAATTGCTAACAACATACTAGTAATGTTAATCATGCTAGAAACATGCTATTCATGCTAGTAACATGTTAATTATGCTAACAGCATACTAGTAACATGCTAATCATGTTAGAAACATGCTAGCAACATGCTAGTAACTTGTTAATCATGCTAGAATCATGCTAGTAACTTGCTAATCATGCTAGCAACATGCTATTAACATGCTAATAATGTTAGGATCATGCTAGTAACTTGCTAATCATGCTAGAATCATGCTAGTAATATGCTGATCATGCTAGAAACAGGTAACAACATACTAGTAACATGCAAACAACATGCTAATCATGCTAGGTAACATGCTATTCATGCTAGTAACATGCTAATCATGCTAACAGCATACTAGTAACATGCTAATCATGTTAGAAACATGCTATCAACATGCTAGTAACTTGTTAATCATGCTAGAATCATGCTAGTAACTTGTTAATCATGCTAGCAACATGTTATTTACATGCTAATAATGTTAGGATCATGCTAGTAACTTGCTAATCATGCTAGAATCATGCTAGTAATATGCTGATCATGCTAGAAACATCCCCAGGTACTCTAGCAACTGCATAGCAACACCTTAGCAATCACCCCTAGCAACTAACTTTAAAACTACTTTAAACTTCAAACTAGTTAAACTTCAAACTGGAAACCTTCAAACTTCAAGCTTTTAAAAACTACACTACCGTTCAAAAATTTGGGGTCAGTACATTTTTATTGTTTCTTTTTTTTTTTTTAAGAAATTAATACTTTTATTCACCAAGGATGTATTAAGTTAATAATTAAAAGTTTATTAAAAGTTAATAATAAATAATTTACATTGTTATAAAATATTTATATTTTGAATAAACACTGTACTTTTTAAACTTGTTATTCATGAAAGAATCCTGAAAAAAAAAAATCACAGGTTCCAAAAAATATTTGGCAGCACAACTGTTGATATTATCCAACATTGATCATTCTAATAATAAATCCGCATATTAGAATGATTTCTGAAGGATCATGTGACACTTAAGACTGGAGTAACAGCTGATAAAAATTCAGCTTTTCATCACAGGAATAAATTCTATTTTAAAGTATGTTAAAATAAAAAACATTATTTTATATTGTAAAAACATTTTGCAGTATTACTGTTTTTTTTTCTATATTTTTAATCAAATAAATGCAGCCTTGATGAGCATAAGAGACTTCTTTAAAGACTATTACAAGTCTTACTGACCCCAAACTTTTGAACGGTAGTGTTCTTCAAACTTTTTCAAGACAACTTAGTTTGTCTACGAACTTTACTACTTAGTTTATGTATTAATCTATCTTACTGTATGATGCAATTTTTTTATTTTATATATATTTTTTGTTTTAGTAATCTATTTTTTTGTTGCAAGTAATTTAGTTGTATTAAAATATATATTTTCTACAGGAATAAAATTATACATATAACATTTATAAATTGAAATAAATATATTTTTACATTTATTAGAAGAAATTCTATTCATATCCAGCTAAATGACAAATCCAAGTACAGAATATCCAAATATATTCTGATTAATAGTGCAAATAAAGTGCTGATAAATGCAGTCAAGATGCTCTCAAGGTGTTCATCTGATTGCTCGTACTTGACATTTTGATTGCAGAATACTCGATGAGGAAAACGTTTTGACACCTTGCTTTAATTAAAGCGGTAGTAAACCTTGGAGCAAGGGCTGACATATTTCTCACATTGATTTTGTATCACATTCCTCCTCCTCCATTCATTCATCCATCCATCCTTTCTCTCTCTCTCCTCCTGCACCCTTTTGTCCCACAGGTCCAGCTATGCTGATCCAATTGGAGACATCAGCATTCCTGCTCCTCTGTAAGTCTGCTCGAGTCTTTGACATTGCTGCAAGCTGACAGTGAAATTACCCCATGAGCCCAATCATGGGAAACATGTGATCACTTGCCACCCTTGGACTGAATTTTTTCCCCCCACTTGTTGACACTTGAATCCTCTAACATGCAAGATGTCTTTAGTTGTATATTTTTCTACATATTTCTTTAATTTACATAGCAAAACCAGTTTAAACAAATCACTGTCACTTGACATTTAGTAGTTGTTCTGGCTCATACTTGTGTTAGTTTTGTCCTGGTTTTATTCTGGAGAATTAGTGAAGTAATTCAAGCGATAATTACTTTTAAGCTGCAAACTGCAGTCTAGTTTCTAGAGAGAAATAAAAGATTATGTTCTTATGTAATTGTTTTTGTAAGTAGTGCAGGGATGATGCATTTTTGTAGGCCGAAGCCCCGAAACAAGTTAGCCTTTTCATTTTTGAATGGGTTTTGGTTAAATGCCTGGAACAAACATCTACTCAGAGCCTTATTGTGTTTGTAATCACGCTCTTAAACTATTCTAACTAAAACTTTTAGAGAAAATGTTGCTAAAACTAAAAGAGTTGCTTTATATTTTCAATGTGTTTATCTGTTTAGTCACGCCAGGGGAGTTTGGTCCATATAAGCTGTGAATGATCTGCATATTCAGGCCATTTGAGAGAATAAGTTTGGAGACTGGCTGAATATTTAAATAACCATAAATTCCCTTGTTATTTGGGGTGTAGCATAAGGCTTACTTAATAAAATATTGGGAATACATATGTGACTGTCCACAAATAATTTTTTTTTCGAAAGTCCACAGAAAAACGTTCTTCGTATAGTTTTTGGCATAGACAAAGTTTGTTTATATGGAAGCCCGGTTTCGCCATTAAATAAAAAATGAAAAGTTGTGACTTTTTATCTTGCAATTCTGACCTTCTTCTCAGTTATGAAGTCAAAATTTCAAGATATAAAATCGTTATTACAAGTTAAAAATTCACAACTGCAAGATATAACCAGTCAGTTATAAAGTTAGTCAGTTATATCTCGCAAATCTAACTTTATTTCTTGCAATTGCGAGTTTATATTCCGCAATTCTGACTTTATAACTCGCAATTATGAGTTTGTATCACGCAATTCTGAGAAAAAAAGTCAGAATTACCAGTTTATATCTCATAATTATGACTTAATTTCTCATAATTGTGAGAAAAAAGTCAGATTTGTGAGATATAAATGCAACTCTGAGTATTTAAAGTATTTATTTCTTGCAATTGTAAATTTATATTCCGCAGTTCTTTTTTCTCACAATTCTGAATTTATAACTCACAATTGTTTGTATCATGTAATTCTGAGGAAAAAAGTCAGAATTAATAGTTTATATCTTGCAATTATGACTTCATGACTTGCAATCGTAAGTTTGTATCATGCAATTCTGAGAAACAAAGTTTGAATTACCAGTTTAGATCTCGCAATTCTTTTTTCTCAAAATTCTGACTTTATAACTCGCAATTGTGAGTTTATATCCTGCAATACTAAGAAAAAAGTCAGAATTGCAAGACATAAACGCAATTTTGAGAAAAAAAGTCAGAACTGTGAGATATAAGGTTGCAATTCTGACTTTATTTCTTGCAATTGTAAGTTTATATCCCACAATTCTTTTTTCTCACAATTTTGACTTTATAACTCACAATTGCAAGTTTGTATCATGCAGCTCTTAGAAAAAAGTCAGAAGTTTATATCTCAATTCTGATGTAATTTTTCGCAATTGCGAGTTTTTTCTTGCAATTCTTTTTTCTTGCAATTCTGACTTTATAACTTGCAATTATATCAATGTAGCAAGTTTGTATCATGCAGTTCTGAGAAAAAAAAGTCTGAATTACCAGATCATATCCCGCAATTCTTTTTTCTCACAATTCTTTGTACCATGCAATTCTGTGAAAAAAGTCAGAATTGCAAGATAAAAGGTCACAACTCTGACTTTATTCCTTGCAATTGCAAGTTTATATCCTGCAAATCTTTTTTTCTCACAATTCTTTATAACTTGCAATTGTATTGTGCAATTCTGGGAAAAAAAGTCTAAATTACCAGTTTATCTCACAATTATGACTTACAATAGCGAGTTTGTATCATGCAGTTCTTAGAAAAAAGTCAGAATTACCAGTTTATATCTTCCAATTCTGACATTATTTCTCACAATTGCGAGTTTTTTCTCGCAATTCTTTTTTCTTGCAATTCTGACTTTATAACTTGCAATTATATCAATGTAGCAAAGTTTGTATCATGCAGTTCTAAGAAAAAAAGTCTGAATTACCAGATTATATCCCGCAATTCTTTTTTTTCTCACAATTCTTTGTATCATGCAATTCTGTGAAAAAAGTCAGAATTGCAAGATAAAAGGTCACAATTCTGACTTTATAACTCGCAATAGCAAGTTTGTATCATGCAATAATGAGAAAAAAAGTCAGAATTGTGAGAAAAGAGGTCACAACTCTGACTTTATTTCTTGCAATTGTGAGTTTGTATCACACAATTCTTTCTCACAATTTTGAGTTTATAACTCACAATTGTAAGTTTGTGTCATGCAATTCTCAGAAACAATTGCAATTGCGAGTTTGTATCACGTAATTCTGAGGAAAAAAAGTCAGAATTTCTCAGAATTGCTGGTTATATCTTGCAATTCTGACATTATTTCTCACAATTGCGAGTTTTTATCTCACAATTCTTTTTTTCTCGCAATTCTGACTTTTTAACTCAAAATTGTATTATCAATTCTGAGTGAAAAAAGTCTGAATTACCAGTTTATATCTCACAATTCTGACTTTATAACTCAAAATTGCAATCACCAAAAATCAGAATTGCAATATGTAAACTCAAAACCGGGAGAAAAAAATGTCAGAATTGTGAGATAAAAAGTCACAATTACCTTTTTTTTCAGTGTTGGAAACAGGCTTCCATAAGTTGTAGGTACAAACAGGAAGAAGTCCATTCACTTCTTTTTTTAATCCAGCCAAAACCTAAACAGTCTCAATTATCAAGCTGTGGGCTGGGCCTGAGCAGCATGAGGTCATACTGCTCAGGCCCCACCCACGACCGCTGACAGACTGTATTAGCATATTTCCACCCTCAGCCAGTCGTACACTGTCCGCCATTTTCACCATGCTCGAGCAGCTATAGCAGCCACAATGTCTCGTAAGCAATAACGGGTACTTTGTAGTTGGATGTAGAAGTAAACATAAGAGTCTTAATTTTCTCCAGACATCAAAGCCACTGAGGACGCGGGAAAATTCATTTAGTTTTTGATGGTAATGCGCCACTGAATACACAAAAAAGAGAGGGGCGGGGTAAGCAGAGCTCACAAGCATTTAAAGAGAGGCATGCACTGTAACGGGTTGCTGTGAACATAGCTGTATTTTACAACATAAAAACCGTGTTTTACACTACCATTGAGGAATTTTAACCAAAGTATGTTACAGATATTTCATGAAGATCCTAAAGAATAATACCAACTTGGGCATCCAATGTTCACGATTTCCTCCTTGCTGTTGAGTAGCAGGTTAAATTGGATGTCATCAGATGTCCATTTTCCACAAGTTGGTATGATTCTTTAGGGTCTTCATGAAATGTCTGCAACATACTATAGTTAAAATTCCTCAGTGGTCATGCAAAACAACACCCTTTTTACCTTGTCCAAAACAGCTCTGTTCACAGCGACTTGTTTCAGTGCATGTCTCTTTAAATGAGCTACTGCTCACCCCTCCCTTTACCCATTTTTTGTGTATTTGTCACATCATAAACAAAACTAATCCACTGCATCCTCATTGGCTCTGATGTTGTGAGAAAATGAAGACTCTTACGTTCACTTTTACATTCTTTAATTGAGGGGAAGGAGCATTTTTAGTCTAGAGAGCATTTGATTAGAGACCAATTTGGAGTACAGGATGAGTCATCAATATGCAGCTAACGTTATTACTTTAAGTTTACCTAATGTGAAACCTGGTATAGCTGAACCTTTTTTTAATTTTTAGTGATAGCAGCTCCAGTCCGCCTTCAGGACGAATGTGTGGGGAATTCATGTTATCCTAACCTCGGTGACCTCATGGTGGGCCGTGCCGCCCAGCTCACGGCTTCCTCCACCTGTGGACTCCACAGACCACAAAACTATTGCATCCTGGGATACCTAGAGGTCAGTTG
Source organism: Labeo catla (assembly GCA_012976165.1). Taxonomy (NCBI): domain Eukaryota; kingdom Metazoa; phylum Chordata; class Actinopteri; order Cypriniformes; family Cyprinidae; genus Labeo; species Labeo catla. The sequence goes on along the minus strand of VONZ01000490.1, from coordinate 60,063 downwards.
TCAAAAGCGCAACACTTCAAGAGGTCCGAATGTCAGTGTTGTGGTTTAAAATATGTATGTCTTCAGAGTATCAAACCAGAAATGAAAGAGTTGCTCCCAGAACTTTACTTGTTTGGTTTGCAGGAAAAGACTTTGCTGGATTTTGGTAGCACACATGACTTTGAAACTCTGAAAAAATATTTGAAAAAAGATCACAAATTCAAGGTTGTAAATTCCCAAGTCCTTGAACCCTGAAGCAACAGCATTTCCCTCAGGACTCCGAGTACAGTTTTCTCAGACATATTTGCATAACATCTTCCCAATCCAAACTACCCAGAATACAGTTCATCCCAAAGTGATCTCTTTTCAGCACCCACACTGAAATTAAAAAGAGACGGCATGCTTTTTTCTCTTTTTTCAGTGTGGATTGACAGCGCTCTGGCCGACCCTTTGGGTAATACATACTACAGACAAGTTCTGATGTGCCTCCCTGAGCTGTCGTATAGGTCATTACCTCTTCTCTGCCACAAGACTAATTTATGCCTGTTTCCATATTCCCCTTTCCTCCCGCCCCATACCCTCGGCGCTGTCTATACAGGTGATAAAGCTGGTATGTGGGTGTGTCGTTCAGCACTCATTTTGTATATTTACACTTTTTTTTTTGGCCTGAAGAGCGGTGCCTCCAATAACAGGCAGTATAAATAAAAGGAAGCTGCATAAACACTGCATGCATTTGGTTAAGATGGTTTCTCAGGTGTTGAGAATGAGATTATTGATGTGATGGACAGCTCTTGTTCATACATGCCCGCAACGAAGACGTACCCCTGCATATCCCCCCTTATTGTCACCACTATATTCAGGAAATTCTTGTTATTTTGTGCCAGGAGACACTAATTACATAGAATAATACATTACTGCACGAGTTTCTGCGACTCACTCCCTGCTGAGGATAAGAATAATTCACTCAGTCTTTATTTGTTCATTTTCTCATGTTGTTCCAAACCCGTAGAAGCCTCTTTCTTGCATGGAACACAAAAGGTGTTTTTTTTTAGAACATCCTGGTGGGTCTTTTCAATATAATAAAAGTGAATGAAGACTGCAGTTGTCAAGCTCCAAAGTAAACCCAATAAAAGTAGACCCTGTGCACTATCTTCCAAGTCTTCTGAAACCATTCGCTGGTTTTGTGTGAAGAACAGACTGAAAAGTCCTTATTCAATTAAAATCTTGCAAGTTCTTGGCAAGTTCATGAGAGAAGTAGTGCTCAATCTGTGAACAAATCATTATTTTCAGGCCAGAGAAACTATATTAGTTCACTTTCAGAATAAAGATTGTTTTTGAAAAGAAATGAAGGTTTTTGAGGAAAACATTCCAGGATTTTTCTCCATATATTGGACTTCAATGGAGATCAGTGGGTTGAACGTCCAAATTGCAGTTTCAATGCATCGTCAAAGGGCTCTACACAAACCCAGTCGAGGAATAAGGGTCTTATCTAGTGAAACAATTGGTCATTTTCTGAAAAAAATAAATATTTATATACTTTTAACCACAAATGCTCATCTTGCACTAGTTTGACCTCACACATTATGTAATCATGTTGGAAAAGACACGCGGTCTGTGTACTTTGGTTTCAATCTCATTTTCTCCTCCAACTTCAAAATCATCCGACGTCCTTGTTTTACCTTTTTTTCTAAAGGGCGTTTGACTTTCTTTGCACTTTCGCTTTGTAAACACTTGGGCAGTACTCCGTGAGGTCGAGCTAGTGCAAGATTTGAGGTTAAAATTTTTAAAGTATTTACATTTTTTTTAGAAAACGACCAATCGTTTTGCTAGACAAGACCCTTATTCCTTGGCTGGGATCGTGTAGAGCCCTTTGAAGCTGCACTGAAACTGCAGTTTGGACCTTCAGCTCATTAAAGTCCACTATATGGAGAAATGTCCTGGAATGTTTTTCTCAAAAACCTTCATTTCTTTTCAACTGAAGAAGGAAAGACATGAACATCTTGGATGACATGGGGGTGAGTACATTATCAGGAAATTTTTATTCTGGAAGTGGACTAATCCAACCAACTATGGTTGCAAACTCTGATGTTACCAACATTCAGTATTTCACAAGACCATAGTTCCACCAAATAAACAACCAAACATCTGGGAATAAAGCAAAACAACAGAGAACAAAACCTATCAAAGTAGTCCTGAGATGCCATGCTTGCTATTTACAGCTATGATCTGACATTAATTTGATCTCAAAATGCTTATTAGCAAAAGTTATTACCCCACCAGTTCATGAAGCTCTCACCCAATGAGCTGATGATCTGAATCAGGTGTGTTAAAATGTGGGTCCCCAGGACCAGGATTTAAACCACTTAGTGACTGCTGTCTGGATGTGAAGAGACTTTCAACCAGCATGACAAAAATGTTTTTGAACCAAATCACCTACGCTGCTTTTAAAAGAAACGTTTACTTCCAGAACAAAAATTTACAGATAATCTACTCACCCCCTTGTCATCCAAGATGTTATTATGTTTTTTGAGGAAAACATCTCAGGATTTTTCTCCATATAGTGGACTTCAATGGTGCTCACGAGTTTGAACTTCCAAAATGTAGTTTAAATGCGCAAAGGGCTCTAAACGATCCCAGCCGAGGAAGAAGCATCTTATCTAGCGATGTTATTTATTGGTTATTTTCTAAAAAAAAAATTGTTTTTCAGAATTTATATACTTTTTAACCTCAAATGCTTGTCTTGTCTAACTCTGCGATGTGCATGTGAACTCTGTGTAATCCAGGTCAATACAATTAGAGTAGGTCGAAAAACTCCCATCTCATTTTCTCCTCCAACTTCAAAATCATCCTACATTGCTGTTTTACCTTTTTTTGTAAAGGCTGTTTGACCCTCCTTGCACGTTCACTTTGTAAACACTGGGTTGGTGCTTCTGCAGCGATGGAGAATATGAGATGGGAGTTTTTCAACATACCCAAACTGTACTGACCCAGATTACACAGAGTTTGCATGCGCATCACAGAGCTAGACAGGATGAGCATTTAAGGTTTAAAAGTACATAAATTGTACATTTCTTCTAAAATAACTGATCTTTTTGCTAGATAAGACCCTTCTTCCTCAGCTGGGATCATTTAGAGCCCACTGAAGCTGCATTAAAACTGCATTTTGGAAGTTCAAACTCACAGGCACCATATAAGTCCTCTATACGGGGAGAAATTCTGGAAAGTTTTCCTCAAGAAAAATTATTTCTTTACGACTGAAGAAAGAAAGACATGAACATCTTGGATGACAAGGGGGTGAGTAAATTACCTGTACATTTTTGTTAATTCTGTACAACTTCTCCTTTAAGCAGCAAGTTATGTTGTTGTTTGTGAAATGCACCCCTGAATGAATCTGATCTTGTTCTCGAGTTCAGGTCATTGACCAGCCTAAAAACTGTTAATGGAGCAAAAAACCAATTTTTTTGTTAATCACACTAAAGTTATTACACATTGCCATTTAAAAGACATTATTGCCCCTTATCTCAAAACTCAGAATGAGCGCAAGTGCTTCATCTGTGACTCCAGGAGCCCCTACAATCTCCACCATAATTCTAACAGCCATCGCATTGAGAACATCATCACTACCTTCCAACCTGAACGCAAGATGAGTTGGTGGCAGTCCGAGAATGGTGCGTTCCATCTTTGCATGAACTTAATGTATGGTAAAATACTACTGGTATTAAGCATTAATTTCACTTAATTCCAAAATCCCAGGTGTCCATGAAGTCAGCATTCAGTTGGATCTGGAATCAATGTTTCAGTTTAGCCATCTGATATTGACGTTCAAGGTATGTTTAACACTTTCCATACGACAGACCTAATTGATATTTTATTTGATAAGAAATACTCTTAAACAGAGTTTCCGGCCTGCTGCCATGTTGGTTGAGAGGTCGAAAGACTTCGGGAAAACTTGGAAGGTTTTTCGTTACTTTGCGGAAGACTGCGCCAACTCATTCCCCGGTATCTCTGAGGGGCCAGCAGATAGTCTTGATGACCTTATCTGCGACAGTCGCTACTCTGGGACAGAGCCGTCCACCGATGGAGAGGTATATTCAGAGCAATCCCGAATTAATCCAACCTCTTCAATTAGTTTATAACTACATTTCAAGTTTATTCTTCCTGTGCTTTCCATTCAGGTGGTGTTGAAAGCCCTGGATCCCAGTTTTGACATCCATGATCCATACGACCCTACTGTACAAGGTTCTTATCTCGTTTGAAGATGTTTTGTTTGTTTTAGAAATACGACAGTAATAAAAATGTCAAGCCAGGATGATGCCTAAAGGCATGTCCAACAAGCGAAAGGCCTCGATAACTAAATGAGGAGCTCACTGTGAGCTAGACACTTTGAAAAATTCACTGTAAAAATAATTTATGCTGTTCAAACTTGTCATAGTGAGTTCCACTGGTTCTTTGAAGGAAAGTTTCTTTTTCAGGAACCAGATCTTAAGTGATGTACTGATACTGACGGTCTATATCATGGTGAATACCAATAAAATCTCTGACTTACTTCTCATGGACTTCAGAGTTGATCACCCTGACGAACCTGCGAGTAAACCTCACCCGTTTGATCACCCTGGGCGATATGTTGCTCACACGACGGAGGAGGAACCCACAGGATAAATACTATTATGCCCTGTATGAGATGGTGGTTCGAGGGAGCTGTTTCTGCAATGGCCATGCCAGGCAGTGCATTCCTGTAGACGGCACACGTGGAGATACCTTCAGTGAGCCTGGCATGGTGAGCATACTCCTGCAAGAACGAAAATCACATTTGAGACCCATTAAAATCTGAACTGCTTTTCCGAGACAGCATTGAAATTAAATGGAGATTAATGGAGACATTACATTTCTCCTGAGCCCGGACAGACTCATAAGTGTCTTATTTACGCTTTCAGAAGAGATCTTAAAAGAATAGTTCTCCCAAAAATAAAAAATTCAGTCATTAGTAAATCACCCTTGTGTCGTTCCAAGTCAGTAAGATCTTCGTTCATCTTCAGAACACAAATTAAGATATTTTTGATGAACTTCAAGAGCTTCCACCAAAAAATGAATACAGTATAGTCACATTCTTTCTTGCTGACACCATTTCTAAAAAAATATGTATAAATGTATTTAACCTTTATAGGGCAGTTAACAATAATCACTACCTGTCAGGCTGCAGTCTAGTAAAAAAGGTCTTGCTCTGCTTTTATATGAGACTGCTTTTATTCTTAAATTAGTAGCTTAGTTTAAAGAAATTATGCATGCTTTATAATAATTGTCTTTTTTATGATCCTTTGATTTTCACTTCTTCTGTCTTTGCTTAAGGTGCATGGTAGATGTGTTTGCCAACACAACACCGCAGGGTACAACTGTGAGCGCTGTCAAGACTTCTACCATGATGCCCCCTGGAGGCCAGCTGGAAAAACAGACTCGGATGTTTGCAGAAGTACGCGGCACTTAGCCAGACTGTTGATAGATTACACAAAAATGAAAAATCTATCATTAATTACTCACTCTTATGTCGTACCAAACCTGAAGGACCTTTGTTCATCTTTGAAACACAAATTAAAATATTTTTGATGAAATCTGAGAGCGTTCTGACCCTGGAAAGACAGTAACGCAACTACCACATTCAAGGCCCAGAAAGGTAGTAAGGACATCGTTAATATACTCCATGTGACATGAGTGGTTCAACTGTATTTTATGAAGCTACGAGAAACTTTTTGTGCACAAAGAAAACAAAAACAATAACTTTATTCAACAATTTCTTCTCTTCTGCGTCAGTCGTGGTTTCATAAAAGAATTTTATAGCCTAATAAAATTCAGGTTGAACCACATGGACTATTTTAACAATGTCCTTACTACCTTTCTGGGCCTTGAACGTGTCAGTTGCATTGCTGTTTATGCAAAGTCAGAAATCTCTCGGATTTCATCAAAAATATCTTAATTTGAGTTCCGAAGATGAACAAAGGTCTTACGGGTTTGGAGCGACATTGGAAGCCCAAATGTAACTCTTCCTTTAATGTTTTAGGGTGTAACTGTCATGGTCATTCGGAGAAGTGTCACTTTGACTTAGCACGCTATCTGGCCACTGGTGGGGTTAGTGGTGGTGTGTGTGATGACTGCAGGAACAACCGTGTTGGATCCCAGTGTGAGCTGTGTGGGCCGTATTACTACCAGGACCCTCAGCGCTCTGTGGACGACCCCAACGCTTGTATACGTGAGTGACCTGGTGAATAATAAAATTCTCTAGACGTACTAAGAAATTATTCTGCTGTATATTTTTATTGTTGTCCTCTAAAATAATCATTCCATTAGGTCCGGTGGAAAGGGTACTTAGATGTTTTTTTTTTATTTATATTTATTAATTTAGCAGATGCTTTTATCCAAAGTGATTTACAAATGAGCAATACAAGTGATTAATCATAAAGAGCCAAATAACAAAGTAAATAACTTTTCAAGATGCAGTTAAGTAGTCCCAGAAGAGATGAGTTTCCAGCTGTCTCTTGAATATAAGCATTAAAGATGAAGGTGGGAAGATCATTCCACCGGAAAGTGACTTTGTCTCTCTGTGATGGTATCACAAGATGTTGCTTACCCACCGACCTCAGGTTTTTGGAGTGGATGTAGACTTGTAAGAGCAAGTACACTCTAAAAAATGCTGGGTTAAAAACAACCCAACTTGAGTTATTTGGCAACCCGGCGCTGGGTAAATATTGGTCAGAAGACATGCTGGGTTATTTTGAGCCAGCTGGTTGGGTTAACTCTTTTACCAAACATGCTGGGTTGTTTTATATAAGTCAACTATTGTTTAAAAATTATTAAATTGCTGGTTTAAAATGAACTGGAACTGAAAACACACAGAATTACTAGAGGCAACAGCAATAATCAAAAGATGAACATTTATTGTACAAGAACACATGGACAAAATACAAGACAAATTGAATTTATTTGGGTGAATACAGCATAGTTTATAATATTACATACATTTAAACTCCTTTAACAAGCATTTTAGAGATAAAAAAATATAACATTTAAAAGTAGAATTTTAGAGACAGGCTCAACCCAGCGGTTGGGTAGAAAAAAATAACCCAGCGTTAAAAAAATGACCCAGCAAGTTAAGAAGTTACAGAAAAACTACCCAGCACCTGGTTAAAAATATAAAAAATAACCCAATAAAATGACCTAACAAGTTGAACCCAGCATTTGGGTTAAAAAAAAAACCTAACACCTGGGTAAAAATATTAAAAATAACTCAATAAAATGACCCAATGGGCTGAACCCAGCATTTGGGTTATTAAAATAACCCAGCATTTTTAGAGTGTAGGAGGGTGTGGGGCCTGTGGTTGATCTGTAAGCAAGAATTAATGTCATTAACTTCGAGTTCTGCAAGCTGCAACTGATAGCCAGTGCAGAGAGATAAAGAGACCCTTCTGGGCTTGTTGAAGACCAGTTGAGCTACTGTGTTCTGAATCATTTGTAGATATTTGATTGCACGTGATGGAAGTCCAGCCAGAAGAGTACTGCAATAGTCCAGCCTGGAAATGATAAGGCCTAGACAAGAAGTTGTACAGCATTCTTTCTGATGTTTCCTATCCAGCTTGCGAATGTAATCCTGATGGCTCAGTGGACCGTGGTCTGTGCGATCCAGTGACTGGCCAGTGCGTATGTAAACAAAACGTTGAAGGAGAGCGCTGTGACCGCTGCAAGTTTGGGTTCTACGGGTTTAGCCGGAATGACCCTAATGGCTGTCAGTGTAAGTATTTATTCACCCACAGAATGGGACTCAACTGGTGCATTACATCCTCATACATACTCAATGTGTTAAAGTGAGTTTGAATATCTAAATGTTCTTGCTTTGAGCTATTTGCAGAAGGTATGCATCTGCTTAAAAACTTTTTATCTAATGCTTCTTCTCTTACAAATGTTCAGTGTGTAGGTGTAATTTTATGGGAACTATAAGCACTGGCAACCCTTGTGATCAGACAACGGGAACATGCATCTGTGAGCCATTTGCTTTTGGTCCACAGTGTGACCAGTGTCTGGTGAGCTGAACCTCTCCATTAGACCACAGTATATAAACTTACAGAAATATTTCACCCAAAAATTAATTTCTGTCATTAATTACTTACCCTCATATCATACCTAACCTGGAAGAGGTTCATCTTCAGAGTGCAAATGAAGATATTTTTGATGAAATCCGAGAGCTTTCTGACCCTGCATAGCCAGTAACGCAACTGACATGTTCAAGGCCCAGAAAGGTAGTAAGGACGTTGTTAAAATAGCCCATGTGACATCAGTGGTTCAAACATAATGTTATGAAGCTTTGGTGTGCAAAGAAAGCAAAAATATCAACTTTCTTCAACACTGTCAGTGCACTTTCACAAGAATACTGTGGAATTGTTAAATAAAGTCACTATTTTTGTTTTCTTTGCGTACAAAAAGTATTCTCATAGCTTCATAGAATTAAGGTTGAACCTCTAATGTAACATTAACTATTTTAACACTGTCCTTGTTACCTTTCTGGGCCTTACATGTGGTAGTTGCATTGGTGTCTATGCAGGGTCAGAAAGCTCTTGGATTTCACCAGAAATATCCAAAGATGAACGAAAGTCTTATGGGTTCGGAACGTCATGAAGGTGAGTAACTAATGACAGAATTTTCATTTGTGACCCTGGACCACAAACCCAGTTATAAGGGACCGTTTTTTAAAATTAAGATTTATACATCACCTAAAAGCTGAATCTGAGGATTCTGAGGGTGCAAAAAAATATTAAGAAAATCGCCTTTAAAGATGTCTAAATGAAGTTCTTAGCAATGAATATTACTAATCAGAAATTAAGTTTTGATATATTTACAGTAGAAAATTTACAAAATATTTTCATGAAACATCTTTACTTAATATCCTAATGATTTTTGGCATAAAAGAAAAATATCATTTTGACCCATGCAATGTATTTTTAGCTATTGCTACAAATATACCTGTGCTACTTACGACTGGTTTTATTGTCCAGACTGACATTTTTAGATGAACTAACCCTTTAAATAGTCATTTATGATTGGAAATGTTAATATTCTACTATGTTGTCCAATTTTCCAGCCAGGTTACTGGGGTCTGGGAAACACAGTCTATGGCTGCTTACCCTGCGACTGTGACATTGGAGGCGCATTGAGAACAAAGTATGATACTACAGTTTCTTTTCTAGAGCAAACCACTGATTAATTGTTTACAAGTCTATATGTGCATATTCACTTCACACAGATGTTCCTCGGTGCATGGCCAATGTGAATGCAGGCCTAACATGGTAGGCCGCAAATGTAGTGAGCCGGCCCCTGGATATTTCCTGGCTCCTCTTGATTTCTATATCTATGAGGCTGAACATGCAGCACCTCTGGTGAGAAACTAGGACTGTCCTGATGTGATTTTTGTACTACATTATATTCTTAATCACTCATAAGAATGAAAAGACTCTCATGACCATCATTTTGGTTCCACAGGTAGAAATCTCTCCATTTATACAAGCCCCTCCATTGGTGTACCCCCCAGAACAGATACCTGTACGACCAACCAAGCTCCCTCTCTGTCCCTCTGTTTCGAAACCCTCCCCAGTACCTTATAAACAAACCGAACCCCCAGTGGTGAAGCCATCTCCAACCCCATACAACCCCCATGTCACACTACCCATCTGTGAGCACTACTACAGACAGAGGGGTTATGACTTCAAGATCAGTAATGGCAGGGTTGTGGTGGTCAAACGTGAGAAACGAAGAACTCGAAGACGAAGACAAGGCCAGGTAAAGCCTGAACTGTTACATAAACATCCTGTCCAAGTTATATTGCTATTTATATTGTCTTGATTGATTTTGTGCAGAGGACAATCCCCTTTGAACCAGGCTCACCTCTTCAGATCATCCTGCGACAGCGCGCACCAAATCAACCCATCACTTGGACTGGACCGGGTTTTGTGCGAGTTCAGGATGGGGCTGGACTTAGGTTTAATGTCAGCTATATACCAGCTACTCTTGACTACTATGTAATTGTCCGCTATGAACCAGAGGTTGGCCAGTCTTTTCATTCAATATTTGAATGTCAATGTTTGTTTGAAATGTTTTGGTCGATTTCACATTTATGTATTCTAAATGTTGTCTTTGCAGTCCACCGATGATTGGACAGCTATCGTGAATGTTGTATCATTTGGATCAAGAGATAGACATTGTCCATATGACCCGTCTGACAAAATGTTTACTCTTCCAGGCTCTGGAAGGTGAGATTTCTGTAGGGTATATTTTGCATTTATTTAACAGCTTTTCACTGTGTGCTAATTTAGTAAAGGAGAAAAGTTGAAAATTCTGGCATTGTTTACTTATGCTCATGCTCTTCCAAACATGTAAGATCATCATTTCTTTGCAGAATACAAAAAGTGAAAAAAGTGGGGTCAAATTTTGTTTTGGACCCCATTAACTTTAAGTGCTCAGGTTCTTGAAAGCACCTCATCTAACTACATTTAACTCTTCACATACAGGACAGCCACTCTGGATCTTCCAGTATGCCTCAGTGATGGTAATAAATACCATCTGGATGTCACTTTTAGAAAGAATCCCAGTGCCGACCCTCAGACCAGCTCATACATCTTGATTGACTCTGTAAGATTTCAACCATCATCTTTTTACAAGGAAAGATGAAATTGAAAATTAGCTACCTTTTGTTTAGTGTATTTATTTACCCATATTCACTTTCCATAGCTGGGTCTCATTCCCAAAGTGGACACCCTGTCAAACTTCTGCTCGCAGTCATATCTAGCTCAGTTTCAGCAATACAGCTGTATTGAGTTGGGCGCACAGGCAGGACAGCACATCCTTCCTGAAGTATGTGAAAAGCTTATTGGAAGTATGTCAGCTTTCATTCACAACGGTGCACTGTGTGAGTATCGTCTAAATTTAAATCACAGATACACAGATCAGGGATAACATTATGACCACTGACAGGTGAAGTGAATAACACTGATTATCTCTTCATCACAGCACCTGTTAGTGGGTGGGATATATTAGGCAGCAAGTGAACATTTTGGCCCTGTCCCAAATAGCACCCTAAACCAGTGGTTTTCAATCCTGCTCCTGGGGACCCACTGCTCTGCACATTTTGTATGTCTCCCTTATCTGACACACTCAGTTCAGTACATGGATATCTCTCCTAACGAGCTGATGATCTGAATCAGGTGTGTTAAATAAGGGAGACACACAAAATGTGCAGGGCAGTGGGTCCTCTGGACCAGGATTGAAAACCACTGCCCTAAACCCTCGCGGTCTTCCTCTGAGTCCGCACTTTCGTGACGTAATGCCGCTTTGACTGTCGGGTAGAAGTCTGCTGCGAAGCTCGCACCAGTGCAGGCTCGGCAGAAGTGCGTATTGAGGGTGCATAACGGTTGCAAAGGGGGTGCTCACGAGCACCCTGCTGAATGCTAAAATGACGAATGGGACACACTGTGGTCTCGTGGACTTATGGAAACATGCATGCGGCGCCCCTTGGAAGTCTGCAAGACTGCAAGTGCACATGAAGTGTTCCATTTGGGACAGGGCCTTTGTCCTTAAAGTTGATGTGTTACAAGCAAGAAAAATGTGCAAGCGTAAGGATTTGAACAAGCTTGACAAGGGCCAAATTGTGATGGCTAGACGACTGGGTCAGAGCATCTCCAAAACTGCAGCTCTTGTAGGATGTTCCCGTGGTCAGTGGTCAGTATCTATCAAAAGTGGTTTAAGGAAGGAACAGTGGTGAACTGTCGACAGGGTCATGGGCGGCAAAGCCTCACTGATGCATGTGGGGAACGAAGGCTGGCTCGTGTGATCCGATGCAACAGATGAGCTCCTGTAGCTCAAATTGCTCAAGAAGTTAATGTTGTTTCTGATGGAAAGGTGACAGAATACACAGTGCATCGTGGTATGCTGACCCCTGTCCATGGCCGAAAGTGCCAACAGTGGGCACGTGAGCATCAGAAGTGGACCACAGAACAATGGAAGAAGGTGGCCTGGTCTGATGAATTACGTTTTCTTTTCTGGGTTGCATGTACATTGCTTACCTGGGGAACACATGGCACCAGGATGCACTATGGGAAGAAGACAAGCCGGCACAGGCAGTGTGATGCTTTGGGCAATGTTCTGCTGGGAAACCTTGCACCCTGCCATCCACGTGGATGTTAGTTTGACACATACCCCCTACCTAACCTTTGTTGCAGACCATGTACATCCTTTCATGGAAACGGTATTCTCTGGTGGCTGTAGCCTCTTTCAGCAGGATAATGCACCCCGCCACAAGCAAAAATGGTTCATGAATAATTTAAGAAGCACAATGAGTTTGAGGTGTTGACTTGGCCTCCAAATTCCCCAGATCTCAATCCAATCGAGCATCTATGGGATGTGCTGAACAAATGAGTCAGATTCATGGAGGCCCCACCTCGCAACTTACAGGACTTAAAGGATCTGCTGCTAACATCTTGGTGCCAGATACCACAGTACCCCTTCAGGGGTCTAGTGGAGTCCATGCCTTAGGGCTATTTTGATAGCAAAAGGGGGACTAACACAATATTAGGAAGGTAGTCATAATGTTAAGGCTGATCGGTGTATACACATGGATTTAATTCCATTGCTCCATTGCCACTGGTGTGAATACTTTGTGTCTCTGTGTTAATCGAACAGCTTGCAACTGTCATCGTGTTGGAGCGTATGGCTCATCTTGCAGTAAATTCGGTGGACAGTGTCGATGCAAACCCAACATTATTGGCCGTTGCTGTGATTCCTGTGCTCCTCTCACATATGGGCTTGGACCCAATGGCTGTTCACGTAAGCCATTTTCTCATATTCTTAATTTTTTTAGAACACTGGTGTAAAATAAATTCTTTATCTTATTCTTTATCTCTATCATCTTATTTGTCACTGACCCCCTCTAGAATGTAACTGTGATCCGTCCGGCTCTACTGCTGAGCTGTGTGACCAGACAACTGGTCAGTGCTCATGTCGGGAAGGAGTGACTGGTCGTCAATGTGATAAATGTTATCCTGGTTACTACGGGTTTCCCCTGTGCAGACGTTGCCAGTGCAATGGGTTGGCTGACATCTGTGACCCTGTAACTGGAAACTGTTTGGACTGCAGGAAATATTCCATGGGACCCCACTGTGAAAGGCAAGAGATCAAATAGTTTAAATTGCGAGGTTTAAGCAAAGTAAATTAATTTCTGGAATTAAGGTCATTTTCTGTTCTAGGTGTAAGGATGGTTATGTTGGTGACCCTGTCTCTCGGCAGCCATGTGAGCCATGCTTATGTCCAGATGCAAATGGAAGTGGGCGCTTCTTTGCCATTTCCTGCAATAAGGATCAATACTCTGGAGCTCCATACTGTGAATGTCTGCCTGGACATACAGGTACTTGTTCACTTCTTCTTACACAGGCCATCAAAGAGTCTTCCAGTTACCTCTTTAATGCAACACACAGTAAGAGAAGTAAAGATACAATACTGTTACAAAAAACAAAAAAAAATCACACCTATTATAAATATTACCCTTGCTCTTGCAGGCCTACACTGTGACTCCTGTGCTCCTGGTTATTACGGTGACCTAAGGTTGCCAGACAGCCAATGTGAAGAATGTTGTTGCAACAATAACATCGATCCTCGTGATGGTGAGGCATGCGATGCTGTAACTGGTGAATGTTTGCGCTGCTTACACAACACAGAGGGGCCGCGCTGTCAGAGCTGCAAACGTGGATACTATGGCAATGCTCTCGCTCAAGACTGCAAAGGTAAAAACCCACAAAACCCAAGACAAAAAGCAAAAACAGCTCCAATCACTGTGCCCTCCATTCACTGGTTGTTGATGTTTGTATATGTCGTGAATAAAGATGTCTCTGTCGGTCAGTTCATAGTTTCTGCTACTGGTGCAAATGCAACCTGGAAAACAGTCTGAAGGGAAACTGGTTCTCTAGGAACCACCCTGCTGGGTAGTTCCTAGAACTAAGCAAAGCGAAAGATAACTACAGAAAACTAAGAGAAAACTGTTAAAGGAGAAGTCTACTTCCAGAACAACAATTTACAGATAATGTACTCACCCCCTTGTAATCCAAGATGTTCATGTCTTTCTTTCTTCAGTCGCAAAGAAATTTTGTATTTTGAGTTAAACATTTCAGAAACAATCTTAGCCGAGGAAGAAGGGTCTTATCTAGCGAAACGATCGGTTATTTTCATTTAAAAAAATGCTATTTAAATATTTTTAATCGCAAATGCTCATCTTGTTTTGCTCTGGTTCAAGACAGTTAGGGTATGTCGAAAAACTCCAATCGTATTTTCTCTCTCAACTTAAAAAATCATTTCAAAATCATCCTACATTGCTGCAGAAGTACCGACCCAGTCTTTGCAAAGTGAACATGCAAAGAAGATCAAACACCCTTAACAAAAAAGGTAAAACAGCGATATAGGGCGATTTTGAAGTTGAGGGAGAACATGAGATGGGAGTTTTTTGACATACCCTAACTATCATGAACCAGAACAAAAACAAAGGTTGGGAAGAGCAAGACAAGATGAGCGTTTGACATTAAAAAGTATATAAATTGTATTATTTTTATGAAAATAACCGATCGTTTCGCTAGATAAGACCCTTCTTTCTCGGCTGGGATCGTTTACAACTGCATTTGGGATCGTTTGAAGCCGCATTTAAACTGTATTTTGGAAGTTCAAACTCAGGGCACCATATGAGTCCATTATATGGAGAAAAATCCTGACATGTTGTCCTCAAAAAACATAATTGCTTTACGACTGAAAAAAGAAAGACTCGAACATCTTGGATGACAAGGGGGTGAGTACATTATCTGTAAATTGTTGTTCTGGAAGTGGACTTCTTTAATGTGACTTGCATGGAGGGCAATCTTTTGGTTGTTAATTGGTTGGTTTGGGTTGAGCTGTGGGTGTTGCATTCAATAATGAATGTAAGCTTGCAGTTGATCGGGAAGAAATGAGGTTTAAGTGGATTAAATGACTGGCTTATGTCACCAGATAGATGTCTGTCATTTTCATTGTAGATCCACTTTGATGAAACATTAGAAGGTCAAAAAGAAGAAACCTATATGAATAGAGTTTTTATTTGCCTTCATTATGTTTTTATTTGCCCTTGTGAACAGTGTCTTCATAAACAACATATGTCTTGTTTTTAATGTATTTTTAGAGTGCTCTTGTGACCGGAGGGGCACAGATCACACAAAGTGTCCAGCTGGAAGTCCCTGCTTCTGTGACCAGGAAACTGGCCAGTGCCCGTGTCGCACAGGTGTCAAGGGAACCCTCTGTAATGAGTGTGAGGATGGATACTGGAACCTGGATGGAGAATCTGGGTGCCAGCTCTGCGATTGTGACCCAGAACATGCTCTTAACTACATCTGTGACAAGGTTAGTATCTTGCGTTTACATAAGCATTCATACAAGAAATTCTCTTAAGAAGAGGTGTCTCATCATGTTTTTTGGAGTTCACACTTTCACTTTATGTCCTTCCAGGTCACAGGCCAGTGTTTGTGCCAGCCAGAGTATGGAGGCAGAAAATGTGACGAGTGTGGGGCGAATCACTTTGGAAACCCCGATATACAGTGCATGTGTAAGCTATTGATAAACGCAGTGTCTCATTCCCTTCCAAGTCACTGTCTGCTGACTAAAATAAAATGATCTAATTTTTTTATTTAGCTTGTGACTGTAACTTGGAGGGCACCATTTATCCAGCTTGTGACCCTTACACTGGTGAGTGTTTGTGTAAGCCAGGGGTGACAGGCCTTTTCTGTGACGACTGCGCCCCGGGTCATGACACAAACTTTCCTGCCTGTGAACCCTGCCATGACTGCTACCACCTCTGGGAAAAAATTGTCTCAGATGTTAGACTAGATATTGAGAGGACAGAAACTATGATGCCATGTCCTGAAGACGATCGGCCTATATCTGAACTACAACACTTAAAGGCTTTGTTGGAGAAGCTGCAGAGTCTGACTAACTTGACTGCCAAGGATGAGCTTGAGAAGCTAAAGGAGCTCTTGGCACGCATTAGGTCGTATAATTTTACACAATTTAATTGACATACTACAAAATGTCTGGGTTAATCACACAATGCTCATTTTTATTCCAAATCTATTAATTTTTTTCAAATATATTCTTAAAGAAGAAGTCCACTTCCAGAACAAAAACATACAGATAATGTACTCACCCCCTTGTCCATCCAAGATCTTTCTTTCTTCAGTCATAAAGAAATTGTTTTTTGAGGAAAACATTTCAGAATTTTTCTCCATATAGTGGACTTCTATGGTGCCCCAAGTTTGAACTTCCAAAATGCAGTTTAAATGCGGCTTCAAATGATCCCAGCCAAGGAAGAAGGGTCTTATTTAGCGAAACGATCGGTTGTTTAAAAAAAATATACAATTTACATACTTTTACATACTCATCTTGTCTTGCTCTGCCTGAACTCTGTTTTTTTTTTGTTCATGACAGTTAGGGAATGTCAAAAAACTCCCATCTCATCTTCAAAATCGTCCTACATCGTTGTTTTACCTTTTTCGTAAAGGGTGCTTGATCTTCTTTGCATGTTTACTTTGCAAAGACTGGGTCGGTACTTCTGCAGCGATGTAGGATGATCTTTTGAATGATTTTTGAAGTTAAGGGAGAAAATGAGATGGGATTTTTTCAACCTACACTAACTGTTTTGAACCAGATACGCACAGACTACTCAAGCACATAGCAGAGAGAGAAGACGAGCATTTGAGGTTAAAAAGTATATAAATTGTTATTTTTTTAAAAAAATAACAGATTGTTTCGCTAGATAAGACCCTTCTTCCTCGGCTGGGATCATTTACACCTGCATTTGGGATTGATTGAAGTTGCATTTAAACTACATTTTGGAAGTTCAAACTCGGGGCACCATAGAAGTCCACTATATGGAGAAAAATCCTGAAATGCTTTCCTCAAAATAATTTCTTTACGACTGAAGAACGAAAGACATAAACATCTTGGATGGCAAGGGGGTGAGCACATAATCTGTAAATTTTTGTTCTGGAAGTGGACTTCTCCTTTGAAATTTTATCGTATAATTTATTTTCTTTCTACTCACTCCTCAGGAATGAAACGGAGGTTATTGACCCAAACATAATCATTATTGATCCAACTGTACTGCTCAACACTGACATCGACAATATCCATCTTGAGTTCAACAGACTGTTGAAGAATCTCAGGGAGAAGACAAACGAGATTCCAGTGATAGACTCAAAAGCTATTAATGGTTTGTAAATGAAAAGTGTTAGTCTCAATGATTACCAACACAAAAAGTTGCAGAATCACAGTCATTTGTGAACAATATCATTATAACACTTAGCTTTTAAAAGCATTATTGAGCTACTATGCAACTGTTGTGTGTCATTTCTAGATATTTTTAATAAGATCAAAAAGCTCTATGACGAATTCACTGACAGTGAGAAGAAAGTGGAAGCAGCTAAAAAGGTCCAAGAAGCCTCCAGGAAGACAAGAGAGAATGCTACATTGGAACTTGCAAAGTGTCGCATAGGAGAAATGGATAAGCTGGAGAGGAAAGTAAAAGCTCTGAGTGTTGCCAACCTCAACGAAAAGGTGAATGAACAGTAAAACTAGGTTTCTGCAGTTGGAAGAAGGAATATATGTGCATTGTAGTGACAAATCTTTCTGTCGTAGGTCTGTGGGGCTCCAGGCGATGCAGAATGTGAGAAGGCAAAATGTGGTGGAGCTTCATGTGGGAAATGTGGGGGGCCGGCCTGTACAGGGAGTTTACCTATCAGCCTCGAAGCCTTCAAACTGGCAGAGATGACTGAGAAGAACATTACTGATCTGCGCAATAAACTTAAGGAAGCTGATGCTAAGGCATGTTAAAAACATACCAGTACCTTTCTACTTTATCATTTTAATGCATATACTTTATAGTGTCTATACTGGGGTCATTTTTCAGAAGCCACAACAACTTTACTATAATTTTATCTTTTACATGTAAAAGTTAAGTCTTGTTCAGTTTTCTTTTCTATTTACAGCTCATGAGCACCTCAAAAATGACTAATTACATCAAAGATCAAGCTAAGGACCTGATGAATAAAATGAACCAGACTAAGACCAAATATGAGAAGGAAAAGATTGACACCAAGAACCTTATAGAGAAGCTCAAGAACTACTTGAGAGGTACTGCATGTAACAAATCAGTTTCTAGCTTCTGGTAAAGCTTGCCTGGTCTTTGATCATATCCAGTCAGAAAAAAAAAATGGATATTCATTTCGTTCGGTTCACCTCAGGTCACTCCAAGGCAAATCAGTAGTAGTGTTTTCATTTTGGGAAGCACAAAATCAAAGGCACAAGCTTCTCTTTTTCATACAACAAAAGTAGACAGTGACTAGTGTCAATGACAAATGTACCATAAAAGTAGTTCTCGAGCATGTGAATTGAGGAACAGATTGAAATTTGAAGTTGTTATTTGCAGTAATCCTGCCGTCAGCTATAGCTCTCAAATCCTATTCACGCTTGTGCTAACCTTGTGTTTCACAAAACATCTTTTCCTGTGAAAAACATCACACTGTGAAAAAAGCTGGCCAACCAATAAGACTTGTAGTTTTGATCACATGCCCAAAGCCCCTGCTGTTATATATTCTACAGCTTGGTGACACTAGTGATGGGTGAAAAGAACCTTTTCGAAGCTTTGAATCAATTGAACCAATTGTTTCGCAACATGACTCATTTTGATTTGCTCAAAACACCACACACTGGTGACACCTGCTGGTCAAAACTGTGTAAATGCAACAAAAACCCATGCCAAAACATGCTAAAAAACAGCTTTTACAAACCCAATGCAAATGCTTTCTTGAATTTAATTGCAATTACTTAAAATACATTAAATATAAAATGTCTGTATAGTATGTGTTTTTTTAAATAATTATGACTGAATTGCACAGCTTGTTTTGTTTGTTTTATAGAGAGCTTATCTAAACAGGTCATGAAGAGACTATTAACTACTACTCATCCTTTTATTTACATAAACGTCTAATTAAAAATGTCTACAAATCGATAAAACTGATCAGGTAAAAATCCATAGACGCTGGTTCAGTGGTTCGCCACTGGGGGTGATCTCAATAAACTCGCATGATTCATGGGTTCACAGAGATTGCCCCCCAACGGCAAACCGTTGAAATTTCTAAATGTTTCGGAACACTCATGACTAGGAGTTAAAAGTACACGAATTTGTACTGAAAATTTTCCGGTGTGGGACTTTTATAATAAATGCCGTTTTGACAGTCTTAGATGTGGCAGGGATCGTAAAATTTTAAAATCCCTAGTAGCCGGGGAGGTACTTCTCAGATTTTGGTAGTCTGAAAATGAATTTAACTAGCCCAATTAAAAAAAGACATTTTTTTTTAAATATAGAAAATCAGATAGGAGTCTAAATGTTAATTTAAAAACATTTAGAAAAACAATACACAAATATCAACAAATATGAAGGAAGGACTCTTATTTTACTATTTACAGGGTATCTGCAGAATTTTTAAAAATAAATTTAAGGCAATTTATGACCCATTTTAAGAGCTGACATGTAAAATAAACAGTATGAGTGGTGTTGAACAATGTCTATGGTAACATACAGTATTAAGCCATAAAATAACATAATTTACAGTTCAGGTACTGATTTCACAACAACAAAATTCTTATACAACAGCATTTCAGCCTTTAGACCATTTTTAATGAAAAGGGATAATCAAGCATATAAATTATTATATTAATTAAATTAATAAATATTACTGTCTTAATTGTAAAAGGCACATTCATTTCTTTCACATTTACAACTCGATATTTGCATTGATCTGACCATAAACAGCTAAAAAGGCTTATTGGAAATGCAAATTCATTCTCTGCCACGAGGTGGCACTTTAGGAGCGGCATAATATAGCGGTTTCCCAATAACGGATGTACACAAAGCAGCACCGCGCTCACAAACGCTGCTTTATCAGGCATTTTAAGTAAGATGAAAAAAAATGCCAACGACACATTTCTGAGGACAGTAGGTTCCCTTCAGTAAACACCGCGTTTTGACTTTGAAATGTGGAGCACTCATATTTATTCAATGACATCATTGTCTTTTAAAGTTTAATCCAGCCTTATAACGATTATTGCCTTTCTGTCTCTCTTGAAATTACAATTAAGACATTTCTTATACAGTTTAATGTATTTTACAATTTTTATGGCCTTTTTTGATACAACTAAATCAGGGGTGTCAAACTCAGTTCCTGGAGGGCCGCAGCCCTGCAGAGTTTTGTTCCAACCTTGTTGCAACACTCATACTATGCAGTTTTCAATTAAGCCTGAAGGACTTGATTAGTTGGATCAGGTGTGTTTAATTAGGGTTGCATCTAAACTCTGCAGGGCTGCGGCCCTCCAGGAACTGAGTTTGACACCCCTGAACTAAACTAAAGAGTTTTTAAGGACCCATGGGAGATCTGTATTTAAGATAGCCCGTTGGGCAGGGTGGTGCTACATTTTGATAGCCCAACTAGAAAACACAATAGCCCCTGGACATCGGGCTAGCGATTTTGTGAGCCCTGTGTGGAATGACAGATCGCTGTATAATCACCTCGGAGAACCGCGTCTGGTACATTTCAGAAACATGACGCATCTCGGCTGGTATAAACACAAGCATTAACTACAGTGGCCGCGATCAGCTCTGGTGGCCGTGTCAGAGCCGTAACGTTGTGCAGACTTGTAAATGGAGTGCAAGTAACACAATCATTTCTTGCTCTTTACTGCTAGTTTTAACACAAAATCAACATGAATAAACATCTCATGCCTTGTGTAATTGCTTAATCAGTGTAAAACGCAGAAAGACGTCAATAAAACAGCTTCCAAACAAAATGTGACATAGCATTTCATTTACCTCAGACAAGTCATCAGTGTCCACAGTTCGTTAGTTTGCCAGAGAAGTCTAGAGAAGAGCATTTTGCGAAATATTACACTATATACTCATTACATTTTACTTAACCTGTTAGTGATGTCTGATTTTTTCATGTAATTTGAAACAAGTTATGACAGACACTGTGTAATTAAATATGTATTCATTAGAACAAATAGAAGTTTTATAATTTGTACGTTAATGTAAAAATTGCATGTTTGCATACATTTTTTTTTACATTAAGTGTTGGTTATTATATTTAAAAATAAATAGTAATTAAATTTAAGATGTTGTTAATTGTAACCTTATAGTAGTCTCAGCCTCAGCCTTATCCGGAAACACTTCAGGAGTTTCAAAGTCATCATTGGATTGGTTAAAAAAGGATTTCTGGGAGACGTGTGTTTCACGTTCTTTAACGTTCCTCCTGGAAACAAAGATGGCATGACCCCAAACTCCCTCATCGAAGAAGAAAGCTGTCGTGTTTACAACTGTGACAATGAGCGCTTATCAGTGTCAACTGCACTCTGGATTTTCAAAAGTATGTAATATACTTAAATTTCACGGCATAGAATCTTTAAAATATATCCAAGAGTTTTACACACAACGGTCTGTTATTGTTGCAACATTTCCACGCCCCTAAACATGACGTGCCACAAAACGAAACATGATTGGTTGCTTTAACTGTCAGTCAAATGACCTTTTGGGCGGGTCTAGACCATTCAAAGCAGACAAAGTTTTCAGACATTCAGCCGTCAGTCTGAAGGTCTGGCTACGTGAGACTAACCTTATAGTAGCGTAATGTAAGGGCTCCCTATAGTTTAAAGCATAAGCTAAGGTAAAATTTTAATTCTAACTGTATTTAAAGAAAGAGCAACTTGTTCACTAAACCGTTTAATTAAAAAAAAAAGACTTTTAGTTTTTCCCCCGCTGCACCAAAATCATACCGAACCGTGACATCAAAACCGAGGTAAATGCCAAACCGTCATGTTTGTGTACCGTTACACCCCTACTTATGTTTTTATGTTTTATGAAATTATGTTTTTTGAGGGAAACATTTCAGCATTTTTCTCCATATAATGGACTGATATGGTGCCCCGAGTTTGAACTTCCAAAAAGCAGTTTAAATGCGGCTTCAAACAATCCCAAATGCAGTTGTAAACGATCCCAACCGAGGAAGAAGGGTCTTATCTAGCAAAACGATCAGTTATTTTCATTAAAAACATACAATTTAAATACTCTTTAATCTCAAACGCTCATCTTGTCTTTCTCTCCTTGAACTTTGTGTATTCTGGCTCAAGACAGTTAGGGTATGTCGAAAAACTCCAATCGTATTTTCTCCCTCAACTTCAAAAATCATTTCAAAATCATTTAACATCACTGCAGAAGTACCGACCCAGTCTTTGCAAAGTGAACATGCAAAGAAAATCAAACACCCTTAACAAAAAAGGTAAAACAGTGATATAAGACGATTTCGAAGTTGAGGGAGAACATGAGATAAGAATTGTCATGAACCGGAAAAAAACAGTTCAGGCAGAGTGAGACAAGACAAGCGTTTGACATTAAAAAGTATAGAAATTGTATTATTTTTATGAAAATAGCCGATCGTTTCGCTAGATAAGACCCTTCTTCCTTGGCTGGGATCGTTAAAGCAGCATTTAAACTGCATTTTGGAAGTTTAAAATCGGGGCACCATAGCACTCCATTATATGGAGAAAAATGCTGAAACGTTTCCCTCAAAAAACATAATTTATTTACAGCTGAAGAAAGAAAGACATGAACATCTTGCATGACAAGGTGTGAGTACATTATCTGTCAATTTTTGTTCTGGAAGTGGACTTCTCCTTTCATGAAGCAGTGTTTCAAAAGCAGCCATTGCTAGATGGCGCTCACGAACAAACTATTTTGCTAAGCAACAGTGAATAACAGAAGAAATTCGGAAACTTGTCTCTGTTCACTTGTATTTGGTGTTTTTCAGTAATTAGACAAATCTGAACAGCTGTTTGAAAACATGTTGATTTCTTTTCTTCTCCATGAATAGTTGGTGTCAGAAACAGAAAGTTGTACACAGCTACCCATGTAGCTGTATTTCTGCTTTTCCATAAGCAAGTTACAGAACCTACTGTCAGACAGTTTGCCATTTTTTTTCAGCCTGTCTACCATATTTTCACATTGGTCTGAACAGACGAACCGAATGCAAAAATATTTATGTTAGTGTGAACTGGCCTTCAATTGAACTTAGCCCATGATCACAAAAAAACAAACTTAACAATTTAACTAAATATAAACTTATGTTTTCATCTGACATGGTAAAATGTACATTTATTTGAGTGTTGTACCTTAACAGATGAGATGGTGAGGCCAGAGGACATTGAGAAACTGGCCAATGCTGTGTTGTCCATTCAGCTGCCCAAGTCCATTGATGAGATCAAGGACATGATAGAGGACATCAAGAGGATCCTGGCAAACATCACCGACTTCGAGGATGATCTAGAGCACTTGGAAAAACAAGCCAGAATTGCTGAAGACATGAAGAAGAGGGCCAAAGAAATCTTGTGAGGCTGCAATAATGAAGTCTATGTGTCAAAGCTGTAGTTTTTACCATTTACCATTGTGCTGTGGACACCAGCGTCACTAATCCTGTTTGGTTGTTGCATAACCAGGAACAGAACCAAGGCTATCAATGTGAGCGAGATAGAGAAAGCACTCAATGATACAGCAAAGCTCAATGACAAGATATTCAATTATCTGGACGAGGCCGGAGAAAACAATGACATTATCAGGGAGAACGTTAATGAGGTAATGGTTTATTTTGCTTACCAATATATGCATGTTTAAAGGAATGTTTAAGTGAGTAATTATATCATTTTTTACTCGCCTTCATGTCATTTCAGACATGTATGGCGTAACCTTGTCTTGAGATATAATTGCTACTTTTTGCCCTAATAAACTGCTTCGTAATAATATTTTCTCATCAATTTTGAACAGACTGAACCTAAACTAAAAAATATCGAGGATAATTTGAATACAACTCGTGCCAAAAAGTTACTGGATGAAATCAAGGCCTTGAAGGATAAGACGGAGATGAACAGAGCTCAGGGGAAGGAGGCCAAAGATGCTGCCAATGCAGCGCTCGACAGTGCCAAAGATGCCGAAAAGGTAAGTCTCACAGGAACAAGTACATATATTTATTTAAATAAGCAGTATGTTGGATGTACAAACACGATTACTGTTTAAAAGTGTAATAACAGAGTGGATTGCTTTTCTGCATTGGTAGGATCTTGAGGAACTGAAAGAGCAGTTTGAAAAATTAAAACGGAATAGCACAAACCAGAACCTTAATGAAGAGGCTAACGAACGTCTGAAGAACATCACAATGGAGGCAGAAACGCTGGCTAAAAATGTGGAAGATAAAATGAAGAAAATTGAAGGTACAGTATCAAAGGAAGCAGTATGCATCTGGATTTAAGAGTATTATGAATTTCAATATCTAGGTGTTAATTTCTTGTTAGCAATAGGAAATTCTTCTTGATCCTTGTCTTTTCAGACTTGGAGAAAAGGATTCTGGATGCAGCTAAAAGAAAAGAGGAAAGGATGAAAGATTTGGAGGCACTCCAGAAGGAGGCAGATAACTTGAGGAACTTTATTGTTGACAAAGTGGATAAATACAATCTGTGCTCCACTTAAGCCTGCAAGGGCTTCCCTTCCTCAAAATTAGAGGAAGCCGTTTCAGTGTTTGCCATGGGAAAATGCCGAAGGCAACGGACTAGGATTATGGGATAAGTGCAGTCCTTTTATCCTGGTCCTTTATGGGTTTGCTGACTTTTTGTTTACAATCTAGTGCTATGAATCGGTTCTCATTATATGCACCAGAAATGGCTTATGATTGTATTCTTGTTCTGTCCATTTTTTTTTTTAAATCTCAAGTATTTTATTTATAGTATATTTTTTAGCATATTTTGGGCCAATCTTATGTTTGAGGATCTTACATAGGTAGTGCATAACCCTGACTGTCCACAGGAGGTCACAAGAGTAAAATTTAAAAATGTCGGCTACATCACGCAAACCAAGCGGTATTGTTTCCTCGCTGCTTGAATCTTCAGTGCCACAGCTAAACAACTCATATTTTACTCAAGTTATCAGCTTGATGAACTGAATAAGATAACATAAAAAGAATGTGTACCACAATTGTTATGAGCCAGATTTTCAAATGAATCATTCAGAAAGACTCATTTCATTTGAATCAGACTTAAGAAAATCAGAGAAGAAACTTCAATTATTGTTTAAATCAATTCTGTTCAGGTCTTTCCAAATTGGCTTATTTCTGAGCTGTTCAGGGATATTCCTCTAGGTTTCCTCCAAAAGTATTTTTATTGTTTTTGGTTCACTGATAAGTAATTTAAACCTCTTGATTAAAAACCTACTTCATTATTACTTTCAGAATTGAGCTCAACAGCTGTTCAATGTTCATTTAGATAAGTCAGTCAAGTTTAGACGCCTGCTGCTTGTGGAATGTGTTCGTTTGTCTCTCGCAGGAGGTGGAGGGTCTGTGCTTTTGTCCTGTGGTGTTAACAGCCTCTCCGTTTACTATTGAATTGCAAAACCAAAGGTAAAGCCCCACTGATGTTATTTCATTGGTCTGGCTGAGTGGATCTTCCCCCCTTTTTAACTACTTTATTGTTGTTGGGACACATTTCGCCTGAGACAATTTCATCTTCATTGGGTCAAGATAAAAGGAAACCAAATGTAGTCTGATTGATTCAGCCATATTACTAAGTATATTTTGACTTGAATCAAACAAGATGATTTAGATGTTACAACTTGAAATTACTTGACTGAACTTTTTTTTGGTCAGACAGTCTGCTGAATGCTTAAACTGTGTCTTTCAGGCTTCAGAAGGATCTGCAGATATTAGTTGTCACCTCACCTAATCTCTTCCTGAAGTCTACAAAGAGAAAACAAAGAGAAACACTACGTGAGCTGGTTAAAGGTGACAGAATGTTGGATGAATGACCTTAAAATGTAATCAAGTTAGGTCTCACTTTTTACAATGTGTGCTTTTGGAGGACTTGCCTAACTGAATATCAAAACGTCTGACCACTTTTTATTGCTTTAGGAATATACTGGTAATTCAAATCTCTGGTTTAATTCCTAACGTCTAAACTGACTGATTTCTGTGTTTTTCTACTTTGTAATTATTACACTCATTTATCTCAGTCAAGACAACTACCAAATCCACATCAGTTCCACACGAACCTCCTGCTCTTTGACTCACCTTTAAACTGTCTAATTACTGAGGAATCCTCCCTTATTTAAGGCCATTTCACTGGGAGTAAGAATAGCTGTTAACGTAATTGTTAAGACTTTGTAATTGTATGTGAGAAACTAGTTTACTATGAAAACAGTGAATTTTATCTTTTAATAAAAACATTTTCTGTTGCAACCACAGAAAGGTTTTGTCTTTCTCTTAACAACAAATACCACATAGTACCAAGGTTTTCTCGAAAATATACCACCGTTGTACCATTTTAGTACCTTGGGGCACATTTTTAATACCATGGTGAAATGATTATAGCAGTCCGTGGTAGCATTTGATATAATTATCATTATTAAAACGTGGTATAACCACAATTAAAGTAAAATTACGATAAATTCATCTGACATTTTGTCGTTCCAAATATACAAATCGAAAACTGTGCAGCATAAGTGGCCAATATGACTATATTACCAAATTGGAATAAAAGATTTTAGTCTTCTCATTCATTTTTCACAAACCCGTACAATCGCTCCCTATTTGAAGAAAGAAACATATCTGAGTCTGAGGTACCGTTTCAAATCCCTTCAAATGGCGCGTTTTCATCACTTTATGCAAGTATCTGCTATTACTGTTGTTCATTTGACGTGTATATTAGATTCGAGTACTTAAACTTACACTTAAGTGCTTTTCTAATTACTTTTATCTTTGACTGACCGTTGCTTACCTCAAGACCACCTCCGTCAATGGGGGAGGGAGTGCGCGAAATGAGTCGAAGCGTTGTGCGCATGCGCGGTAGATTAGCGGCTAAGGAGAAAAAGTTCAGCGCAGCTCCAGCTGCAGTAAAGCAGCAGCACGGTCTGCAGGGATCAGATTCAGCGCTGCAGTTTCCAAGCAAAACCAGGATTACTGCACCCAGGCTGAAGAAAGAAACTAGAAACATGCTGTTACAGCTCGTAGCCCTTTTAAGTAAGTCGCATTTTTGTTTTGTTGAGGCAAAGTCTCTTTATATAGAGGTTTTCCCTATTTCAACTGGCACAAAGCATAGTTTCTCAAACTTTTTAACGGTTATTTAATCTATTTACTGTAAGTACATCACTTACAGTTTTCAAAAGAAAGTACATATTATAATTTATGTAATTTTACAAATTCTATGTATTTTACATCTTTGCCTGCTCATTTGTGAATTGCACATAATGAACTTTTTTTTGCATTTAAGGTTTAATTAACATACTTACACTGTTTTTTATCTTTTTTTTTTTTAAAAAAAAAAGAAGTCTCTTCTTCTCAACAAGCCTGCGTTTATTTAATTCAAAATGCAGCAAAAACAATTCTGAAATATTTTTACTATTTAAAAAATAGTAAAAATTTAAATATATTTTAAAATGTAATTTATTCCTGTGATTTCAGTGCTGAATTTCATTACTCCATCATTACTCCAGTCACATGAGCCTTCAGAAATCATTTTAATATTCTAATTTGCTAAAAACAAACAAACAAACAAAAGTTTTTTTATTATGTTGAAAACAGCTGAGTAGATTTTTTTCAGTTTTTTTTTTTTTTTTGTATAGGAAGTTCAGAAGAACAGCATTTATCTGAAATAGAAATCTTGTGTAACATTATAAATGTCTTTATTATCACTTTATGATCAATTTAAAGCATCCTTGCTAAATAAAAGTATTAATTTCTATAATTTCTTTTCCAAAAAAAAGTATTTTGAATGGTTTAGTGTATAATATTAAAAAAAACATTTTATTTCAGATAAATGCTGATCTCACAGATCTTTCTATTCATCAAAGAACATTGAAAAAAAATGTTTTCAACTGTAAATATTGATAAAAATGATAATAGTAATAATAATAATAATAATGTTTCTTGAACAGCAAATCAGCAGAATGATTTCTAAAGGATCATGTGACACTGGAGAAATTATGCTGAAAAATTAGCTTTGATCACAAAAATAAATTACATTTTAAAATATATTCAAAAAGAAAACAGTTATTTTAAATAGTAAAAATATTTCAAAATAGTACTGTTTTGCTGTACTTTGGATCATATAAATACAGGTTTGGTGAGCAGAAGAGACTTCTTTAAAAAACATTAAAAATCTTACTGTTCAAAAACTTTTGACTGGTAGTGTAGTTAATTTAAATGTAATTTATATCAACTGTCATGATGCCAACTGCATCTAAATATAGACAGCAAGGTGACTTATGGTCCATTTTACATATATATATATATATATATGTATGTCCATTTAGCAGTCTCTTTTGAGCTTTTCTAAAACTGAAACTTAAAGAACCTTGAAGATACAATCAAAAAAAGTCTATATGCTTCTTCCACAAAGTTTTAGGGGCATGGGCTCTCGCAGATGTGCCTGAACTGGGAGATGTTTGCACAGAGGGGAGCTGTTATCCCGCCACAGGAGATCTTCTCATTGGAAGAGCGCACCAACTCTCGGCCACTTCCACATGCGGTCTCCAGAAACCTGAGCCTTTTTGTATCGTCAGCCATTTGCAGGTAATCTATATGTTAAAACCATTATTCTTCAATAATAAGTACTTCATTAGTAAGTCTCAGAAAGATAGACTTCTTGACTTTCAGTTAAAATTCTGATGTGTTAACATCATTCCATTGTGGTGGAAATTACAAGGACTTTGTTTTTCAATTTTTTCAAAAAGTTGCAAAGACAAGCATTAATTTTATGGTAACGTCATGACGTCAATTGATATATGCTCATCCGAAATGAAAACTGCACCCCTGTGGGTTTTATACTTTGCCTGATAATTGTACTTTAATGATACAAATGAGAATTTATGCATTTTGTTTCCACTCTATGGGATTTCTCCCAACACCCCTTGGGGCTTTTATCTGGAACATCTTCTGAAAAAGCTATTGCGGTCTTGTTATTTCATGTGGGTGTTTTTGGAACGTTTTTTCTTCAGAGATTTGTTTCCTGTGACCCTTGAATGTCTAGACGGCTTCCTTCTAGACAAAACGGCTTAAAATGTTTGACGTAGAGATATTGAACATCTTATGTGGGTCTTGTGAATCTTCAAAACTCCAACCTGCAGGTTTATAGGGGTTCGATAATGCTATGGCTGAATGATAATCGCTCATGCCAAATCATAATAGAGAGATAATTGCTTCCAAGTTTTGTCACGAGACCAAGAATTTCCATCACTATTGTATCAGTTCTTTTGATCAGCAGTTTTCAGTTGATCTTCATCTCTATTCACTTGTAATCATCTAAAACTAGGTGTTGTCATCAACGACAAACCTTTGCAGCTGAGGTCAGAAGTCATTTTAATGCACTAGTCACATTACAGCACCATATATGTCCCAATTTTCAAGCTAATTTCCCTCAAGAGAGCCCAATTCCTTTAATAGGTTTTTAATTAAGAGAAAATTTCACAAAGCACCTCTCAACATCTGGACAGCACATGAAACCAATGCTTTCTGTAAACCATCAGACTTTGAAAAAGCTGTGTCATGTAAGTCAGACCTAGTGGGTTGACTTGTTTCAGAATGACCATTCATTAATTCATTCATTTCATTGTGGAGGAGTTCTTGCGTCATAAGAATGCCATTGACCTTATCTGGCTTTTCCACCCCCTCCATCACAGGAAGAGAAGAAGTGCTTTGTGTGCGATTCCAGGGAAACCTACGACGAGAGCATGAACCAAATAACCAGCCACAGAATCGAAAATGTCGTGACTACGTTTGCCCCGAACCGCCTCAAGACTTGGTGGCAGTCGGAAAACGGTGAGTTGTGTTGTGGCTCCAAACTAAACAATTGCTCATCTTCCTTTCTTTACAACACTATTCAATACTATTTTAAGAGTTTGTTCAGTCATGGATGTGAATGACTGCACTATTCATGTAGTTCCCATGGGAATGTAGGAAGGCTGTGAAACAAGGTCTTATTAGAGGGAACTCTCTCTCATTAGTGTGTCCGTTAGTTCCCCTATAATCAGGCCAATGGAGGGACTAACTACTTCAAAGCAGTTGTGTAATTGCTGACCAGTTAGGGTGATGACCAGTTTTTAAAGTGTGGAATGACATCTCTTTTTCCCTTGGGAAAGAGTTTTCTACCTGCCAAATGAAGATTGTGTAAATTATCTTACACTGTGTCAAACCAAAATAAAACACACACATATACATATATACATACATATATATATATATATATATATATATATACATATTAAATATTGTTCTCATAAATCTCATACATTTTGCGCACAATTTAATAATTCGTTCACGTTTTAATAAATTGTGCACACAATTTACTAATTTATTTCCTCATTTTACTAAATCATGTGTACAATTTACCAGTTCATTCCCTTGTTTTGCTAAACCGTGCGCACAATTTACCAGTTTGTTCCCTCGTTTAACTAAGTTGTGCGCACAATTTACTAATTTGTTCCGTCATTTAACTAAATCGTGCACATGATTTAGTAATTCGTTCCCTCGTTTTACTAAATTGTGTGCACAATTTACCAATTCGTTCCCTCATTTTACTAATTTGTGCACACAATTTACTAATTCATTCCCTCATTTTACTAAATTGTGTGCACGATTTACTAATTCAGTCCCTCGTTTTACTAAATCGTGCACACCATTTATCAATTCATTCCCTCATTTTACTAAATCTGTGCTTGTGTGTGCTTATAATTTACCGATTTACTAATTCGTTCCCTTGTTTTACTAAATCATGTGTACAATTTACCAATTCATTCACTTGTTTACTAAATTGTGCACATGATTCACTAATTTGCTCCCTCGTTTTACTAATTTGTGCACACAATTTACTAATTCGTTCCCTCGTTTAACTAAGTTGTGCGCACGATTTACTAATTCGTTCCCTCGTTTTACTAAATCGTGCACACCATTTATCAATTCATTCCCTCATTTTACTAAATCTGTGCATATGCTTGTGTGTGCGTATAATTTACCGATTAACTAATTCGTTCCCTTGTTTTACTAAATTGTGCACACAATTTACTAATTCGTTCCCTCGTTTAACTAAGTTGTGCACACAATTTACTAATTAGTTTCCCTCATTTTACTTAATCGCGCACACTACTTACTAATACTTTCCCTCATTTTACTAAATCGTGCACATGATTTACTAATTCGTTCCCTCATTTCAATAAATCTTATGCACGATTTACTAATTCATTTGCTAGTTTTACTAAATCGTGTGCATATTTTACTGTTTTACTAATTTGTTACCTTGTTTTACTAAATCTTCACCACAATTGACGAATTTTTTTTTCATTGTTTTACTAAATTGTGCACTAGATTTACTAATTAATTCCCACGTTTTACTAAATTGTGTGCACAATTTACTAATATGTTTTACTAAATCATGTGCACCAGTTACCAGTTTGTTCCCTTGTTTTACTAAATTGTGTGCGTATAATTTACAGATTTACTAATTCGTTCCCTTGCTTTACTAAATCGTGTGTACAATTTATTAAAGGCATTAAAGGTGTAAGGAAAGTGTGTTAAGTATGTAAAGTATGAAAGTATGTAGAGATTTTTCCTTTTCTTTATATAACTTGTGTGACCTTTAAATTCTGGATGTTACGTTTCACAACCTTCACAACCTACAGCAAAAGGCAATTTTTGGTGAATAATGACTTAAAGTTCATACTGTTCCCCACACAAACCTGTCATATAAGTTCAGAAGAATTTCAAGAAAGCGTATTTTACTTGGGAACATTCCCGTTTTCCTAAAACCAATGAAGACACGGCTGAGTTGCGAAACATCTTCAGCCAACATGGAGAAGGTCCAGCTGTTTCAAGCTATCAGAATGTACAGTTCTACAGGCCATATGTTCCTCGATGACACGAACAGACAGAGGAAATGGAAATCCAGAGATTTACTGGTTATTGCAGCGGAGGAGTGTGAAATGTAGCGGGGACAGGAAACGAGGGGCCATGAATGCAACCAGAGAAGCCTGTGAATGTATAGTTTAGGAGAGAGTATGGGGTAGGAGGACAGAGAACTATGTACCCATGAGAGATACAGCAGCCAACTGAGCCAAAAGCCTGGGAATACAAGGGGTGACTTCCTACTTAATTAAAGATATGACTCTGTTTATTCTTATTTTTGATGTTTATAGACTCCCAAAGCACTTTCCCATTAAAAAGCAGTTGTAACTAAAGAGCGGTGGAGGTCTCCAGTACTATTAGGGCAATTGCTTCTTAATGTACAAGCTGCAGATGTTCCAGTTAAAGTTGTGCAATTTGTACTGAAACTATATTGTTCAAGCCTTCCTTACAGTTTCATCATCATAATGAAGAAAATCTGTAACATTTTACAATAAGGTCCCATTAGTTAAAGGGATAGTTCACCCAAAAATGAAAGTTCTATCATTAATTACTAACCATCAAGTTGTTCCATCCAAACCCATAAGACCTTCGTTTATCTTCAAAACACAAATTAAGACATTTTATTTGGTTCCCCAAAGAACTGTTCCATGAACAGTCCTTAAAAGAACCTTTAGTGGAATGGAAAGGTTCTACTGATGTTAAAAGTTCTATATGGAACCAAAAAAGAACCTAAAGAAGAGTTTGTCAGTTAATAAATGTAGAGAAATACAAGTCTTTGTCCTAACTCATGACTTTATCTCTCTTTCTCAGGCCTGGAGAACGTCACAATCCAGCTTAACCTTGAGGCAGAGTTCCACTTCACCCACCTCATCATGACCTTTAAAGTAAGTGCCGAGGGGACAGTCAGTTGGTGATGTGTGTTTTGGGGGGAAGGTGTCGCTACAGCCCTGGGCTGAGGTGAGATTTGCGGTCGTTAGGGGAGAATGTGGGAAGGGAATGGGGGTTGATGTGGATTTTGCTGGCAGGAGGGGAAGTGTTGCTTAGTGTGTGGGAGCCGTGGGAGGTCTGGGATCAACCCAGCTGTGCAGCCGACTGAGACGACTGGAATGCTTCTGCTAAAGATTACATTTCAGCATGATCTTACTTCAGCAGTACAGTTCAAAGATATCAGAGAGTGTGTATGAAACAATTAGCATCAAGAGAGCAATAGTGCCTGGGATGTTTATTGCAAAAATTGTGGGGAAATTGTACAGGAACTAAAATGTAATTACGGTTTGTTTGTTGTACTACAAAATAATATAACATTACTTTTGATCCAATACCAAATTCTTTCCGGACCAGTATTGCTAATATACCAGAACTTTAATTAAACAGAAATTTTCATAATTTCTACAAGTTCAATTTCTAACCATTTAACATTATATCTTAAAAATATTATTAAAATATTTGTGACAAATTATGAAACTAGTAATGACATCAAGGTTAATATTGTTAACCAAAACTAAAATCATAAAAACAACTAAACTGAATGATTGTTAACTGTAATAAAATTCTTCAGTTTTAAAACATTTTTCTTCAGCAAATTTTAAAATAAATGTACATTTTTAAACTGTAAATTATAATGTTGAGATGCCAAATTTACTAGTTTAAATTTACAAATTTACTTTTTTATTTGGAATTAGACAAAATAGTATTTTAATTTCATTCATCTGTTGTTAGCTAAAAAAAAAGATATATATACATATATATATATGTATTTTATAAAACCGTAGTGTTATTTGTTAACATTAGTTAATGTATTAACTAACATGAACAAACAATGAACAATACATTCATTACAGTATTTATTAATCTTTGTTAATTTCAGTTAATAAAAATACAGTCATTCATTGTTTGTTCATGTTAGTTCACAGTGCATTAACTAATGTTAACAAGCACAACTTGTGATTTTAATAATTAGTAATATGCTGAAATAAACATAAACATTAAGATTAATAAATACTGTAGAAGTGTTGTTCATTCTGAGTTCATGTTAACTAATGTAGTTAACTAATGTTACATGCATTTAATAATAATAAATTATGCTTAGTTACAAACAACTAACCTTAAACTTAACCCTATAATATTTAAATACAGTTAATTAATATTACTCGTTACTTCTTTGTGTAATTACACTGTAATAACGTCACATTAAAATGAACTGAAACCAAAAAATAGGGATCAATCTTTATGATACAGGATTATCATTATCATATTAGAAATATCAATCCCAAGTTGACAGTGTCATCTGGTGCTTCCTATCTAGACGTTCAGACCTGCTGCGATGGTGATCGAACGTTCTGCAGACTTCGGGAAGACTTGGCAAGTGTACCGTTACTTCGCCTACGACTGCGAGTCCTCCTTCCCCTTCGTCTCTCAAGGACCCATGACCAAAGTGGACGACGTTATCTGCGATTCTCGCTACTCCGACATTGAACCCTCAACTGAGGGCGAGGTGAGCTCTGGAAATGCACTGCACTCCTGGTGAGCACTTGCTTATGTACTCGATTTTCCATTGACTCTTGTTCCTTTGGCTTTTAAAGGTCATCTTTAGGGTTTTGGATCCGGCCTTTAGGATTGATGATCCCTACAGCCCCAGAATCCAAAGTACGGATGCAAACGAAAACATTTTGACTTACATCCTTGTGGCCTAATAGTCGAACCAAATTGCTGTATTGCTAACTTCTTGCTTCCTAACATTTATAGACATGTTGAAGATCACTAATCTGAGGGTGAAGTTCACTAAGCTGCACACTCTCGGGGACAATCTTCTGGACTCACGTATAGAAATCAAGGAGAAGTACTATTACGCAATCTACGATATGGTGGTCAGAGGAAACTGTTTTTGTTATGGTCACGCATCTGAATGTGCCCCCATCGATGGAGCTGGAGAGGTCGTGGATGGCATGGTGAGTTTTATGCCCTGCAAAAGCCATTTGTTATTGTAATTTAAGATATTAATAATGTTATTTATTTATTTATTTGTTTATTTATGTTTGCATTTTATTATTTTTTATTTTTTTTTATTTTGTATGTATATATATATAAATTTATTTATTTTTTTGCATTTTCGTACAAATACATTCAAATATTCAAAGCTTCATTCAACATTTTTTATTTGTTTTCAAAATTTTCCCTCCAGTCATCAAAAATTACAATTACATTCATCAAAAATTACAATTACATATGAGATGAAATTATGAAAATTGAATGCAGTATTACACCAGAATGAATTGTAGATAAATAGAGCAAATTTAGTAGGAAGTTGATTTATGTCACATTTAAATGCAGCAGATTTTTTTGTGGCTTTTAAACCTCTGCTTTGAAGAAAACATCTTACAACACACACATTTGTCATGAAAAGAAATAAGTTGAAGCTCTTTGTCATACAGTTGCTACTGTTACAGTTTTTAATGGTCATAATTATTTTTGTATAATTGTTACTACGTTATAGTTTTTAAGCGTAATTTTTTGTCATACAGTTGTTGCTGTTATAGTTTTTAAACGATTCTTTGTTATTTAGTTGTTACTGCGTTAGTTTTTAAACATAATTCTTTATTGTGCAGTTGTTTTAAACAATTCTTTGTCGTGAAATTGTTACTGCCTTATAGTTTTTTAATGTAATTCTTTATTGTGCAGTTGTTTTAAACATAATTCTTTGTCGTGAAATTGTTACTGCGTTATAGTTTTTAGACGTAATTCTTTGTTGTGCAGTTATAGTTTTTAAATGTTATTCTTTGTCATACAATTGTAACTGCATTATAATTTTAAATGTCGTAATTCTTTGTCATACAATTGTTGCTGTGCTATAGTTTTAAAAGTCTCAATTCTTTGTCGTGCAATTGTTACTGCGTTATAGTTTTTAAACTGAATTCTTTTTCATACAATTGTTAATGCGTTATAGTTTTAAACGTCAAAATTCTTTGTGCAATTATTACTGTTATAGTTTTTAAATGTTATAATTCTTCTGTCATATAATTGTTACTACATTATAATTTTAAATGCTGTAATTCTTTGTTGTGCAGTTTACTTGTTATAGTTTTTAGTTATATATTTTTTATATTTTATATTTAGTTATATTTTTAAACACGATTATTTTTCATAAAATTGTTACTGTTATAGTTTTTGTTAATGTATGTAGGTTTACATTTGTATTTTATTTTGATTTTTATTTTAATTATTATAAATGTTTATATTTTTTAATTATTATAATTTTTATATTTTATATATCATATATATATATATATATATATATATATCTTTTTTACTTCTTTGTACATATTATTTATTGTTATGCCAAGCTCCATTTAACACTTTTTACACTTTTTCCAAATTTTTCCCTCTAGTCACCACAAACTGACTGTGATCACATATCACATAAAATTAGGAAAATTTAATGCAGTATTATACCAGAGTGAATTGTAGATAAATAAGGCATATTCAATAAGATGTAGTTTATGATTTATGCCACATTTAAATGCAGCAGACCTTTTTGTGACTTTTTAAATCTCCGCTTTGAAGAAAACATCTCGCACACATTTGTCATGAAAAGAAATCGTTTGAAGTCCCATCACAGTCTGCTGCTAATTCAGTTTGGATCTGTTTCACATTAGTATGAAAGTATGCGGACCACCTCGTGGTTTCATTATTGAATAGTTTACAGTGCAAATGTTCATGTGGCACAGAAAATGCACGCAGAGTTTCTTATTTACAAACCTTTTTTGTTTCATTTATGCTTGAAATTATAGTATGTGTTTCTGCGGTTTTTCTATCAGAGCCAAAGATGAAATACACCAAAGGAACGTGGTTCCTGTTTAGTCTGCCGCCTCCTCTGTTTACAATCTCTCCGTAGTGGGATGTGTCTCAGTCTGTTGGAGCTCTTACTAAAAGGATATGAAGAGATATTACATCCATATCCATGTCTCACTACATTTGTATTTGCAAGAATTTCATTCAAAGGACTGAAGTGACTCTAGATCTTCTCCAATAACAGAGCAGTTCTGTGAAAGCTCACATATAGACTGCATCTAGATCTGTGTCTGTGCCAGGACTGGAGTTTGTTTAATGTAGACCAGATGCATCCAGTATAAACATTTCCTGTTGCCATCTGGTTAGGGGCCGTTCTGAGCAACTCCATCTTTTTTCTGTTGTATGAAGAAACTTTTCCCTGTTAGGGTCAGAGTAGGAAATTAGCTCAAATTCATTTTGAGGACTTCTGTTTATAATTTGTGGTGCCTTTAAATATACTGTTCCACACACAGTCTCAATTTGATTACATTTATTTTGTTCTTGGTTATCATTGTTATGTCTGTTTTGCCGTAGGTCCATGGCCATTGTATGTGTAATCATAACACCATGGGTTTGAACTGTGAACGCTGTCAAGACTTTTACCATGACCTGCCCTGGAGGCCCGCGGAGGGACGCAACACCAACGCCTGTAAAAGTAAGATGTTTTGCAATGTTCATTTACGGGTCAATTAACTTTTGCTCATTTTTGTCTGGATCTATTTAGTTATTTCAAAATAGCTTTTTATGACAAGGTTAGTTCAGGTTATAAAAACGTAGTGATATTTATGAATTATTTATTATTTATTTGTAAAAAAAATTCTGTAGAATGTTTACATAGAACCTTTATCTTGGATGTTCTTATACTGCAAACCAAGTGTTAAGTTTTGTAACATTCTTTTTGTCACTGCTTTATAGTTTTTAAACATTAATTTTGTAATATTGTATCAATGTTATTGCATGAGCGTTTTTAAACAACGTTCTGACGTTCTTTTTGCAGTACAATTGTTACTGCACTGTAGTTTCTAATGAAGTTTTGATATCAATGTTTTAACTTTGGTAAATTACTAACTCAGATAAGTTAATTTTTATGTAGCAGGATAAATATATTTTGTAACTGTTGTAACTCCTTAAAACAATATAGTCAAAAGTTCTTTGGCACGCAATTGTTCCTGCAGTATAGTTTTCAATGCTGTAATTCTTTGTCATAGAGTTGTTACCGTGTTAGTTTTTAATCGTGTTTTGTACAGTAATTACTGTGTTATAGTTTTTAAACTTAATTCTGTGTTGTGCAGTTGTTACTGCATTATAGTAAAAAAACCAAAACACGTAATTCTTAGTCATGCAGTTTTTGCAGCGTTACAGTTTTTAAACGTCGTAATTCTTTGTCATACAGTTGTTACTGCATTATTGTTTTTAAACATTGTAATTCTTGGTCATGCAATTTTTACTGCATTATAATTTTTAAACGTAAGTCTATGTTGTGCAATTGTTACTGCGTTACAGTTTTTAAAAACTAATTCTTTGACGCGCAGTTGTTATTGCGTTACAGTTTTTAAACGTAATTCTTTGTCATGCAGTTGTTACTGCATTATAGTTTTTAAACATCGTAAATCATTGTCATGCAGTTGTTACTGTTATAGTTTTTAAACATCGTAATTCTTTAATGTACATTATAGTTTTTAAACGTTGTAATTCTTTGTCGCGCAGTTGTTACTGCGTTATAGTTTTTAAACGTTGTAATTCTTGGTAACGCAATTGTTGCTGCATTATAGTTTTTTTAAACGTCATAATTTTTTGTGGTACAGATGTTAGGGCATTATATATTTTTCAACATTGTAATTCTTGGTCATGCAATTTTTACTGCATTATAATTTTTAAACGTAAGTCTATGTTGTGCAATTGTTACTGCGTTACAGTTTTTAAAAACTAATTCTTTGACGCGCAGTTGTTATTGCATTACAGTTTTTAAACATAATTCTTTGTCATGCAGTTGTTACTGTTATAGTTTTTAAACATCGTAATTCTTTAATGTACAATTGTTACTCTGTTACATATTTTAAACGTTGTAATTCTTTGTCGCGCAGTTGTTACTGCGTTATAGTTTTTAAACGTTGTAATTCTTGGTAACGCAGTTGTTGCTGCATTATAGTTTTTTTAAACGTCATAATTTTTTGTGGTACAGATGTTAGGGCATTATATATTTTTCAACATTGTAATTCTTTGTTGTGCAATTGTTACTCCGTTACAGTTTTTAAACGTAATTCTTTGTCATGCAGTTGTTACTGTGTTACAGTTGTTAAACATCGTAATTATTTGTTGTTACTGCATTGTAGCTATTAAAAAGTTGTAGTGATTTGTTACTGCATTATAGTTTTTAAACAATGTTGTCTTCATTTTTTGTTGTACAGTTGTTACTTCATTATCTACCATTTCCTCGCTAACATGTCCTTGCTTCTTTCACAGAATGCAACTGCAATCATCACTCTGATTCCTGTCATTTCGACATGGCTGTGTATCGGGCCTCGGGTAACGTGAGCGGCGGCGTGTGCGACGACTGCAGGCACAACACCATGGGTCACAATTGCGAGCAGTGCAAGCCTTTCTTCTACCAAAATCCGGAGAAAGACATCCGTGACCCCAACATCTGCGAGTGTACGTGTCCCCTCTCATTTCCTCTCCTGTCATTTCCTCTGATTTTTTCCCCTCTTCAGACGGCCAGCCTCTACCTGTCTGGTCTAGTTTGTGATGTGAGTCTGGTCCAGCTGTTGCTTTGTTCGCTTCTGCTCGTGCAGATTTGGGAGCAGAAACACCTGGGCT
This sequence comes from Labeo catla, assembly GCA_012976165.1. Lineage (NCBI taxonomy): Eukaryota > Metazoa > Chordata > Actinopteri > Cypriniformes > Cyprinidae > Labeo > Labeo catla. The sequence goes on along the minus strand of VONZ01000490.1, from coordinate 20,371 downwards.
TTGAAGTGGTCCATCACCACAGGGCGAAGCGCCGCCCTTTTCTTCAAACCACACGCGTCTAGGGTTTCACATTCCTCTTTTTTTGTGGTGACAGAGGTTTTTTAGTTTGAACCACAAAGCAGAAATGCGGTCTAGGAGTTTTACATCAAACTTTTATAACAACCCAGATTACAATTAATTAATATTAATCCAATTACTAACATGGAGTAACCATTAAAATACTTTTATAATATATTAATTTGATTCAAATGCATTTCTATGTGTATTTTTAGCTGTTCGCAGTTCCTCCCATTGTCTTTAAGTACACTGTCCGGATTTGTCTTTTCCAGCCTGTAACTGCGATCCGGTCGGCTCTCTCAACGGTGGAGTGTGTGATGCACTGACAGACGTGTCTGTTGGGCTGATCGCGGGTCAGTGTCGCTGTAAGCCTAATGTGGAGGGTGAACGCTGTGACCAGTGCAAACAAGGCCATTACGGACTCAGCGACGACCCTCTGGGATGCCAGCGTAAGTACATGCCTTACACACTAAAGTGAACCCAAATCATTCATCAGTTAATGTAAAAATGGTTGTGAACGTTCTCAAATAAAAGATGCTTTTGTTTTGTTGTTACCCAGCATGCACATGCAATGCTTTGGGAACGGTTCCAGGTGGAAGTCCATGCGATACAGACTCAGGAAACTGCTATTGTAAACGTCTGGTTACCGGAAGGAACTGTGACCAGTGTCTGGTGCGTGTTCTGCTTACTTTATGAATTCATTCATATTTTTTTGTACAATAACCATGTCAATGATTTTAAAAACATAACATTTTACTTTTATACTAATTAACAAAATTACAAAACAAAATTTGACAGATAATTTACTCACCCCCTTGTCATCCAAGATGTTTGTGTCTTTCTTTTTTTCAGTAGTAAAGAAATTATGTTTCTTGTGGAAAAAAATGCAGAATTTTTCTCCATATAATGGACTTCAATGGTGGGTGTGAGTTTGAACTTCCAAAATTTAGTTTAAATGCAGCTTCAAATGGCTCTAAATGATCCCAGCCGAGGAAGAAGGGTCTTATCTAGCAAAATGATCGGTTATTTTCTAAAAAAAAAATTTATATACTTTTCAACCTCAAATGCTTGTCTTGCCTCTGCACTGTAAAAAATAAAAAACACAATTTGTTGAGTCAGCTTAAAATAATTTGTTACCCTGCTGCCTTAAAATTTTAAGTTTAGTCAACTTGAAATGTTAAGTTGTACTAAGTAACAACTTAGATATTTGTGTTTGCTAAACTTAACAGATGGGTAAGTAACCCAGCTGCCTTAAAATTTTAAATTGATTCAACTTAAATATCTTAGCTGTCACTTAGTATAATTTAACATTTCAAGTTGAATAAACTTTTTTGAGTTGACTTAACTTAAAATTTTAAGGCAGCCAGGTTACAGATTATTTTAAGTTGACTCAAAAAATTGCTTTTTACAGTGTGCGAAGCACATGCAAACTCTGTGTATTCTGGTTCAATACAGTTAGGGTATGTCGAAAAACTCCCGTCTCATTTTCTCCTCCAACTTCAAAATCGTCCTACATCGCTGCAGAAGTACCGACCCAGTGTTTACAAAGTGAACATGCAAAGAAGATCAAATACCCTTTACAAAAAAAAGAAAAAAACAGCGATGAAGAGCAATTTTGAAGTTGGAAAAATGAGATGGTAGTTTTTCAACATGCTGAGAATAGACAAGACGAGCGTTTGAGGTTAAAAAGTGTATAAATTGTACATTTTTTAGGAAAATAACTGATCGTTTTGCTAGATAAAACCCTTCTTCCTCGGCTGGGATCGTTTAGAGCACTTTGAAGCTGCATTGAAACTGTATTTTGGAAGTTTAAATTCGCAGGCACCATTGAAGTCCATTATATGGAGAAAAATGCTGAAATGTTTTCCTCAAGAAACATAATTTCTTTACGACTGAACAAAGAAAGACACGAACATCTTGGATGACAATGGGGTGAGTAAATTACCTGTAAATTTTTGTACTGGAAATGAACTTCTCTTTTAAAGTGACACATTTGTAAATTATTGTAAATTGTACAACAATTTGTGACAGTCCTTGAATTTGATTAGTCCTGATACTTACTGCAAAAGCCATTTTGTTTTTGTTATATTGCTTACATTTTTATTACATTTAATGAATGTGTTTTATTTTATTTTACAGATTTCTAGCATTCAATTACACCAAAATGTGATCATTTGCCTTTAAGAGCTGCTGTTTACATTTTGCTTCTTGTGAGGTCTGTCATAAACCCTGTGGTGTTTAAATGGTCTTTTAACAACTCTCTCTCTCATAGCCTCAGCACTGGGGTCTCAGTAACGACATGGATGGCTGTAGACCATGTGACTGTGATCATGGTGGTGCAGTCAACAACAAGTGAGTAAAACTTCTCTGTTCTGTTGTGCCTGAATCTCTCATTCAAATACAGCTTTTATCACTGTTATTATAGTTTATAGGGTTAAGGATTTGACCAATTATAGGGCCCTGTAATTTCCGCGATACAAAAAACGCGGGCGGAAACACGGAATCCGGTCTTAAAAAAGGAATTTACTGTATAATGCGGAGTATCACAGAATTTGCTAGAAAAAAGTAGGTCAGTACGCTTAAATCAAAACATGATATGGATATGGATATGGTCTGTGAATATTAAGTCGCAAAAAGACTATTTAAATATGAATCCTGCACGTTCTGTGTGTCTCTGTGTCGTCAAAGACGGTAATTGAAGCTTAACCAGACAGACTAATGGAAGAAACACTATGATTACTCTACTTTTAAAGCATGAATTTGATTTAAACAATAGGTCTACATAATATTCTCAAATGTAGTTAATAGGGAGCATATATTATATTAGCCCTACACTTACAGCATGAAATACTGTTTTAGCCTATAACATTTTACATTTACACCTTTTATCTCACAATTCTGGCTTTTTTTCTCACAAATGCAAGTTTATATCTCATATTTCAGACTTTATAACTTGATTTAACTCAACAATAGCGAGTTTGTGTATTCTGAGGCAGAAAAAAGCCAGGAGTGTGGGATATAAACTCAAAAGAGATAATGATGAGTTGATTTTTCTTAGAATTGTGAGATATAATCTTGGAATTGTGAGAATAAAGTTAGAATTTCTTTTTATTCCACAAACTGTGAGAGAAATATATTACTTAATGTAATGATAGTACTACTACCTACTTATAATAAAATTATTATTAAAAGATTATTTTTTAAAGAATATTTACCTGAATAATTATTTACCAGAATTTATTTACCAGAAAAATGCAAACATACAACAGAGTAAAAATAATAATAATAATAATGATAAATTAGGGTTCTTTTTAAAATATAAAATCAATCATTTAAAGATGCTTTTTTTGATTATTTTAATTTAATCAAACCCTTAAAATCCAGAAAACTAATGGAAAACAGAATTTGGTAAAAAGAAAACTAAATTTGAGAAAAAAAAAAACATATTTCATAGGGCTTTAAAAATTTATTTTTTTGTTAAACTTTTAATAAATTGCTTTTAAATAGTGTAGGTTTCATGATTTCAATTAATTAGACATGCTTTTGCATTAATAAAATGTAATTTAACCATTAAAACAGTCTAAAAAATTAAAATGGGGAAAAAATTATTATATTTGTATTTATGTTATATCCATTATATTTGGATTAAATAAAATGGAATTTTAGGAAAAAACAAAACAAAATTTGGGAAAAAATAAATATAAAAAATGTCATGACTAACCCTAGATCTAACCCTAAGTCAGTATTATTTATATACTAATATAGTGTTTAATAATATTTTGAACTGTTATTGTCAGTCATTTTGTTATATGCTTTTGTTATTTTTATTTGTTTTTTTTTTCTCTTTTTTTAAATGTATATTTCTGTATAGCTTTAATTTTTTTACATTTATTTTAGTAACTAATTTATTTCAATTAGCTGCCAAGGCAACATTTCTGTTTTTCCTATTTTTCTAGAATTGTTTTATAGAATACAAGTTTTTCAGTTACCAATTTTGAATAGGTTTTGTTAATAATAAAAACACTACCCTAAGTATTAAACTTTTCTTGTATATCATTATAGACATTAAATGATGATTTAACTCATGCGGCTTGCTGAGGAGAGTTGAGGTGTTACTTTTTTTGTGATCAGACTTGGACTTAAAAAACGTACATTCTCTTGAGAACTTGTAAAAATCTTCTTTCTCTTTCTACTACTCTGTTCTTCCAGTAAGTTGAATCAGCCTGTTGAGAAACTACTGGCAGGAGGCCTGAAATAACAGTGAAAATAATGTTTCTTAGTCTCAGATTAAGTTCTGAACTGGCAGTATTGTTCAGTAAGAAAACTGCATTTACATGCGTTACAAAGGCAGGCTTTAACAGCAGTCCAACAAACACATGGGTGCTGTTTCTCAAAGGTTTTGTGTCTTTACTGTTTGTGTGTGTGTGTCAGTGTTGAATATGTCCTTCAAAACTATTTTCCTCCAGATCTTCCAGAGGAGACATCTAAATTTCTTGATGTTATTTCTTTTCCAGTTGCTCTCCTGAAACAGGTCAGTGTCAGTGTCGCGAGCACATGTTTGGCAGACGCTGCGACCAGGTGGAATCTGGTTTTTACTTCATCGCTCTGGACCATTACACTTATGAAGCAGAGGACGCCAAGTTCGGACCTGTAAGTGTCCTCATTATTCCCATTTGTCAAAGTCTTTGAGTATTTGAATGATAAATCTCTACATATCTTTCTATCGGTAGGGTGTGACGGTTGTCCCAAGACCCCAGCCTCAAGACAGATCCCCTACTTGGACTGGCATTGGTTTTGTGAACGTTCCTGAAGGTGCCTATCTTGAGTTCAGCATCGACAACATCCCCCACTCTATGGAGTATGACATTATCATCCGATATGAACCTCAGGTGACTTCCTCTACAGTATAATACTGGCATTGACATTTGACTAGTACAGCTTAGAAATGTCTAACTAAAGACATGTTTCATCAGTCTTGAGTTGAAGGGTAAGTTACATCACATTATTACATCATCTGCTTGCTCTTTCATGGTTTGTAGCTGCCAGAGCAGTGGGAAGAAGTGTTGATGACTGTCATCAGGCCTCGCGTCATTACCGCTGACAGCCGCTGTGCAAACACGATGCCCGACGATGACAACCAGGTGGTGTCTCTGCATCCCGGATCCAGGTATGAGAAAAGAAAGACAGGCCAGCTGATGTGCACCAAAAGCTAATTTAATTATTTGCGCAAGTAGTTTACGTACAAAGTCAATGCAAAGACACCAATAGATGTGAATTAGTGCCGGGGCGATGCAAATGACACGATTGCCAGCAAATGTGCATGACAAGTTGTAACGGAAGCCACTCAGTGAAGAAATAATAATTAAACCCAAATACAAACAAATTAAATAAATTTAAATAAAATAAAAATTACGAAAACACATAATGGAATTACTAGAAATTTTACTCAAATTAAAAATGAACTACAACAGACTATAAAAACGACAACAGTATATAAATAATACATTTTATAACTATTTTTGTAGGGTTTGGATTTGACCAACCCAACTCATTATTTATATACTATTAATGCAACTATTATTGCAATTAAATTAAATAATGCAATTAATATTTTGAATGATCTTTTACTTTTATATATTCAGTTTTCTTTTTAATTTTACTTTAGTTTTAGTAATTTTACCTTTTTTAGTAAATTTGCTTTTGTCATTTTTATTAGTTTTTGTTTTTAAAAATATTTCCTCAGATTTCAATTCAGTTTTAATTTAGTTTTAGTAATTTTAGCACATCATCTTAAACATATTTATTTTATTAATATATATATTAGAATATTAGAACAGCTAATTTTAGTAGCTAAAATTAAGAAGCTAATTCAAAATATTAATAAACCTACAACAGTACATAAATAATAATATCACTGAAAAGCTATAGTGATTAACATTTTGTTCATTTTGACTAAATTCTAAGGCAGCATCTCATTTATTCTGTAGAACCTTTGCCAAAATTAACCATGGTTTTATTATAGTAAAAGTGTAGAAACCATGTTTTTTTGAGAGTATTGATTACAATTTGTATAACTTGAACTACAAGTACCATGGTTAAACTATGGTTAGTGTTGCAAAGCCATGGTTAATTTGTTGTCACCGCTGTTTAACTATAGTAAACTATAGTAGTTTTTTTGGTTTTATTTGTAGTAAAACCATGGTTAATTTTCGTAATCCCAGAATGCATTGCCACAAATCTAGAGAGATGTTTATTAAAAATATATTTTTTGCATTCAAAGCTCAAAAATAACAATAATAAGTATTTAAATATGATAAAACCCAAGATTGTTGTGCTTATTGCATTTAATTCTTATTAAAGTGTCAGGATTTTGGATTAGCAACATGCTAACATAAAACCCCACTGAAGTCAATTGCACTGACTTCTTGCCGTCCCAAATCACTTATTATGAGCTGTCACTTCAGTTAGGATGTTGCTTATATGTTTTCAGTTCAGTGCAGTCTCTTCAGCAAAATTTAGGCAATTTTTTTTCAAGGAAAACAAAAACATTGTGTATTGTCAATAGTGATGTATGAAGCCCCTGATAGCACACGTACATCTCGTAGAGACATCTCGGAGACGTCAGCATTTCAGCGTTTCCTATCAGATGTCAAATAGATGTCTATTAGATGTCTTTAGGATGTTTATAATTAAGATTGCATGTAAAACTGACATCTTACAGACGTCTGTCAGATGTTTGTACACAGCAGATGCTTTCCAGATCAAGTGATGTTTAATAGACATCTTGCAGGCATATGTGTGCTATCTGGGGCACGGCTAAAACCCACATAGCACACGTACGTCTGCAAGATGTCTGTTAAAGATCACTTGATCTGGAAAGCATCTTCTGTGTACAAACATCTGACAGACATCTGTAAGATGCTAGTTTTACATACATTCTAAATCATAAACATCTTAAAGACATCTAATAGACATATATTTGACATCTGATAGGAAACATCCTATAGACGTATTGCAGGTGAGCAAACACTCTAAAAAATGCGTCTTGCAGATGTAAATGCAGACGTCAAGTAGACATCTTCATGATGTATGTGTGCCATCAGGGAGCAAAATCACTTTCAAACCAAGCAGATTTCTGTTGGTCAATGCAGCAAATTCACATGACCAACTAAGAAAATCTTTCGCCTTCAAGCAAAACTGTATACTCTTTATAGATTTTTTAAGGACCCACTTGGTCTTCTTCTATATTTGCACACACGCTCCTAAATACATTTTACATTTAGTGCTATTTTTAGTCGCAAAAGTGAATAAAATACACAAGGACACTTATTTTGGAATGTGATTTACTACTGTAGAACTGTAGAATGCGCCAATTTCGATTGAAATGCCTTGATTCTGACCGCAAAAATTTGCTGAACATGTTTGGAAGGCTAGGTTTTGTTGAAACTGAGAAGGTGAATTATCTTGATTTTGTCCAACAGGTATGTGGTGCTGTCTAGGCCTGTGTGTTTTGAAGAAGGCTTGAACTACACCGTGCGTTTGAGCCTGTCTCTCTACTCGGCTCTCAGCGATGTGCAGTCACCGTACACACTCATCGACTCGGTAGGCTCCCACTTTTACCGTGTCAAACAATCTCACTTGCATTGGAATCTTCAAATGCTGATCAGTCGATTTCTATTCTTGCCCTCAGATCGTCCTCATGCCACACTGCAAAAACCTGGATATTTTCTCTGGCTCTGGATCAGAGGGTGGAGACTTGGTGACCAACAGCGCCTGGGAAACCTTCCAGCGCTACCGCTGTTTGGAGAACAGCCAAGCCGTGGTTAAAACCCCCATGACTGATATCTGCAGGAATTACATCTTCAGTGTGTCAGCTCTTCTGCACCAGGGAGTTAAAGGTACAGCTATAACCTCATAATAAATTACCTACCTTATAGAAATCAAAATGGAAGTTTTTTGGCTTTTAGTAGGAACATGTTAGCCTACAAGCTTGTGTGTTTCAAAACAATGACAAAATTCGCATTTAGAAGATATACGCTTTCAAAACGTACAATCTCTAACTTCCGCCAATATGAATCAGTGATTCTGATGACATCACCCTGCACGTCAGCTTCTCATCAAACATTCTATCCAATCAAATACTCTCATGAATCCGAAGCGTCCCGCCCCCTACACTATAAATAGACGCTGAAGCTGCGGATTAAAATTGGTCAGTTGTTCACAGAGTTAGTATTTTCTGTACAGTGAATGGCACATAGCACACTATGTAGGGAATAGGCATCGATTCAGACAGTGTAAATATGCTTTCCGCTGAATTCTATACAATGCTATATTTTATAGTGATGGAGTGAGATTGTGTCTGTCATACCAGGGCTTTACGCTTACTCTTTCTTTTTAGGAGCATTTGTGCTCCTAACTTAAAAAATGTAGGAGCACAGTCAAAATTTTAGGAGCACCTTCTAATCAATAATCAAAAACTATGATCAAAAATTAGCCTTCCCATTAAGAGTTGATATTTGGAATTTTTGTTTTTACCCTTGTAATGGCATTTTTCTAACTTTATTAAAAGTATGTTATCTTTTATGTCAAACTTTTGAACATATATTTAATATTTATAATATTTAATATTATATTTTTTAAGCTTTTTAAAATGTCTAATTAAAACAACAGAATAAGAATAAGTTACCAATCAAATGAAATCAGTATTAACAAAATTAATTTGTACTACAGAGGTGGCACAGAAGAACACAAAAGTGGCTTGTAGATGTATTTTCATATGTTTAATGAGGCTCAGGGGTGGTATGCGTGCAATCAAATTCATAAATTCATGTTGAGATTAATGTTTTAAATACAGAAATATTAAATTATTTAAATAACTGAAAAGATACTTTAAAAATTAAACTAAAAGTTTCATGTCAATAGGTGGTGGCAAGTCATTGATTTAATTGCTGAATCATTCATTCATTTGATTCATTTGAACGGCTGATTCATTCAGGAATAAAGCAAGTGATCTTTATAAATGGGAAATTGAATCATTGACAGTAGATTCATTTAAAGGTGTGCTATTATGCTTTTTCACCTTTTGAACTTTAGTCAGTGTGTGGTGTGTATCTTTGGGCATAAAAAAGATCTACAAAGTTACAAATCTCAAAGTCCACTCCAAAAGGAGATATTTCGTTTTTAAAAAATCCCTTTTCAAGAACTACAACAAAAGGCTCGTTTGGACTACAGCGTTTTTTTTTCACATGCAATGATGTTACAACGCGGTCCATTAGAATAGCATTAAAATAAATCCCGCCTACGGAAATTCAAATTGTTGGGGTGTGGGTAGGGACGAGGTGGGGGATTAGCCTAACTTTAGCGATGCAGCATGGAGAACCGCTTCAACGAGCCGCAGCGCGACGGGTATAAACACAAGCATTGACTAGAGTGGCTGCTTAAGAGCCGTAACGTGTCGCAGACATGTGCAGTACAGGGGGTCGAAACACATGGCGAAGCCGCAATCTACTCCGGTTGCCGCGTTGGAGCCATAACACGCCACAGACATGTGCAGTGTGTGGTAAGAGATTTATTCATCATACAATGTAGATAGCTTCACTTATAACGCGAGTGTTTTTTAAAATGTGAGTTATATTCTACAATCTGAGTTATATTAAAATTTATCCTGGCACTCCCAAGCTTTACAATGGCATAGATGGGTGTTTCTCTTCATCAGTCGAAAACAAGTCCAATAATGTGCATCCATCCATAATAAAAAAAGTGCCTCACACAGCTCCAGGGGGTTAATAAAGGCCTCCTGTAGCGAATCGATGCATTTTTGTAAGAAAAATATCCATATTTAAAGCGTAAGAATCACTTTAATCTAGCTTGCGCTAACAGTTATACATGGAACTTGCTGCTTTGACAAGGGGCGTGGCAGTACTGAAACATCGTCTAAGCTGTTCGCCAATCACAACGCAGTGGGACAGCTAACCAATCACAACACATTTAGTTTTTCAGAAGGCGGGCCTTCATTAAACCTGGAACTAATCGAGCTGTTTTTGCCAGGCTGGGAGAAATGTATTGTAATAATGTAAATGATGTTAAAAATAATGCGTTTTTCAAACCACCATGCATGAGAGCATGTTCTAGTACACCCCCAAAACAAAATCAAGACTTTGTAAAAGAGCATAATAGGACCCGATTAAAAATGCACATTCATTCATGACGAAATAGAGCAAAATCAGGCAATAGTATTATAGTCAGACAATGTAAGTCACTTAATATTAAGTTCCTGTTTATTTAACTGTTGTATTAAATCAGTATCTCATTTACAAACTCCATTAAAAATCATTAAAAGCTGTCACTCATCTTAGTTCATCACAATCTCACAAAGTTCCATTATAATCAATGAAGCTCTCTACACTGCACAATCAATCTTATTCTTATTTACACTCTCTCTACACTTTGTTTATGAAAGCATTCGTGAGATATGTCTGTGATACATTACTCAATGTTGCAAAAACAAGTAGAAACCTTTAAAGCGCCCCTCAGCGCAAACACTAATATGCTGATCGGGTCAGTCGCACATGGTTACACGCAAATGTGACTGAAATGGTCGCACTGTAGAGCCCTGCATACGCTGTCAAATGTGGCTTTACCCAGTTCAATGGCTCTGTCCCAAGCGCTGATAAATGAAAAACTATTGGCTATTTATAAAAGGGGGCGGGACTGCGTGATATGCCCGCCCCGTCTTCCTGTTTCAGTTGAAATTACATCAACACAAAATAAGGCTGCCTGTTTCAAAGCACTTCAGTGGACCTTTAAGGACCTGCTTGGTCTTTCTTTATTCACACATGCATTTTACAGTTTGCACACATCTATTTTTAGTTTCAAATGCTCATACTATACTATACAGAATTTTCTAAGTCTAGTTCTGTTATGGCATTATTAACTTGATTCTTAAGATCTTTCCACTTTGTGCACACACATACAGATTCTCAGCCTGTCATCATCGCACAATTTCGGCTCCATTCTCTAACCACATAAGAATCCCCTTTTCCCTTTATGATAGACGCGCCAGTCACTCTGTCATCGTTCATTCAGCTTTCATTTTCCTCAGTCTGCCGTCTCTCATCAGCAGTGCTTTCCTGCCTCGTGTCAGAGCTTGTAACGGGGCCTCTGGCATAATTATACTGCTCTACATGCTTCCTGTCTGAGACTTTACAATTTCATCAGCTGTCAGGACAAGAAGAAAAGCAAAAGACATGGCTCGAGGCGTAAATCAGAATGCAGGCTTTTTTTTTTTTGCTGACTATAAATATCAGTGTGAAAATGTTACGCTTGATGAAATCAAACATAGCGTAACACACTACTACTGAAAAGACAACTTCAAGTCAGGCTTTAGGAAAGTGTAACTTGTCAAGCTTCGTATGATACATAATGTAAAAAATACAGTTGAACTCCCTTCTAGGAAAAGTAGGGCACATGTCAAGGCTACACTTTAATACACTACCAGTCAAAAGTTTTTGAACTGTAAGATTTTTAATATTTTTAAAGAAGTCTCTTCTGCTCACCAAGGCTGCATTTATTTGATAAAATACAGCAAAAGCAGTAATACTGTAAAATATTGCACAATGAAACTGCTTTCTATTAGAATATATTTTAAAATGTAATTATTATTATTATTGTCAATATTTAAAACAGTTGAGTACATTTTTTTCACTATTCCAAAGATTTATCTGAAATAAAAAACTTTTGTAACATAAAACACTACACTATAAAAGCTTGGATTATAGAAATTATTTACTATTATTTAGCAAGGATGCTTTAAATTGATCAAAAGTGACGTTTATGATATTTATAATGTTACAAAAGATTATATTTTAGATAAATGCTGTTCTTCTGAACTTTCTATTCAGCAAAGAAACCTGAAAAAATCTCAGCTGTTTTCAATATAATAATAATAATAATAATGATAATAATGTGTTTTAAGTAGCAAATCGGAATATTAGAATGATTTCTGAAGGATCATGTGACTGGAGTAATGATGCTAAAAATTCACAGGAATAAATTACATTTTAAAATATATTCAAATAGAAAACAGTTTTCTTAATTTTAAGTAGTTTTTTTTTTTCAAAATTTTACTGCAGTTTACTGCAAATTTAGGCTTGGTGAGTTTCCTCTTTAAAAAAAACATTCAAAATTTTATAAAAAACTTCAAAAGCTTTTGACTTCAAGTAGCAAACTACATAGAAGCGATGTGAGGAGTTTTTTTTAAATATATAACTTAAATATACAAGTAAGTGTGTATATATATGTGTGTGTGTGTATATATATATATATATATATATATTTAAATATATAATTCTATAAAATATTTAATAATATATAATTATATATATATATATATATATATATATATATAATATTTAAATATATTAATTATATCTGATGATAAGTAAGTAAATAAATATATAAAATAAATAAGTTATTTTATTATGTATTGACATGAATGAAATGGTGAATAAATGAAAATAACTGAATATTCTTCTTTCGGTTTAGTAAAAAATTACATTATTTGTATTTCTCTGATTTGTAATAAATAAATAAATAAGTTGTTTCAAAGCAACTATGTATAAAAGATCATCAACTATTAAGATTTTTATTATCTTTTTTTTTTTACCATCTGACATTTTTGGAGGTGTTTTTACACAAAACGGTGTGATATAAAAGCCAGCAACCTGCTACATTTTGGAAACTGTGTCTAGTAACTAGAAAAGCTACACTATTTTGAAAAGTTTGTGTAAAATTTCCAAGCTCTTTTGGCCTGCACCACTGACTTCTCAAAGCCTCCTGGGTTTTGTGGGTCTTTCGTGGTGAGATGATGTGCCAAGTCACTAAACAAGCATTTTTACGCAAGTGGTTTGAACTCGGAGCCACTGAGGTGTTGAGTTGAACTTCAGTGTGATTTATGAGCTGTGCATATCCACCAGAAAGGCTGTTTTGGACCTGAGCCTATTCTAAACTGTATGCAAGCTCCAACCTGTTAATACTGATATTAAAACTTTGTTAGCCGAAGGTTTTTTTTACAGCCATTAAGTAATATGATGGATAATTTACATAAATGTAGTAGAGAGATCAACCAAACAGAGTCCATTTTGAATTACATATTATCTGAATTCTTAATAGTTTTTGTTGTTTTAGATTATGTAATATCTGTAGATGACGATTAATTGTGCAATAAATAGTAAATGTTAAAGGGAACCCTGGGTATTAAGACTTGTGTGGCTTTAATATAACGTAAATGATGTTTCTTAATGAAATATATATTAGAAAACCCACAAAAGATTTATGTTATTTAAAAAAATCCACATAGTTTTATACATATTTTGGACTATGGGGGGTGCCATTATTTCGATGATGTAAAATGGTTGCACTGCTGCTACCTGTTGCTATTTTTACTCCAACACAATAAATGATTAAATATAAATGTTTATATCCTGCCAGGATGGCATCTAGCGTTTCTTGTCTCTGCCATTTGTAAGCTCTTTCAGTAGCTCTGGTTTACTAAAAGCCTCAAAGGCATCAGGGCTAAAGTGGAGAGAACAAAGACACAGGTCTTTAGGACGTTTTATCCATCCACAGGCATCTTCCCATTCTTTTCTGCTCTTTTTATTGCTGCCTCTCTTGTTGCCTCTCGACTAAAAAATCACAACCAAAAGCCACACAATCAGTTTTTAGGTAAAAATAGCAACAGGTAGTGCCAGTAGCTCACTGAGTTCAACCATTTTACATCATCAAAACAATGGTGCCCCCCATAGTTCAACATATGTATAAAACAATGTGGATTTTTAAAATAACGTCACTCTTTCATAGGTTTTCTACATATTTTTCAAAAACACTACTATTGTTCAAGTTTATTTAGGGTGAATTTCGGTAAACTGAAGCGTTTTTTGCCATTAATCCTGAAATTAATCCTGGGGCCAGTTTTGCTAACAGCTTGCTCCAGAGCAAACCGTCTTATGGCATTAAAATTGTTCTGTCAAGTTTTACTAAAGATGAATTAGTGCTGAAAAGGTGTGGAAACAGTTATTTTTGTGCCTGACCTTATTAAAGGAGAAGTCCACTTCCAAAACAAAGATTTACAGATAATGTACTCACCCCCTTGTCATCCAAGATGTTCATGTTTTTCTGTCTTCAGCCATAAAGAAATTATGTTTTTTGAGGAAAACATTTCAGCATTTTTCTCCATATAATGGACTGATATGGTGCCCCGATTTTGAACTTCCAAAATGCAGTTTAAATGCGGCTTCAAACGATCCCAAATGCGGTTGTAAACGATCCCAGCCAAGAAAGAAGGGTCTTATCTAGCGAAACGATCAGTTATTGTCATTAAAATAATACAATTTATATACTTTCTAATGTCAAACGCTCGTCTTGTCTTACTCTGCCTAAACAGTTTTTTTTTCCGGTTCATGACAGTTAGACTATGTCGAAAAACTCCCATCATCAAAATCGCCTTATATCGCTGTTTTACCTTTTTTTTGTTTAGGGTGTTTGATCTTCTTTGCATGTTCCAGTTTGCAAAGACTGGGTCGGTACTTCTGCAGTGATGTAGGATGATTTTGAAATGATTTTTGAAGTTGAGGGAGAAAATACGATTGGAGTTTTTCGACATACAGTAACTGTCTTGAGCCAGAATACACAGAGTTCAGGGAGAGCAAGACAAGACGAGCATTTGAGATTAAAAAGTATTTAAATTGTAATTTTTTAATAAAAATAACTAATTGTTTTGCTAGATAAGACCCTTCTTCCTCAGCTGGGATCGTTTACAACCACATTTGGGATCGTTTGAAGCCGCATTTAAACTATATTTTGGAAGTTCAAACTCGGGGCACCATATCAGTCCATTATATGGAGAAAAATACAGAAATGTTTAACTCAAAAAACATAATTTCTTTATGGTTGAAGAAAAAAAGACATGTAAATCTTGGATGACAAGGGGGTGAGTATATTATCTGTAAATTATCTGGAAGTGGACTTCTCCTTTAAATATGCATTTATAGGAGTTTCCCTTTCAGACGCAAAATTTATGGGAGGAGAGTATTCAAACAAATCACGTTTGCACTTGTCAAATTACTGGCATTTGCACCATTATTTAACGCCCAAAAAAATATGTCTTAAACTATTTTGCACTTGAAATGGCTGCAGTTATTGTTGCTAGGAGGAGGCACTGCAGAGAACAAAGAGCGTGAGGTAGAAAGGAGAGAGGATTTTTGTCCACATGTATTATTTTTTTGTAATGCCAGAAAAACACATTATTCAAACATATCGCTTGCCAAGCTATGTTATTTTTAATTTGCTTCAGGAAATAAAAGACGTCTTGGAACCCTCAACTAGAAGTCACGCAATACCAGGTCTATCAAAACATCTAGCAAACCTTAATTTTTTTTTAACTTTTTTAACGTACTGTGGCTTCTTTATTTCTTTATTCTTTATTTGCGACTATATTGATTTGCACTGCGCTTGGTATATTGTGTTGGTCGATATGTAAATGAGACGTTGTGTCTGTGTTCTTTCATTTGTGCATTGTTAGAAAATCTCCTGGAGAAATTTCCCCTCCCATTTACGCTGTCATGGAATAATTTGCTCTGTTTAGTAAAACAAATTTTTTTTTTCCTCTGTTTCTCTCAGCCTGTCAGTGTGACCCGCAGGGGTCTCTCAGCACGGTTTGTGACCCAAGCGGTGGCCAGTGCCAGTGTCGTCCCAATGTAGTTGGCAGGAACTGTGACAAATGCGCCCCAGCGACCTTCCTTTTTGGCCCCCAAGGCTGCAGACGTAAGTACAACTTATCAATGTCGCAATAGTACAGATTGCATCATGTATTTCTAAAAAGTCTTTCACAAGCATAATTGTGGTCTCTTGTTGGTTAGCATGTGATTGCAGTCCTGAGGGGTCCATCCACTCTTTCTGTCACGAGGCCACCGGTCAGTGTGAGTGTATTCACGGAGCGTATGGGCGGCAGTGCGACCACTGTCTGCCTGGATACTGGGGTTTCCCTAACTGTCGCCCCTGCACTTGCAATGGCCACGCCGAGCAGTGCGACCCGCTCACGGGTCAGTGTCTGTCCTGCAGAGACTACACTACTGGACACAACTGCGAGAGGTTAGTTACTGTGTTGTTTATTCAACATTATAGGTCGAAAGTAGCATGAATGTAGCCTTTCATTCATAAAACCTCTTCTGCAGGTGTTTGAACGGCTATTATGGTGACCCTGTTCTGGGCTCTGGAGACCACTGCCGCCCCTGCATGTGTCCGGACGGTCCCGGCAGTGGCAGACAGTTCTCTGGCGCGTGTTATAAGAGCCTCGACTCTAACCAGGTGTTCTGTGTCTGCAACCAGGGATATAAAGGTAACCAGGCTTGTGTGATTTAAAGCATCTGTCAAGAACACTGTAAATTTCCTGTATCATGACACATGCTAGAACTTGTCCTATAGTTTACAGTAGCGTTCAAAACTTTGGAATCTTTTATGAGTTTTAATGTTTTTGAAATAAGTCTCTTATGCTCACCAAGGCTACATTTATTTATTGATAATGCAGAAAATTATTATTCCTGTGATCAAAGGTGAATTGTCAGCATCATTACTCCAGTCTTCAGTGTCACATGATTCTTCAGAAATCATTCTTATATGCTGATTTGCTGCTCAAGAAACATACATTATTATTATTATGAATGTTGAAAACAGTTGTGCTCCTTTATATTTTTGTGGAAACTGATACTTTTTTTACTCAGGAACATTTAATTTGATGAATAGAAAGTATAAAAAGCACAGCATTTATTTGAAATCAAATTGTGTAACAAAATAAATGTCTTTACTGTCACTTTTAATTAATTCAATGCCTCCTTGTTGAATACAAGTATTAATTCCTGAATAGTAGTGTATCGGTTTCGACAAACATATTAGACAGTAAAAACTGTTTTCAAAACAGTTTGACACTAATAAAAATGTTTCTTGAGCAGCAAATCAGCATATTAGAATGATTTCTGAATGATCATGTGACACTGAAGACTGAAAATTATGGTGACGGTGAAAATCCAGCTTTAATCACAGGAATAAATGACATTTTAAATTCAAATAGAAACCAGCAATTTTAAATTGTAACTAGATGAGTAAAGTTTGAGAACAAACTGTGAAGTTGGTATGTGAAAGCCTAGCCTGAAAGTTTAAATCAGGGGTGAGTTTGGGCACCCCGGTTTAGATAGATTAGAGAGATGTTGCTAACATGTTGCTAGCATAATTTTAGCAAAACTAACATGTTTTCAACATGTTGTTAGCATGTTTCTAGTATGATTAGCATGTTGATAAAATGTTTTTAGGATGATTAACATTTTTCTATCATGATTGGCACGTGATTTAACATATTGCTAACATGAATGAAAAAAATCCAGCTAGAAACCTGCTAAAACAAAGTAAAACCAGCTGATTTAATTAAATAAAAAATAGCTAAGACCAGCTGATTCAGTAAAAATCCAGCTAAAAACCAGTTAAAGCTGATTTAACAAAAAGCCAGCTAAAAAACGGCTAAAACCAGCTGATTTAGCAAAAAAAAATTAACAACCATCTAAAACCAGGAAAAACTAGTTGATTCATTAAAAGCCAGCTAAAAACCAGCTAAAACCAGCTGATTTAGTAAAAACAAACAACTTAAGACCAGCTGATTCAGTAAAAAGCCAGCTAAAACCATCTGATTTAGCAAAAAAAAGTTAAAGCTAAAGCCATCTAAAACCAGCTAAAACAGCAAAGAAAAGAAAAGAAACAGCATAATACCAGCTGATTCAATACAAAAAAACCAGCTAAAACAGTTAAAACCAGCTAAAACCAGTTGAATCATTTAAAAAAACAGCTAAAGCCAAGTAAAAAAATGGCTTAAAACCAGCTAAGACTAGGTGATTCATTAAAAAACAGCTAAAAAACAACTAAAACCAGTTGATTTGTAAAAAAAAAAAAACTAATAAGAAAGGCTTAAAATGATTCAGTAAATAAACAGTTAAAACCAATTAAAACCAGATGATTTAACAAAAAGCCAACTATAAAAAAGCTAGTTTTTTAACGGCAGTTAACAACCAGCTAAAGCCATCTAAAACCTGCTGAAAGCAGTTGATTCATTAAAAAAAAACAGCTAAAACCAGCCTTGGCTGGTTGTCTAATCTTAGCTGGTTTAAGCTGAAAGTAGCTGGGAGACCTGCTCAAAGACCAACCTAGGTTGACCAGCTAAGACCAGCCTGATCAGTTAAAAAGTGGCCAAAACCACTTTAAAACCAGCCTGGGAGAGCAGCCAAAGCAGCCAATCAGCCTAGGCTGTTTTAAGCTGTTTTCAGTAGGGAGTTTTTAAGCTTTGCTATAGCAGTAGACAGCTTAAAAACACCACAAGTCGTACAAAATTTTCCACCCCGTCAATGAAAGTTTTGACAGTCTGGTTTATGAAAACCGTAAGTCGGACGAGTACGAAAAGATATAACAACCCAAGTCAGACCAGTCTAAAGGTCTGACTCGAGTTTGCTGGTTTTAGCTTGAAAGGTTTGAAACTTTTGAATGGTAGTGTATGTGGAAGAATATAGTGATATTTTCTCTTGCAATATGTAATTTTGTAGCATTGAGAGCTGTAATTCAACACACTTCCTCGTGTGTCACCCATAGGTGCCAGGTGTGAAGAATGTGCCCCTGGTTATTACGGAAACCCACACGAGGTGGGCGGAGAATGCCGGCCCTGTCAGTGCAACAACAACATCGACATGACAGACCCGGAGTCCTGCGACGCCCGTACGGGCGCCTGTCTCAAATGCCTTTACCACACAGAGGGCGAGGACTGCAACCGCTGCAAGCTGGGTTATTACGGCGATGCACTGACCCAGAGCTGCAGAAGTAAGTTTATGAAGAAATCAGTGTTTCAATACTGTACATCTAGTATGCATGGCTGCTGAGTTTCTAATGTTTTGTCCTGGTCTTTCCCAGAGTGTGTGTGTAATCATATGGGCACTGTTGAGGAAACGTGCCCCTCTCCGGGTAACTGCAACTGTGACTTAAACAGCGGGCAGTGCCAGTGTCTTCCCAACGTGGTGGGCCAGCACTGCGATCAGTGTGCACCGGACACCTGGAATATAGCTAGCGGGAAAGGCTGCGAGGCCTGCGACTGCGACCTCAACCATTCCTTCAGCTCATCATGCAATGAGGTCAGAGCACCTTCACACAGATATACCATTTTTGGGATCGTAATAAATTGCACACAGTGATTAATCTGTGTTTTGTATCCTCTGTGCTGTAGATTATGGGCCAGTGCTCTTGCAAACCTGGGTTTGGCGGCAGAACCTGCCGAGAGTGTAGAGAGCTGTTCTGGGGGAATCCTGAGGTCAAATGCCACGGTGAGTTTAGAAAATCTGAAAATATGAGTGCAATAAATGTAAATGACCCAGTCAATTATGATAATAATTTGCAATGCATTTAACCTAAAATAATTTATTACAGTGCATTATTTAGTTATTTATTTTTTTATTTGTAATATATTTAGACAAGTTGTCTGTAATATTTGTTTTGATATTAATTATAATATTATTTCATTCATATTATATTATGAAAACTAACATTTCAAAAGTTCAAAGTCAGTACAATTTCTTTTTATTTTTAAGAAATTAATACTTTTATTCAGCAAGGATGCTTACATTTGATCAAAAGTGACAGTAAAGACATTTATTACGTTACAAAAGAATGCTGTTTAAAGAATCCTGAAAAGTATTATGATTTTCAAATATATATATATTATACAGCACAACTGCTGATAATAATAAACACTGATTATAAAATAAATATTTCTTGAGCAGCCAATCAGCATATTAGAATAATTTTTGATGGATCATGTGACACTGAAGACTGATGCTGAAATTTCAGCTTTGCATCACAGAAATAAATTCTATTTTACAATATTTAAACAGAAAACTTTTTAGATTATGGGTATCTTTAGATTTTTAATATGTCGTCACAATATTACTGTTTTTACTGTATTTTTGATCAAATAAATGCAGCCTTGCAGCCAGCTCACAATTCTGACTTTTTTTCTCAGAATCGCGTGATACAAATTTATAATTCTGAAAAAAGTCAGAATTATGAGATATAGAATTGCAGAATTATATCTATTATTCTATCATTTATTTTTTCTCACAATTTGCTAATTTATCTTGCAATTCTGACTTTTTTCTAGAAAATGCTAATTTATATCTTGCAATTCTGACTTTTTGCTCACAAATGCAAGTTTATTTCTTACAATTCTGAATTTTCT